>JABUIW010000224.1:35857-46681 GCA_013363375.1 Menidia beryllina
GCGTCCGGTTGGCGCGCGGGGCACGGCTCGAGACCCGGAGGAGCGGACGTCGGAAGGCGCGTGCGGTAGTCCCCGAACAGGTCCCGGAGCAGGTGAGGCGCACGCGGCTTAGGCGCTGATAATCCCGTCCCTCTCTCACTCTTCCCATCCTCTCCCTCCCTCTCCTTCCCCCTCTCTCTCGCGCGCGCACGCGCTCACTGAGAGGCACTCAAAGTTTTCATTGACAGGCTCCCGCGCGGCGGAAATGAGACACAAAAACGAAACAATTGAGGCTGCGACGCGGCGCGAGCGCGCTATTGTTTGCACACCTGCATTCGCACGGGCCGTCGCGCGCGCGCACGAAGCGGCGCGTGCAGGAAGCGGGAGCGGAGGAGGGTTCACGGCGCGAGCGGCGCGGACAAAGTTTAAAGCGCTGGCACAGGAAGCGGAGCGCCACACCTGCCTCGCGCGGAGATGCGTAATGAAGTCCCGAGAGTCAGACCCGGGAAGATGACGGGCCTCTGCCGCCCCCTGCCGGCCACAGGCCGCCATTACGCCCCTCAGTAAGTAAGCTGTGAGGACCAATCACAGCAGAGGCTGAGGAAATATTCAGGAACTCATTATTTATTCTTTATGAAGTTTTAAGCCACCTGAATCAAATACATGTTTGCAGCTTTCCTACAACCCCCTGGCACAAACACAACCATACACCTTTACAAAACCGATTTATTAACACTCTTATACAGCTAATTACCTATTTATTACTTATTATAATTCTAGAACCGGACTCCTCACTGAAGAAATACAGGGAATTATAAACACAGAAGATTTACCAAACAAGCTAAGGTACAAATAACCTGATAAAAACACAAACAATATTTGTTTTAATATTATTTTTTATGCTAGTTTCATCGTTATTCATAAAGTATTACCAGCCAGAGTATGGCCAAATTATCACACAAAAGAAATAAAAAAAAAAATCAAGAGCAGGACACATTAATAAATGAAACCGTATGAAAATCATTCAATAAAAACAGAACAAAGTATCGAAGAAAAGACAGAACAGCTCAGTGAAAGTTGAACATCAGTAGTAACTTTAAAATTGCTGCAACAAAGTGTGAGTGCAAACATTAAATCAAACCAGATATCTAATGTCTTAAAACTCATTAAAAAACTGTAACAGAGAAGAGGAGAATCTGTAGGCACAGCCAGATAGGTTAACACAAAAGTATAATTCTAAAAGGAAAAAGACAATCAGTCTTTTACATGGATTAAGTTACAACATACTATGCTAAAGTGAGTAACTATAGCGAGATATCTTACTTTTTTATTGTAAAACTTGCTTTAAGCTTCACTTGCAGACTGCAGGAAGCCAAGGATGGATATCCAACTCCACCCACATCCAAGTCGCCACCAATAGGAAGATCCCAGGCAATTTTTTAGATGACGTTTTTTTTTTTTTTTAAACCTTGTTGACATGACAGTAGCCATTAAAATTATTTCCCAAATACAAAAATGTTGCAATAAACATGCATTATCGTAAATGCTTTATGGCAATATAGACATTGATTTAAAACTAGTGTAATTAATCTTGCAAACACTGAATTTAACTCTAGCCATAATATTATGTTAAAATAGCGGATGTTAAATAGGTTTGTACAATAAGTCCAAACAAGTTTAACCAAAAAATATTTATTTCTCACAATTATGAGGGATGGAGGGTTAGGGTTAGGGTCATGGTTAGGGTTAGGTTTAGGTTTAGGGTTGGGACATCGTTTATCTTCTGATTTTGTATAGACAGTAAAGTTTCGTTTTCCTCAGAAAGCTGCTAGTCACATGACCTAATCAAAATGGCCAACTTGGATGTGGGAGGAGTTGGACATCCAGCTGATGCTCCTATAGACTCTCACATCCTCCTAACACTGTATCCGTGGAAACCTGCTGGCTGAGCTGATGCCTCTGTCTGACCACTAGAGGTCAGTGTCACACAGCTGCTGTGCTATCCCCCCCCCCCCCCCCCCCTCCCCCTTTCTCTCAGCCTCTTTCATGGACCCACATGTCCAGCTCTTGTCCAGCTCCTACGCCGTCTTCTTTAATAGCATCACAGGCAGAGCTCGGGCCGCCCGGTTCTCCGGGGTTAAGGACCCCCCCCAACCCCCCATTAGGAAGTGGCCCTGAGCTATGGATCATAATTAAATGACTATGGAGGAACAAATCTATGTGGTGCCAAATGGAAAAAAACAAACAAACCGAAACTGATCACAGTTTTCAGAATAGGTAACTCCAACCTGGGATCAACGACATATTATTCGAGGCAAAAATGCATAAACCAAATCCAACCAATGACTCAAGCTTTTACATTGTTGGATTTGTTTATATGGGATGGATGGACACTTTTTTTATTTTTAAAGATGCCTTAAAAGCCCCCCGATAAAGTTTGAAACCTATTTTCTTCTGTTATTGAGCCGTTTGGTTTCAGGAATCATCATCTTACAGCATGTTCCAACTGCAGCAAAGCGTAACTATCGGATCACATAAATTACTTTTGAGTATTTTGAGGAGATTGTGATGGGATCACTGTTTAGACCTAAGCCTTGTTGCTCTGGTCTGAACCCCCCCCCCCCGCTCTGCGGTGGGTTTGATCTCTATCCTGAGCAGTCAGCTGGTGGACTGGACTATTTTGGGTTTGGTGCACAGGGATTTTTCCTGCCTGTTCTGAGAGAAGAAGAAGAATTGGTTTGTTTTTTTAACAAAACATGGCAGGACGGATGTGGCAAACTAGTCTATTTGATCCCAAAGGAGCTTTTAGAAAATAAAACAAGTAATGAAAGCAGCATGTATAGAAAATTGAAAGCAGAGAACAGAAAGAAAGGAGGGTTTCTTTTTTCAGAGGTCGTTAAGTTAATCCAAAGGACTGATGACGATAAAAAAGATAATGACCTTTTCTTAGTTGTGGCCAGATCTTTAACTGAACTAATCCTCGAGCTTGTAAAACCAAATCTGATTTGTCCTCTTGACTGAATGGTCCAAAGTTTTAAAGTAAAGTCCAACAAACAATCGAATTAACTGCCGAACCGAGCACACGCACATGCTGGTAGTTTCTTTCCCCGTTTCCTCTTCATAAGGAGATGAAAAGATCTTTCATGTTGTTTCCCCTTGTTGCATTATTTATGGCTGTGTGGCGCTTTATTAGCTGGTTTCATCTCAGATTTTGCAGGCTGGTTTTGGGGAATCCTTTGAAATGTGTTTCTGACTCTAAACAATCCTTTTCCTGGTTTTCTCTCAATTGCTCTAGTAGCCTCCGCTCTGGATTTTCAAAGCGAATTGAGCCAAAATCCATTCGATACTGTCCTAAGGAAGGGAGATGTTGTTCTTGTTTTAAGACTGACATGAAAGAAGCACAGAGCATTCTCTTTGTCATTAATCTTATTAGCATCATTACCGCTGTGCGGACCAACTTCAAATGATTGGCTTGGAGTTATTTGTGTTACCATAGAAGCAATATGAGTAGTATTTTACATTTTCCATCCACACACACACTCTTTGCTGACAAAGAGTTTGTGTGTGTGTTTTGAAAGCTGATGCTGGATTTCAGAAGCAGCCACTAGATGGTGGAGCTTCTCCTGCCTAAAAGCCGTTTAGTCGCCTTCATTCTGGATTAAAAACAGTCGGTTACAAACCTTTAAGGCTCTGGATTTCAGATGGATTTCATCTATCCATATACAAACTGAAAATATGATTAGGTTGTCTTCACAAACAGCACATGTCAATACATATTTAATCAGCGCTGAATGCTGGATACTGAGCGAAAATCTCTGTTTTTGTGGCTTTAACTAGACACTGTTAAACTATCTGGAACGTTGTGATAAAACATGCACGCTTTGACTCATTTGTCTGCGTTTTGCTCCCATTTAAATCCCTTAAATTGTCTCCGAGCTCCTGTCTGAGCTCCTAACGAACGACGGCAGTTTGGAACTGCGAACGCAGCACTTTCCCGACAAACATTTGACGGGGGAAATTGAATTATGAGCAAAGATGAAAAAGCAGCAGATGAAGATCCCTCTAAGAGTGTGACATCATGTAAAAGGTGGCGTGTCTAATGCGTAAAGGGATGAGCCTCTTTTCTCTCATCAGGGGGTAAACACAGACAGAGGAGCATGCTACTGTAAATTACTATGAGGACAGAAAAAGCCTCTTGGCTGGGTAAGAGCTCGGAGCACTAGCATGCCTCTCAATCAAAGGGGCCATCAGATCAGGTGAGAGATGAGATGAAGGGAAAAGGGAAAAGGGGAATATATTTCAGCCTATGTAAACTTAATGGTTCTCCATCCAGCCCCTCTAACTCCATCTCCTCTCTATCTTCCTCCCCTGGCCGTGGCTCCTTGCATCTTTATCAGGGAGCTTTTCCCTCTCTGCAGCCGATGGAGGATAAGCCCGACAGGCCCGGCGTGGTTTGAACTCGTCTTTTATTCATCCCGGAGCCCTCACCTCCTCCATGGCCCGGTTCCTCCCGGCGGGCCGTAATCTGCCTCCCCGATCGTCTGCAGACGTGAGGCTCCGCCATCCGCCAGGTTTCCAGAGCACTTTACGCCACAAAGGTGGAGAGCACAAGTGGAAGCCAAGGATGGATATCCAACTCCGCCCACATCCGAGTCCGCCATTTTGATTAGGTCACCAAAAGGAAGATCCCAGGCAAGAAAATCCTAATTGCTTCATGGCAATATAGACATTAATTTAAAAATAGTGAAATTAATCTTGCAAACACTGAATTAAACTCTATCCATAATATTATGTTAAAATAGTGGATGTTAAATAGGTTTGTACAATAACTCCCAACAAGTTTAACCAAAAAATATTTATTTCTCACAATTATGAAGGCTGGAGGGTTAGGGTCAGGGTTAGGGTTAGGGTTAGGTTTAGGATTAGGTTTAGAGTTAGGTTTAGGGTCAGGATTAGGGTTAGGTTTAGGTTTAGAGTTGGTTTAGTTTTAGAGTTAGGGCTAGGGTTAGGTTTAGGTTAAGAGTTAGGGTTAGGTTTAGGGTTAAGTTTAGGTTTAGGTTTAGGGTCAGGGTTAGGGTTAGGATGAGGGTTAGGGTCAGGGTCAGGTTTAGGGTTAAAACATCGTTTGTCTTCTGATTTCGTATAGACAGTAAAGTTTAGTTTCCACCTGAGAAAGCTGCTAGTCACATGAACCAATCAAAATGGCCGACTTGGATGTGGGAGGAGTTGGATATCCAGCCGAGGCTCCTACAGACTGCAGCCTCTGGCCTGTAGGCTGGCTCCCCCCGGGAGGAAGAGCCGCCCTGCTGCCGTGGCGACGCTGAGGTTGTGCAGCATCATCCTGAAATGTCAGCAGAATTAATGAACCCGCAGAAAGCAGCTGATCCCGGCACTGTGACCACTTGTTTCCAGCTTCAAACGTCCACCATCGCTTTGATTCTCCGAGGGAGTCTTCCTCAAGGTTCCTATTGTGGACCCGAGTCATAATAAACACACGACATAAACAGCTCCGTCTTTCATGTCCGCTTCATAAAAGAGGAATAAATAAGTCCGATCCACTTCAGCGAGGGCCTTTGTGGGGAGGAAGCAGCTGGAGATGGCACCGGGCCGGGTATTGTTTGCCCGCAGCTCCCTGAACGCCCCACGGTGCCTCGCCGGCGTCCTCTGGAGAGGCAGAGGGACATGCCACTAACACTGTGGCAGTGGTGGGAAGTTGCTAGTACAATTTCCGTGTATCTGTACTTTACTTAAGTAGATTTAATAATGGATACTTTCTACTTTTACTCCACTACATTTAACAGTAAGTATCTGTCCTTTCTACTTCACTACATTTCTATACAGCGTTTCGTTACTCGTTACATCCAAGACACATTTCGGTTTTTTGATTTGGTCGTTAGTTTGAAAGTATCCAATGGCGAGAGCAGAATCAGTCCGCTGAACCAATCCAAAGCGGGAAATAACCATTAGGCCCTCCCTCAAGAAGAGCAGCACAGTACGCAGGACCTGCACAAAATATCTAAATCTAAACTGTCACAGGGGGTAAACACAATAAAAACATGCTTTATCTGCAGCATTGCTCATTAAAATGGTACATTACTGATTTATTGAAACTAAATACGATAGGTACACTTAATGACATTATATAAGCCGGTAGGTATTGTGGTTGGCAATTACTTTTACTTTTAATACTTAAGTAGTTTTAAAAGCTTGTACTTTCTTACTTTTACTTAAGTAAAATAATAATGTGGTACTTTGACGTTTACTTGAGTACATTTTTGTCTGTGTATTTGTACTTTTACTTAAGTACATTGTATGAGTACTTTCTCCACCACTGCACTGTGGTCACTGTGGGTCACAACGCCATGTATCCATGTGGACGAATGCCTGAAAACGTCTTTTAGACCAGTGTTTTTCAACCTTTTTTGACCCAAGGTAACTTTTTTCATTGAAAAAATCTCGAGGCACACCACCAACCAAAAATGTTAAACAAATCTGTAGCCGCCTATAGTAACACTATAGTTATTCTTATTTGATCTTAGGTGTCTTGAATAGGAATCAAATAAACACAAAAATCTATTTTTATCATATCTTATATTTCTTCTGTCAAATTGCTCTTAACATGTCCACTTCAATATACAAAATTATTTACAAAATCTAGTCATAAGGAATTATTACATGATTACGCCACCAGTCACTAGAACAGCACACACACTCAAAAATGGCATATTATTTGCAGATAATTAATTCCTTATCAAAAAGTCTTTTTAGACCAATTAGGTGAAATAGGATGATTTTCTACGGCACACCTGACCATCACTCACAGCACACTAGTGTGCCCAGGCACAGTGGTTGAAAAACACTGTTTTAGACGATTCCTCCAATTGTTTAGTCACCAGGAATCAATTTATGGCAGATGGATGCTTTAGAAAAAAGAGGGGACGAGCTAAACTTTACATTAAGCGAGGGAGGAAGTCGTGTTCCTACCAGTTATTTTTGAGCAAATCCCTGTTAAAATCCTTTTTCTGCCACCCGTAACCTTAATAATTTCCGGGCCGTGATGCTAGACAATGTGTCATTTCGCTTTTTCTCGCATGCTCCGCTCGGAGACGCTGCTTTCATGCTAATTCTTCTCTGCCTCAGAAGTGGTTCAAGCCGTTTACAAATCCAACTTTTGGAATGAGAGTCCAACTCCCTTTCGTCTGGGATTAGGAAGAAAGAGGGATGAGGGATAGAGAGGGAGTGTGAGACGGATCATAGCACATACAACACTGCCGAGGACAAACTTGAAAGGATTAAAGGGGGGGGGGGGGGGGGGGGGTACTAAATATCTAGCTAGTAATAAAAGTTCATGTTGTTTGTTGTGAACTACAAAGTGGAACTAGTAGCGCTTCAAAGCACATCTGATTTGTGCTGTGAAGTCAGACAATCAGGAAAAAAGTTTAGCCAAGGAGGTGTATGAAGTATTTACTGATGTTTTGTTTGGGTTCTCCGCCAGCTGGCAGCCGACTCAGAAAACTGTAAAGAAGGCCAAAATGATGACACAGCTGTAGGAAAGTCAGACGTAAGCTGAAGCCTTTGAATGCTCGGAGGGGGAATTATGGTCCACTTTGCTCCACAGAGCACATCTAAGGGCTTTTCAGAGGTCTGTTTGGTAAAATGCTAAATTAGTCACCCTAATTGTTACGTTACATATCTTTAATTTTAATGCCTCTCCACGGAACGTCCAAAAACACAAATGAACCCGTCTGTGCCAACTATTATCCAACTTTATTTGATGGCTAAAGTCTGACGGGCAGCCCAGCCAAAGCGAGCTGGCTCCCTTTGCTGCTGTCTCACACCAAAACACACCCAGCGTGAGCCCATTATTTTCAATGGGCAGTCGGCCTGCCAAAGAATACTTCAACTGAGCAATAACACTACACACAGCTTTGATTTCCTGCCAGCTTTTGTTACCGAAGTTCAATCAAACTGAATTCGAATCCCAATTACGCTGACCACCGAAAGCCCATCCGCCAGCATTCCTGCAGTGACAGGAGGCCAAAGCTGTGACGACACTAATCTAACTGGAAAGAGCGGATTGAAACGCCCAAGGCTTATCTTACAACTTCCTCAAACTCGGATGAAAAATAAAAGCACGACATGTCTGAAAATAAGAGAACAACCATGTCAGGAAACTGATTTTAAGATAACGCAGATCCATGATAGTGTTTAGCATCATGCATTTGAATTCTTTATGCACAGTGTGTTGTGATATACATGAAAGTTAGGCTTAAACCTGTTAGGATTTGGTTATAATTACTCACTTTAGCATAGTATGCTACAACACGATCTTTGTTAACCACTGATTGTCTTATTCCTTTTAGAACTTTACTCTCCTTTTGTCTTTTTTTCTTTCACTGTTGCATTAGATCCACCTTTAGGTCAACACTAAGATACACCATTTGTTACCACTTTCCAATGTCATCTACATAAATTAGGACCTGGCCTGTTCATGACCAGAGGTAACTGGCCAATAGGACTTGGTTGTGTCCAGTCCTCCTTTGAGGAGGCGGATCGAGCCCAGGAGATAATGCCCGTCCTTAACTGTGTCCAATAAATGTCATTTTTTATACTTTTGATCTTTCCAAGTAAAGAATCTGGTTAACAAACCAATCAGGAGAGAGTAAGAGTCAGTTATCAGGCTGTGGATGTGGCTGTTCATGCACGTTGGGCTTTAGTGAGAAACAGTCTGTGGGCCGGCGTGCCAACACGTGTTCGCCTCATGGTCGAACGTCTGTCTTCAATGCACATTGTTAGACCTTTTCCTCGCAAACACACAGAGAGGAAGGAGAGGCGAACAGAGGGAGAGAAGAACCCTCTTGTCCCCTTTCCAGATGGTCCACATCTAGCTGGCATGCAAACGGCTGCAGAGAACCAGAGACAGGGCTGAGAAAAAGCCCTGAGAAAAAGGGAAAATGTTGTGTTACCTGCACATTTACCCAGGACTTTCCCTGTTTCTGGACCATTTGCAATGTGGAAAACTCAAGATTTCTCAATGGTTTTAATTCGAAAATGTCCCACGGTGTCAGATGTACACCAGTTGAGGCCTCGTGAGGAATTAACTCCCCTAAAATGTTCTCAAGATGATGTTTTGCAGATTTTTGGCATCATAGCATTCATTTGTTCTTTTCTGAATATGATGCATTAGCCACCAGAGAAAAACAAGTGCCTCAGCACCATGTGAGGACATCAGTCTTTAACAGGAAGCCGGGCCTAATGGCTCCCCAGTTGTGGTTTGGAAGGACACATGTCGTGACGCTTAACCAGGGGCAGGAGGAAGCGGGTTACTGGCAGCACAAAGCCCCGGAGTGGCCTGATATATGCCCGACTGATAAACAATTTGGCTGGAGGAAAACCAAGTGCCTGCCGGATGTGCTTTTGAAGCCTCCTTGTATTGTTTTTTTTTTTGCTAGATAAAAGAGACAGGTGCCTTTGTTGTTGGAGACGGGAAGAATGTGAGAAAAGAAGCTGCCATTTTATGTCATTATATCCTCTTTCATATTGGTTCCCACTCCAAAAGGCACGTACAGTATTTACAGGAAAGGCAAAGCTCCATTACCTGCCAGTCTTATGTTACCTTGAGGTAGTGGGGGTTAAAAAGACTAATGGCCTTTGATGAAATGGAGTAACACTTAAGCCCCAGAAACCGAGGGTCTTTGATCACTTAACCTGATCTTCTTATATTAAATAGCAAGACCCAAAGAACAAGCATGGGAACAGGCTGCAGCTCCTTTGATGATCTGCTCACGTCCACCTCCAGGAGAGGAAATATCAGACTGGAATAGTTTAAATCACACAACCGGGACAGGAATAGAAGGTGTGTGTGTGTGTGTGTTTCACTGCAGCTCAAATGGAAAAGTCCACTTCGGATTCAGTTTTTTAAACTTTTCTATGAACGGTGTGAACTAACCCGACTCTTTTTTAGCTCAAAGTGGGTGAATAGCAGCAAGAAATGGACAGTTAGCTGCTCCTCTTTGGTCTTTGGAGCTTTCAGCCTAGCTTAGATAATTCTGTTTTTTAATTGGTTGTGTTAGATACACCCCACCGATCACAAATTTCCTGTTTACAGATGAAAACTAATCATGTATTAAAAAGCCAACACATTATCTATATCCATCCAGTCTATCCCTGTGAGGCCCAATATTAATGAAAAGATTTGGTTTTAGTAGTTTAGAGTTTGTTTGAGCTTGCCGACTGGATGTTTTCATGCTTGCAGCGGTCTTACGGACATTAGTGGTTAAAATCCCTTCTTGATTGGTCCTCTTTTCACCAAAGACAGCTCTTTATAATGCAAACAACATTTAAGACGCTTGTTTGTTTTTCATTGTTTCTCCCTTTAAATCTGTGAGATTGTTTCTCTTGGGTTTTCCTTCACACACACACGCACACACACGCACGCACACAAACACACACACACGCACACACACACACAAATGCACACACACACACACCTCTCCTTGTCTTTAGTAAAATATAGGGACGCAAGACCAGGCCATCCTTTCTGGGGACCAACCTTTTTGGTGGGTTTTGATGGGTTTACAGCTCTGAAAGAAATCAGGAAGCATTCTGTTGTGGGTTCACACACACACACACAAACACACACAGAAACACACACACACATAAACACAGACACACACCTCTCCTTGTCTTTATTACATTGTAGGGACGTATGACCAGGCCATTCTTTCTGGGGACCAACCTTTTTGGTGGGTTTACAGCTCGGAAAAAAATCAGGCAGCATCCTGTTGTGGGCATACACACACACACACACACACACACACACACACACACACACACACACACACA
>JABUIW010000224.1:46691-58767 GCA_013363375.1 Menidia beryllina
ACACACACACACACACACACACACACACACACACACACACACACACAAACAGACACATACACACACACACACGCACACGCACACGCACACATACACACACAGGCACGCATGCACACACACAAACTTTGCCCACAAAAGCCGTTTTCCTCAGAACAACTGCTTTGATTTCACAATGAAATGATGGGAAAGAGTTCTCTGCAACACCCTGACATATTTATACTAGTACAACTATCTCCCGTTAAATCATTTCTGTAAGTAATGATTCAAAAGCGGACTGTCTGTTGGGGCCTGTGCCAGCTCTGCCAGATGGTCAGTCGGTGTCTGGCAGCCGCTCCGCATTTTTCCCCCCTAATATACGTTACATCTGATTCATTGACACTGGCCGACATGACAGTGGGAGGGAAGGAGGATAAATAAAGCTTTTTGTCCGAATCCAAAACAGACAAAAACAATCCGCGGCCAAGTTTAATGAAGATGACAGTTTGTGTTTTATTGGAGCTATAAAAAAATGGAAGAGAGCAGCCAAGGTTTAAAGTGCTCTTTGATGCCCTGCTGACTCGCTCCATTAATTGTGACACAGAGTAACTCTGGCATAGACCTTAATATAACTGCGTCCAGGCCGGGTGGACAAACGCATGCTAATCCTCCACATATGTTATATAGCTTTGTCCTCATGGCTGTCATTTACTGGAGATAGAAGCTCAAAGACGAGGGGTTTATTGTTACTCCGCTCTGCTCTGAACTCCAGCGAGTCGTGAATGGCTTTTCTCTCCTTCTTTTCATACTCTACACCAATGTTTTTCAACCACTGTGCCTCGGTACACCAGTGTGCCGTGAGTGATGGTCAGGTGTGCCGTAGAAAATCATCCTATTTCACCTCATAGGTCTAAAAAGATTTTTTGATGAGGAATTAATTTTCTGCAAATAATATGCCATTTTTGAGTGTCTGTGCTGTACTAGTGACTGGTGGCGTAATCATGTAATAATTCCTTATGACTGGATTTTGCATATAATTTTGTATATTGAAGTGGACATGTTAAGAGCAGTTTGAAAGAAGAAATATAAAATATGATAAAAATACATTTTTGTGTTGATTTGATACCTATTCAAGACACTTAAGATAAGATAAGAATAACTATAGTGTTACTATAGGCGGCTACAGATTTGTTTGACATTTTTGGTTGGTGGTGTGCCTCGAGATGTTTTCAATGAAAAAATGTACCTTGGCTCAAAAAAGGTTGAAAAACACTGCTCTACACATCTAAGTTGAAAGGGGTCTTACAAAATCATTTCTAAATAAAAGTAGCCCCACGCAGGACGAAAGGGGGCGATTCTACGGAAATAAAACCCTCGAACGTTGACTCACCTGAAGAAGGCCTGCTGTCCACATGCAGAAAGCAGAACTGGGGGCAGGTTTAAGAGAGATGAGGAGGACTAAAGGTTTTGTGTTGGACAGCAGAGAGAGAACAGAAAGAAGAAATGAGTCCGGATTTATTGGATGCTGGTGGTTAGTCGCCTCACAACGCCAACGTTTGGATCTCCGGTTCGGTTTTAGTTTTACAGGTTTTCCGTCCAGCTGGGATCGTTTCACAGAGCTGACACAAAGTGTTTAGACCATGTCGAGCTGTCCACACCTTTCTTTGTTTTAGAATAATCTCTAAATGGATTTGATTAATTTCCCTATCAGATTTTTCGGTTAATAGACTCCACAAAGCTAGAAGGTTTTCTCTTTTCGGCTTTACTGAAAGCTTAAATCGCAGCCAGGTTGATGTCAGGTGAGGTTTACTTCAGTTTCTGTTGGCAAGACTGAATTGAATTTGGCTAATTAGCCCTTTTATATAATAAAGAAATACACATAAAATGGTCAACCAATTAAAAACATACTTTGTTTATTCAGAGAAGAATCAAACGCGTAAATAAATAGTTGGTTTTTAAGCCCTTTATCACTCTATTTTTTAAAAATCAGCTTCTTTCATTCAGATGTTTTAACTAGCTGTTATTTGACATTTCACCTGAGAAAAAAACGCTTAACTGGTCTGAGTTTTTAAGCTTTATCTACCTGAAGCAGGCCCTGACAAAGGGAGACATCCCACAGACTGACTGCAAATGGCATAAAGTGATACCCAGTGACTCATTTACATGCTAATCCACATAATTTCCCCCAAATCTTGTTCACTTTTCTCTTTTGGAGTCATGCAGTCGGAAACTGAGATGCCCACACATAAAGGCCGGTTTTTTGGAGCCATTTTCATCATTTTCCCTCCCGGTTTTTGTAGAGCATTAGGTCTACTCAGACTTAGATGGAGGAAACTGCACTATCTTGCTGTCTAAATATTCTTGTATCCCTCTACAGATCTGTGACTAAATGTCCTGCAGGTCTGTGGATAATTCTAATGACTTCATGTCGTGGTTTTAATTTTTAATTAACTGAGTAAGTGTGTTAATTAAAGCCAGTGAATTCAATTAGTCAGACCCAGTTTACTTTGTAGCAACATCCAGCTGTGTTAGAATAAAGATTTGACTTATTATAATCTTTATTATTATTAATGTCCACCATCAGAAACATTGCAAAAAGGGGCCCAGGATCTGGAAGTCTGGCTCCTCTGTACTTGGATCAGATTTGTATGCTAATTGCAACTTTTCACTCCAAATAACACATATCCAAAGTCAACAATCATTTAACTGTGATATCAAAACAGTCGGATTTTCCTTCAGGAGTAAATGCAGATGAAAGGGGAGCAAATCGAGGCTGACCTACTTTAGGTAGATGAGGTGGAAACCAGTAAAACTCCAGATGAAAGCACAAACTACTCAAAAAGTGCCAAACGTGTTGAATTCTTATTCAACTGACACAATTTGGTCTTAAAAAGACTTTTCCTTTGACGCTTTATCTAGGGTGTCCTATAAAAACCCCGTAAAACCACAATAACCTGCAACTAATAGAATCACACGCATATATTTTGGCTTGTAGGCAAAAACAGTTTCAAAGCTCGTCAGGGTTCGTTTCAGGAGCAAAACAACACCTTTGGAGCTTCGCAGGCAGACTCCACGTCAAAGAGCCTCTGTGGGACCTTTAGAGAGTTGCCGAACATTAAAGGGAGCCAGCGGTAGCAGGTGGCGTGCTGGAAGAAGAGGATCTCCCCGCGGTCCCATTCAGGCCTGAGAGAGGACGGAGACAGGTGGTCAAGCCCTTTAATGTCGCTGGGCTTTTAATCTGTGCATGTGGCACTAAAACAGGCCAAACCGCTCGCCGGGCGAGAAGTCCAGGCTGTCGGAGCTGGGATGTAGCTCCTGCTGCTGAGAAAGGCTGTTTCATCTGGTACGAGAGGCTGTAAAGGGGCTCTAAAGGGGCTCTGAGCATGCCCCGGTTCCCTAATCCTCCAGCGACACGTGCGCTCCGTTTTGTCTTGGGGAGATCTCCTGTTGTCGAAGCATTTAAAGAGTCTTTGTCACCTGTCCGGGACAACTGGACGTTCCACCGTCACTGTGCTCCTGTTGTTTGTCGTCGGGGTTATTATTGGATGGGAAACAAAAACTAAAGCTCAGAGACGGTTTGAACGGAACACATGAAAGGTGAACAAACACTTCGCAGCCAACCGGATTTACGTAAAATCACTTTAAACTGGGTACTGTCACCAATGGATTTGTCTTTGTATATTTTGATAGTTTCATGTGTTTTTATTACTGTAAAGCACTTTGCTCAGCTCCGGTTGTTGTAAAGTGCTATATAAATAAACATTGATTGATTGATTGTTAGTATTTGGTTATAATTACTCATGTTAGCATAGTATGCTATCACATGATCTATGTAAATTACTGATTGTCGTATTCCTTATAGAACTATATTTTTGTGTTAAAGTCTCTGGCTGTGTCCACAGACTCTCTTTTCTCTCTTTTTCTTTCTCTGTTGCATTAGATCCACCTTTAGGTCAACACAAACACATGGTTTATTTTACAACTTCCTCAAAGTCGAATGAAAAATAAAAGCATGAAATGTCTGAAAATAAGAGAGCAACCATGTCAGGAAACTGATTTTAAGATAACGCAGATCCCAGATAGTGTTTAGCATCATGCATTTTAATTCTTTATGCACAATGTGTCGTGATACACATGTAAGTTAGGCTTAAACCTGTTAGAATTTGGTTATAATTACTCACTTTAGCATAGTATGCTAAAACATGATCTATGTAAACTACTGATTGTCTTATTCCTTTTAGAACTGTACTCTCCTTTTCTCTCTTTTTCTCTCTCTGTTGCATTAGATCCACCTTTAGGTCAACACTAAGATACACCATTTGTTACCACATTCCTGTCACCTGCATGAATTAGGACCTGGCCTGTTCATGCCCAGAGGTAACTGGCCAATAGGACTTGGTTGTGTCCAGTCCTCCTTTGAGGAGGCGGACCGAGCCCAGGAGATAACGCCCATCACCCAGATCTCAGGGCTCTTTTCCCACTGAGACCCAGAGAGAGGTTTTTGTCCGTTAGAGCCCAGCTGATACACTTAAGTCATTGACTGGCAGCCATTTTCAGAACAGAGTCCCATACTGCCATAGATTTTTGAGCATTTTGACTGATTTTTCAAGAGCCACAGAATAGTTTGTGCTATGACTATGTAAACACCGAACACAACAAAAGAAAGAGTAGACTCTCTTCTTTCACCAGTAAAAAAAAATTTGTTTCTACCTTATTCCATTCTTCCTCGACTTGCGTCTCACCGGCAACATGTTCTCTCATAGCGAACCGTTACCTTTTTCTTATTTGCCTACAGTCTATGCTCATCTCCCATCAAAAGTGGCACTGCCCCCTAGAGGGTCAATTTGTTACTACATACTCTGTCTAGAAGCCGATATTTACGGACAAGCTTTAGCAGATCGTCCCCCAGACACTCTCGTTGAAAAACATAAAAGACGTCTATAGACGTCTTTGGCAGTCAACGGTTGTATTTGAATTGACGTCTATAGACGTCTTTGGCAGCCAATGAGTTAACTGTGACTCAATAAATGTCATTTTTTATACCTTTTGTCTACTCTGATTTATTCTCAGGTTTCCAAGTAAAGAATCGGGTTAACTGACCACAGGAGAAGCCAGAGCTGGGAGCCACTAGCTCAGAAACGTGTTGTGTAGAGGAGCAGGTTCCTTTGCATAGGGGCTGCCCCTTGTTTCTGTTTCTGCTTCACCGGTTGCATCATTAAACTAACGCGTTTTTTTCTGTGTACGCTAACAGGGGGAATTGTCAATAGGGCCGTTTCACATTTCACGTTCCCAGGATCCTGCTCGCTGCAGAGAGTGGGAGAGGATTTGTTTTGGTGGAGGCTCCTCTCCGACGGGCCCTTCGGTTCCTTTGATGTTGGCTGTGTCCCACCTGCACCTCCAGAGGAGACAAATCCGACAACAATGGAAAGCCCCCAGCTGCAAATTAATCAGTTTTGTAAACACGGTCCAGATTCACTGCGCAAAAACTTTGCTTTGGGACATAATCCGTGGCGGTTTTACACCGATTTGTTCTATTTAAATGGCATTAAAGTTGTAAATGTGACTGCTAATTAATCATTAATCAGGATGGTTTCAGATAATGATAGTTTTCATAGTTTTATCTGTAATCCACTGCGAAGAAACGCTTGCAAAACCACAAAAATCCCAACACCAAATCGATGTAATGGACTTGCTAAACTCTCAAAACCACTTAAAGAAACCTGTGCCAAAGATTTGAGGCTCAGCAGGTTGCGTCAGAGCCAAATTTGACTTAATCTCATGAACATCAGGCTGATTAAAGAGGCACTTTGCTGATGCATTATCAGTCAAGTTTGCAAAACATAAAAGTTGAGCGGTGATTAAACCATCCAGTGTGATGCGGTGGTCTGCTATCTTAAGCCAAAACAGCCCCGGTGATGTCATCATGGCATCATTAGGGCTTTTTTCTTAGATTAGAAAAAGCCTTCCCGGAGCCAAAGATGACATCCAGCCGTTTACACGTCACAGTGCTTAAACTGATAGTAAAACTGCTGCCATGGACTCTAAATTAAAAGCAAAATGTAACATTTAGTGTCACTAATGGCTCTAAAGGAGGAAACTCTGAGGCTCAGAGTCTGTGTTTCCTCTCGTTTTCAGTATTCTGCACCCTGTGGAAAGTGTTTTAGTTTGTTCGTTTTAGCTAATGATCTCCTTTTTTGGGACTCTTTTGTAAAACGTAGTGTGACTGAACGGTTTTCTGTGGAGTGGGAGTACCCAGGTTTGCTCAGCGGGGCGCCACTTTGGATCAGGCGTCGTAAATCCCCGTGGAGCTGGGAGGGAAAAGCCATCGATTGCCGCTCAGCATCCTCACCTACTCGCTGATTCTCTCCCCTCTGGCAAAATAACCCACTCTCACTGCCCCGCTGTTTCCTCTCCCACATCCCCAGAAACCAGTCATTAAGCTCTTAACCAGTTAAAAAAAAGATGTTTGAAATGCAAACTATTTGTTTTTTCTTGCTGCAATATTAGTTATTGTGGGAGTATTACGTTTTAATTAACCTATTAAGCTTATAAATACATTAAATTAGCCAACATTTAGGTGGGATTGTGTGTGGTTTGTAACTATAAGATCTAAAAAAATCACAGTTAACATAATGCTTGGAAAATAATGGGTTTTAAAGGGCTTTTAAATAGAATCCTGTCCCTGGAAGTTATAGATTTTGATTAATAAAACCTCAAGGAAACACCTCATGACACTGTGAACAATTACAGACCAAATTAATTAATTAAACAAAGTAGTTGGTGTAAAAATCAAATCCCCACTGCCTCTACATCCATTTACATGAAATCCAGACAAGGAAAAATGGTTGCAACTGACCAGTTATGAGGACATTTTCAAGCTATTTGAGAAAGATTTTTCATAAGTAGAAAACATTCAGGATACTCTCTTTTCAGGAGTGGACGTCCCAGGAAGTTTTCCAAATATTTTATGGGTTTTGAATTTGGTAAAAGAGCGCGCTAACCACTAAATTTAGCAATCGGCGTAAGAGCAAAAAGCATTTGCATTGAGGCTCTGCTTTAATCATCCTCTTGACTTCACTTGTTAATTCCAGCACTGTAGTTAAAGCTTTTTAAGTAGCAGATCCATTGTTTCTGTGGGACCCGGCCTTTTTTTTTTTCCTGACCACCTGCTCCTGCCTTTGGCAGCATAGAAATGACCCCCCCCTGTCAGATTTGTGTCTGCTCCCATGAGAGCCCAGTCCGAATGAAGCCCTGCAGCCTAGCCTCCATGTCCGGAAAGCGTGGCTCGTAGCGGCTAAATGCTAATGCTAATGCTAGCTGCTAGCCTCTCCAGCCTGGAGGCCGAAAGGACACAGTTTTCCAAAGATCGTGGATAAATCAAATGGCTCACACTCCTCTGGTTTGTATTCCCTTAAAAGACGGCTGGTTTTGTATTTTGTGTAAATAAAAAAATAACTAAATGTGTTAGTTTGGTGTGCACAACGAGGCTAAACCTCCAAGGGTCTGCAAAGGCTCATGTGGTGACTGTCTGTGGGCTTATGAGGGACACTGTTCCTTTCCAGTATTTCACATTATTGTTTCAAGTATCAGACAGTCTTAATGGTTGAATCTGTCCATAACTGGTCTTCTGAGGTGAGTAAAAGCGAGAACAGGAGAAGCAAAGCATTGGAAATGAGTGCTGCTCTCAGCCTCTGCAGACATGTCTCATTACCTCCGTCTGTAAACACACACACAGCATTCAGATGCTATGCCCCGTGCCATCTGCGGGGCTCGGCCCGGGCCCGTGACGTCACTTCCTGTCTCACGTGGAGGCGTTTTGTGGGAAATCGCACCACCGTGACATCATGTAATGGTTCCAGCATGTGTATCCGACCCAAAGCGGACGCTTTCAGCCCTGATGAAGCTCTTCTGAAAAACCCGTGTCTGTTTTCACCGAGAGCGATAAAGGACCACAGGCTGAGGGGAGTCCGTTTCCACTTTAACATTTAAGGTGAAACCGCACATGAATCCCTTTCTTAATGATGTCAGCGTGACCTCTGACCCCTCGGTCTCTTCTGTTATTACCACATCGCTCAAAGTCTTTGCCCAACAACTCAATATGACTCCTCCAGCTCTTTCATCCCGCCTGAGGATCTTCACACATCTTGTATCCATCATCTGTCCCTCCCACACACGATACACTCCTCCACTGTTCTCACGTTAATCTGCCCGTTCCTCCCTCGTTCCCCCCCCCCCCCCACCCCGCCGGCCCTTTGCTTCCCCTAACTCGGCACATCGGGAGCCACTGAGGGCAGGCAGCGGTGTGATCTATCTGCATTTGTTTTGGCTCCAGCTCAGGGTTCTAATATTGCCACTTCAGATTAAGTGTGCAGGATGGCTGTGGAAAGCGGTTTCCTTCTCATGAAACATCAGAGCCTGTGGGAGGAGATGTCCACTAATCCGGCCGCTTATGGTTCTGGGAGTTTTGTTCCACTAACTTGGACCAGAAGTCGTGTAAAGTGACTCGTGAAAGCTATTTATTCAGCAAAACACCTTTGATGCATCTGTGGATTGAACATGTTTAGTTGTTCTTGTGGTCCAGAAATGAGAAGATGTTTAAAAGATGTTTAGTGGGAATTTTTTCCGGAGCTTCCCGCTTTTTTTCTTAGCCGGTTTGAGCTGTTTGTGAGCTGAGCTGTCCCCTCTCGCCGTTCTCATGCTGTCAGAAGGGGTAATAGTTCTGCCATTCACGACCAACTTCAGAAAAAAAGGCAACCCAGAAATATGTAAGCCGGTGTTTGTGTGTGTGTGGGTGTGTGTAAGCTGCTGTGCAAATGGGCTGGCCTTTGATGTAGCGCTGCGCGGGTCCTGCAGCAGTTAGCCGTTCCCAGGCTGCCGGAGCCCGTCCTCCTCTCTTTCAAGGGCAGGACACAGAAAGAGGCACGAAAATGACAGAAAAACAAGCTTCAATGCTTTTACCGGCCGTAGTCGAAAGAAGGAAGCTGAGGAGCAAAGATTAGCTTTAATATTCATAATTTTGGACTCTTAATTTCTGTGGAAATCCATTTTTAAAATGCTCGAATGGGTTAATGATGTCAAAAGCAAGTAGATTTCTCATAATTATAATGTTCAGCTTTGTACTAAAAACAATGAGCGACCACAAAAAAAGCTGCGGCAGAAAGAGATGATGTCATCGCCTTTTGGCAGACGTGCAGCTTTCCTGCTCCTAATGTGCTCCTCTTCTCACACAAACCACCAACATCTGCAGCAGCCCGGCTAATAAACTCCGTATCACTCCTTTATTTCAGGGAAACAACCTGTCAAGAGCAAAGGATGCAGCCTCTAGTGGTCAAAGAGAGGAACTGCAGCCATTGCATTTAAGAATAGATTAAACTCAGTCTAAATGTATACGCCATGCACAATCAATTATTATGTAATATGTTGGGAAAAACTGCTTCGTTTCTACTTTAAAAAAGCCTGGAATTATTCTGAACCTTGATTGTTTCATTTGGAAGATACTTTTTCAAAATTGTTGTCCGTTGTACAACATTAAGAGGTAATATTGGATAAAAGAGTTAAGTAAAATTTACAAGAGAAACAAAAGACTGAGCAGATTCACTCTTAACAAGTTACACTAAGATAACAATTAAATTAATGTTTGATGATTCCGATAACTAAACATGGTTGACGTCATGTTTAAAAGTAATTTGTTTTGTTGAAATATTCAATTCAAAAGTTAGTTATTTTTTTCTTTTACTCAAATGCTGTCAAGAGAGTTTCAACACAGCTCTCTGAAATAAGCTTCAAAATTCAATTTCTTATGAGAATAGATGGCAATGATAAAAAAACACATCTTGACATATTTATTTTTTGTTGGATTTGCATCCATTATGAATTATTTCAATAAGTAGCATTAATGCTAAATATAAAATGAAAAAAGTGTATTAAAGAAACAGCTTGCTGCATTTTCACTCCTTTACTTTTCCTCAAGCTTTACTTTTCTTACGTTAAACTCATTATTTTCTGTTCGTTTTTCATGATTTTGTCCTGAAAATGTGAAACAATTAACCTTATAAAGCCCGACCAAAGAATCAAAATGCAAAAAAGTCTCATCCTTCCAACTAAATGATTTATTTGACTCTCAAACAAAATGTGGTTAAAAAAAAAGTCTTTTGCACACTGTTTGATACAGATTTTGCTGATGTTTATACAATAATAAAAAAAAGCAATTATTCCATTTAATGGGTTTTTAAACCACAGCTGAGACCACAGGACGCAGCAAACCAATGCATAAAAAATGACGCGCGTGGTATTAAAGGCTTAAAACACTTTGATCTTTTCATTTCCACCTTTTGTGTTGACGATCCGAACCTGTGTGCACAAAAAAATTCTTCTTTGGGTCTTTGGATGCGTCTGGAGCTGTAGTTTTGACCGCAGCTCCCTCCACTGATCCTGGGGGCTTTTTTACTTTTTTTTTTTTACAGCCCTGAATAAATCACTTCCTCTGGGGTCAAAGGTCACATGTTTTTCCCTCTTCACACCTTTCCAGAGTGCTCTGAAACAGCCTTTGGAAACAGGCGAACCGCCGCTCCTGTGTCTGTGTGTGTGTGTGTGTGTGTGTGTGTGTGTGTGTGTGTGTGTGTGTGTGTGTGTGTGTGTGTGTGTGTGTGTGCGTGTGTGTGTGTGATGGAAGTAACCTGCAGGTGGAGGAGCATCCAGTGACCTCCAGTATCTGCAGCCTTCATGTTGGGGGCCGGTCGGTGGCAGGCAGCCAGAGGAAGCTGCTCCAGGAGGAGGAGGTGGCGGGTTCTGCTGCCTCGCTGCTATTTTCTCTTAATTCTTTTAACCGGCCATGAAAAAAAGAGATGGACTGAGAGGAGACGGTTTATAAACCTCAATCTAACTCGTCTCTGGTCTTCTTATTTTTTTTCTTCTTGTTCTAGTCCTTGTTGTATTTTTTCTTGTTATTGTTCTAGTTGTTGTTGTTCTCTTTGTTGTTGTTGTTCTTTTTGTTCTTGTTGTTGTTCTTTTTGTTGTTGTTTTCTTGTTGTTCTTTTCCTTGTTCTTCTTCTTGTTCTTGTTGTTTTTCTTGTTTTTCTTGTTCTTGTTCTAGTTGTTGTTCTTTTTGTGCTTGTTCTTTTTCTTGCTCTTATTCATCTTTTTATTCTTGTTCTTGTTTTTCTTCTGCTTGTTCTAGTTGTTGTTCTTTTTGTTCTTGTTGTTCTTTTTCTTGGTCTTATTCTTCTTTTTGTTCTTGTTATTCTTTTTCTTGTTGTTCTTCTTTTTGATCTTGATCTTGTTGTTGTTCTTCTTCTTTGGAGGCCTTCAGTCAGCTGTGAGCTGTGGGGGGTGCTTTGTGTTCTGTTGGGAGGGACGGGGGCTTAATCCTGAGAGTAATTAATATCTTATATTTTCTTGGAGTAAAATGAAGATCTCACCTGAACTGAATTGTAGAGTAAGAGAAAAAAACGTCAATAATAATTTAAAAATTCCAAAAATCATAAATATTCTTTTTCTTGTTCTTTTTGTTCTTATTCTTCTTTTCTTGTTCTTGTTGTTGTTATCTTCTTCTTCTTGCCACAGTTAACAGCAGGCTGACTGTTCCAGGCAAAATAAAAGCATCTAATTGTTAGACTGGTTGAAATAGCTGAGAACATCCACAGCGTCCGACCTATCAGGATGCTTTTCCAGCCTCTCATGTCCATCATGGAGGCAACAGATAACAAAGACATTTATAAAACGGGTGGGCAAAGGTGTGCACATATTCGGCCTCACAGCCCCCCCCCTCCCCAAACAAACATACAAACAAACAAACAACAACAAAATAAATAAAACCCAGAGCTTACAGACTTAATGTGATAGGGTGAACCAGGAAGTAGGAAGTTGGGGGGCGGAGCTTGGTTTATAAAAGCCAGAGGTAGGCAAATCAAGGCCTTTCATACACTTTTTAAAATACAAAAGCATAATAATGGAAAGTGTGATTATTGTGATAGATATGAAACGATAGAACATGTTATGTTAGAATGCCATAAGAATGAAAGAGAAAGAAGGTGTATGAAAGGAGAGTTTGAATATATTAAGGAAAAGATTAATTTGATAGATATTTTGAGGAAGAATTCGG
>JABUIW010000225.1:0-51769 GCA_013363375.1 Menidia beryllina
CCCCCCCCCTGCTCAGAGCCCGGAGGGGGTCCACAGGCAGCGGGGCCCAGGCCACGGCCCCTAAAGCCCAGACTAGGGCCCGGGCTTTTAGGGGTCCGGCTTTTGAGGGGCCCGGTTACGGCCTGGGCTTTTGGGGGCCCTGGCCTTTGGTGGCCCCAGCTTTTATGGCCCCCGGCTTTCCGGGGCCCTGGCTACAGCCCCGGCTTCTGGGGGCCCCGGCCTTTAGGGCCCCCGGCTCCAGCTCCGGCCTTCTGGGGGCCCCGGCCTTTATGGCCCCCGGCTCCAGCTCCGGCCTTCTGGGGGCCCCGGCCTTTATGGCCCCCGTCTTTCCGGGGCCCGGGCTTCTCTCCCCCCCCCCCGGCGGCCTCCAGCTGCTCGGGGGCCATGGGCTGGATGATGGCCCCCAGCTGGGTGAGCACGCGGGGGCGGGTGGCCCTCTTCAGGGTGCGCTCGGTGTTCCAGGTCCGGCCCAGGGGGGCCCGCATGCAGCCCTGGAACTGGGCCTGGGTCTGGAAGGGGAAGGGCAGCGCGCTGACCTGGTGGGGGGCCACGGAGCCCCCCCTCTTCTCAGAGATGATGACGCTGGGCAGCTGCTGGTCCCTGCGGGGCGGGGGGGCCGCGCCCCTCACCCGGAACCGCCTGCGCTTGCGGGTGGAGGGCTTAAGGCCCACCCCCCCCCACTCCCCCCAGCCGGGCAGGCTCAGGTCCACCACTTTGGCCCCCCCCGCCTGCTCCTGCCGCCGCTTGTCGGTGAGGAAGTCCGAGACCACGTCGTCCCCCGCAAAGGCCTCCCTGATCAGCCCCCTCTGGTCCGGGGGGTCCCGGGGGTCCTCAGAGTCCTCTACGGTGGGGGCCGGGGCCCCCCCGATCACGGGGCAGGCTTTGGTCAGCACCTTCCTCAGCTCGATGCTCCTCTTCCTCTTGCTGCCTGTGGCCGGGGGGGGCGGCAGCCCGGCCGGGGGGTCTGGGGGCGACCCGGACCGGTCCGGGGCCGGGCCGGGGTCCTGGGCCAGTAGATCCAGGTCCTCGAAGGTCCTGGTCCGGAGCAGGCCCTCCTCCAGCAGGGGGGGGGCCTCCTCCGGCAGGGGGGGGGGGCCTCAGGCTCCCCTGGGCTGGGGTGCTCTCTGAGGCTGGAGGCTCCTCCTCCTCCTCCTGTTCCTCCTCCTGTTCCTCCTCCTCTTCTTCTATTACGTTCTGCACAGCTGCTGCCTCCTCTTCCTCCTCCTGTGCCCCTCCCTCCTCCTCCTGTGCCTCCTCTTCCTCCTCCTGTGCCCCTCCCTCCCTCTCCTGTGCCCCTCCCTCCCTCTCCTGTGCCTCCTCTTGTGCCTCCTCCTCCTCCTGCCGCAGCTTCCTCTTGCGGTCAAACTCTGTGAGGAGGGCCTGCTCCCCTTCTTCCATTACGTCCTCCTCCTCCTCTTCCTCCTCCACCCTCTTCTCCTCCTCCTCCTGGGCCTCCTCCTGTCCTCCTCCCCCCTGCGCCTGCTCCTCGGACAGCTTCCCTCTCATCCAGGGGTTGGATGGATCTGGGCCCGGCTCTGCGTCGTTCACAAAGTCCGGCAGCACCTCCGGCTCCTCCTGCGCCTCCTCCTGCTCCTCCTGCTCCTCGCCCGGGTCGCCCCCCGCCCTCTGGGTCAGCTCCCTGTTGAGCTCCAGCTGCTGCTGCATGGCCCGGCGGGCCCCCAGGTCGTACTTGGCCACGATGGCCCTGGACTTGGCCCAGCGGCTGCTGTTCTGGTGCTTGAGGCTCATCCTCTCCTGCATGCGGCGGAGCTCCGCCCCCTGCAGCGCCTCCAGGGCGGCGCCCGGCTCCTCCCGCACCTGCCGCTCAAACTGCCGCAGCAGCTCCCTCCGCCGGGCCTTGTTGTGGACCCGGTGGTACTTCTTGCTCTTGATCTTGGCCTCCCTCCGGGCCTTGGCCTCGTGGTAGGACTGCAGGGCCCGGGCCTTCTGGAGCTCGGCCCGGCGGACCCGGGCCTCCTCCAGGCTCATGGCCCTCACCGAGGCCTCCTCGGCGGGGGTGAGCACGGGGTCGTGGAGGGGCTGCTTGTGGGCGGACAGCAGGGCAAACACCTCCCGCTCCAGGGGGGTCTGCGCCCCCCAGCCCACCACCACCCGCTCCATGGGCCGGGGCCCCGACGGCTCCCGGTCCAGCGGGAACACCAGCTGCTCGGCCCGCTGGTTCTGGGTGATGACGGCGTCCCAGCGGCTCACCCGGGCCGCCGTCTTCTGGAAGGCCAGGTCCCGCTGGATGCGCTCCCGCTGCTGGGAGCTCAGCGGGCACTCCTCCGTGCGCTGGCTCCGCTGCAGGCTCCGGAGCTGCTTCCGGCTCTGGGCCGGCACGGCGGGGGCCCCGCCGGCCGCTCCGACCAGGTCGGACAGCTCCACCCGCTCCGCCTCCCCCTCCGCGGTCACCGTGAACTCGGACATGAGCGCGGCCGCCTCCGACCGCTCTCCCAGGGTCTTCTTCCTCTTGCCTCCGAGGGCCATGATGGCCTCCAGCAGCCTCCGACGCTTCCGGTCATCCTCCCCGTCCTCCCCGTCCTCCTCCTCCTCACTGCTGACGGCTCCGCCGGCTCCCTTCACCTCCTCTTCCTCCTCCTCTCCGCCGGCTCCATTCACCTCCTCTTCCTCCTCCTCTCCGCCGGCTCCCTGCACCTCCTCCTCCTCCATCAAGCGTTTCTTCTCCGCTTTGGAGCTCCTCTTGTTCGCCTTCTTCTTACTAACTTTCGCCATCCTGGAGTATCCGAAGATCAGCGCATAAACACACGTGTGCCGTAAACGCTGTCGCAAACTGCTGCCGTAAACTGAGTCAGAATGTCGCTCCTCGTTTAAAGCGGACGTAAAAGGGGGAAATGGTAGAAATTGAAAGAATTCTGTTTAAATAGGAAAAACGGAATTTTCTTGTTCATCCCTCACTAGTGAGAAACGTAAAACTGCTCTGAAAAATCCACTGAAAGTAAATATTTCTGATACATTCAAAATCACTTAAATCAGTTAAATTATTTTAAACGTTGATTTCTGGCTCCTTCAGTTGTAAAAAAAAAACATCATCACTACAGCGTTTAAAGGAATGTAACGTGAGGGTTCGAAGAACTGGTGTCTGGATCACTCTCCAGGAGGAGTAACGAAAGGATGGAGACTGGTGAACTTTTCGACCACGCTTTATTATCTAATTCCAACTTCTCGAACACCCACTTCCTTGTTTTTATCACATGACTAAAAACGAACCAATGACAATGTAACTTAAGGAAAAGCAGATATAACAAAATATCTTAAAGGCGTAGTCATGAATTAAATAAAATATAACTATATGAACGACCAAATTAAATGAATGAATTAAACTTTACAGGAATATCACGTCTTAAATTTAGCCCACCCAAGAACCCCGCGTGATGCAGTTGTAGCAAACATGACATATCTTTGACATTTGATGGTGGTTCTTTATCCTTTAGGGGAGGAAGGAGCTCATTCAGTCCCACAGTTCCTTTCTGCTCAGCTCTTTTCAGTAACTGTGAGGACAGGAGGATGATCAGCATTTAGTTATACTGCATATTTAGATGAGTATACTCATTTATTAATGGTAATACTGATTTTCATGTAGTAGTGTATCTAATTTGAAGAATACTTTTAGGACATCTGTTGAGTCACATTTCTCAAGAATCTAAGATGTTCTAATTTAAAAAAACAATGTCCTATTTTTCTGTTGAACTAGTCACCACTAAATTACCAGCGTTTCATTTTTATTGATGTGTACTCCGATTGCCACATGATAACATTGTTTCTAAACACAAGGAACACACGAAGGTTTTTTTCAAATATTTGAGGCCTAAAATGGCCATTGAAAGCCATTTAAAGTATGTATTGAAAAATCTCGTTGTCAAAAATCTTTCACCAATGATGCTTCATTGTGCAGAGAATTCAAGGAAATTGGTGGAGAGTAAGAGACACTGCTTTTCCTATCCAAAAGAGAGGGATGAAATATTGTGCAGGAAAAAACAGAAGTAAGGAAACTGTAATATCTCTTTGTTTGAGCGTTGTCAGTTGAACAAAAATACATATAACACGCTATACATCACACTGTAAGAAATTCACGAAAGAAATGTGAAGGATTTAAAATGTGTCACCCTGACCCACCAGCTGGTGGCGCTAATGTTTCACTGTTGCCAGTAAAAGAAGGAGAAACGAAGAATATCTGTTGTAGCAGTAGTTATTGAAGAAAATGTTGACGAATAACAGTCTACTGGTGCACTATACAATACATTATTTCCTGCTGACAGATAAAGATATACTTTGATATATATGAGCCAGCAAATGTCCTAAAAAAATAAGAAAAAGATGGACAAAATTTTTTGTTTAAAAGTTTATTAAAAAGATTCAGTCCACAGTAGTTCAGAGTCTGGCACCAACAACAAAACAAAACAAGCAATTCAAAAACAAAGTGTACACCCCTAATAGCATTGAGAAAAATGCCTAAATAAAAAGGGATAAATAAAAGAAAAAGAAACAAAAATTCAAACATATACGTATTTCAAAGTGAATATAACTTTGAAAATGGCAAATGTCTTAATTCAGTTTTGACATGACAGTTAAAATGTTTGGTCTGTCAGTTCTGGCTTTACATTTCTTAAGGTCTCAATTTCTAGAAATGCCCACATTAGATATCTTATATACTTTTGATGCATTCAAAAGTTGATAGAAGAACAGCCAGGCAGATTATCATTCCAACAGTAAGAGTGCTCATATTTCAATTATGTTTTTTCTGGTGATTAAAAAGCCGAATTAGTAGAACACTACTCACAGAGACCAAGGCAGCTCATTTAAAGTGCCCTTTTTTCTTTAAATCTAAAAAAAAAAAAAAAAGAATGTTAACCCAAAGTAACAAGAAATCCAAACAGCTAACATTCAATCCTGTTGATTTTTGCAAATAATTCTTTTTCCCCAAATGAGTCATATTTTCTCATGATTTCTTTAAATATTTGGGATAATTATTGAACAAATGTGTATGGGCTCATCAAGAATAACCATTTCTTTACTCATTTTCTTTGTTTTGGTTAAAGGAGAACAAATGTCACGGAATGTTCTGAAATCAACAAAAGTCCCAATGAAACGGTAAAGTTAAGCGACAGTGCTGCACCTGCTGTGCAAGAGTGTTTTTGTGAACAGAACAGCTTGCTTGTGAGGAAGCAGCAGTTTTTGTGCTGTGATGAGGAAACCTGTTTCTCTTTCAGAGGAGACGACAAACACCCACATCAAAAGTTGCATTGCTCTTTCATAAGGCACAGATTTGGGAGTAGAAAAGTCTTGTTAAGGCACTACACTCTGGAGTGGTGAGAAATGTTTCCGGCACAAATCTGCCGCAAACATTGTCCTTTAATGCAGCACGAGGAGGCTTGCATCTTGGAAGTGATGACATTGTAAGTTGTCTCACTTTTTTCCCCTCCTTTCTTCACTCCCCTCTTCTAATCTGAGGGGCTTTGAGCATCTGCAAGAAGCTCTGGTCTTAGACATTCAATCGGACAGTGGATGTTCTGGAAGATGGAGGAGGAGAAAAATGTTTTAAGGAGTGCACAGCACCTACAGAAGTCATTTCTATATTGAAAAATTGCAATTTTACATAAGAAATCTATTTCTAAAATAACCACAGATGAAAGCCACAGAGAAAAAGCACCAAGCTAATGTGCCCTGACATGTTAAGATAAACCAACATTTCCAATAGTTTAATGGCTGATCAGCCAGTGCTTTGTTGCCTCCTTCACACTTTCATTTTGTGGGTGTGAATGCTGAATGAACATTCAAACATTTAGAATCAGAGCGGCGGTTTTGAATTTGCTGACTGACACTGACCAGTTTACGGAGAGCATTTTCTCTGTAGCGGTCGAAGGCATCAGAGGGGACAGGATGCAGGACGTCAGCCTCCACGTTAGCCTGCCCTCCGGGCCTCCTGCAGTTCTCGCACCGCCAACCCTTCAGAGCGAGAAGAGGTTAACGCGACACAGACCAAAGCACTCCGACCAGAAGGCTGCCACCGTGAAGCTTTTCAACCTTTTTGCCTAAATAAACAGAACAATTAAAAATAGAACTTGGTCTTACCTGCTGTCCTCCATAGCAGGTACAGGTACAGATGGCTCCCAGGTATTCTTTCTGCCACTGATTTCCAACCTGATACATTTTCCCGTCGTCATAGCATGTCGATTCATCTGAAAAGACATATTTATCAGTACTGAAGTATTTCCAGATCACTGAAGTGTGCACGAACCTCTAAGAGTAACGCGCAAGTATTGGACATTATTCAGTTTGAATGGTAGGTCATCCAAGTTGGTGACAAATACATTTGCCGTGCTTTATTTTGGGTTTGTGCTTACGAGGTTCGCATTTGAATTCTCCCTTGCCATTCCCGAGGCAGGTGCAGCTCATCATGTGACCGTTCTCAGAGCGGCGGTCCCACTTTTCTCTGATGCGGTAGTTGTTACCATTGTCGTGGCACCACTCTGTAGAGGGGAGTGAGGAGGAACAAAACGGACAGCAGAGGATAACGAGAGTGATGGGAAGTGTAGCAAAAAGGAGGGATGGCACATTGAAAGAGAGAAAAAGTAGAAAGGTGGCGGATTAAAGTTGATACATAAGAGTATAGATGTCAATGATTTCCCATTTGATGCACAACGCTTTATCCTGGTGCACTGATACTGAACCTTTTAGGTGATCCGAGTCCCTGACATGTGAGTTTTAGTTATGGAAAAAGCTAAATATTGACACTGATTAGAGACTAGCATGGGCAGACTCACAATAGGAGAAAAACACAACCAATGAATATGAAATAGCGTGTATTGGTAGTTAATTAAGACACACGACAAAAAAATAAAGTTCCAAATGATGTTTTGGTCATTTTTTAGGCTGCCCATGCTGTTTTTTTGTTTTTTTTTTCGGCGCCGAAGCACATAGAACATAAGCTGTTTGGTTCTACGGCTTTTAACCTGTAGCATGAGGAATTTATAATGCATTTGAGAACGGAAAAAAATAAACAGCCTCTTATAAATTCCTCTCGAGTTAAATACATAGAATTATTGGATTTGATCCGTTTCATAATTCCATGGTGTGCGGCTGGGTGTTTGCAAAGCATGTGGGAATGGGGTTAATAAGCCACTCACTGGATGAATCACACCTAAAATGACCACTGCCCAGACCCAGGCAGTGGCACCACAGCTTGAAGCCCGTCTCAGACATGCGCTCCCACTCTGAGCCCACCTCATGGTAGGTCTGAGTGAATGTGTCAAAACACCCGTCGCGGTTGGTGGTAACGGGAGTGTCATCTGGAACTAAGGGGAAGGAAAAGCATAGTTTAAAACAACAACTAATTGTGTTTGCAATCTTACTCTTAACAAAAAAATGTTTTAAATGGATTTCCAATTTCAAAATATTAAGTCAATGTCCATCTAGCTCGTGTGTTATGCTTGTATGTGTACAATAAGCAATTTTATGAAGATGTTTAACATTGATGGAGTCAAGGATGTCTCCGTGAGAAGCACAATACCCGTGTTGCCAACAGTTACAACTTCCTCCAGAACCGTCTCTTTCGCCCCATTTTTCATGGCCTCAACATGAACATTATAGGATGCTCCGGACGTCAGTCCAATCAGCGTGGCACTGTTGGAGGTGCCAGGAAGGCGCATCTGTGTGGGGAAAGAGAAATACGCTTTTGCTAGGGATCCTTCATTAGTGTGTGACAAACGTGCAGTAAAAGTGTGAGTGTATGCGTACCTGAAAGCCTCTTTCCTCCAGATGAGTAATGGGAGTGCAGGACACCTCGTACTCAGAAGTTTCAGGGATTGGTTGCCAGGAGATGGCTGTGACCGTTTTTGCCTCCTGAGGTAACTCGGTTTCATTGTCAGGGAAACCAAAAGCAAGCCCCGGGAGAGGATTGTCGCTCACCTGCCAAGTCAGAAGTGAAATTCATCAACATGAAGTCATTCCAAAACCTTTAATCTATACAAACAGCCAAAAATATTTTTGGTACAGTTACAGTTCAGACTGTCTTGAAGTTTTAAAATGGCAATGAAAAAACTGTTATACCAAGATTTTACTATATCATTTTTCTGACATATCAATGCTAAATCTTTACACTCTTGGAGTACTGTGATTCGTCAGGTTTACGGAAGTTAATTTAAATGTTACTCACCTTAACCAGCGGAACTCTGTTTCCATCAGGGCCTGCTACAGGGATGTAAACCAGCGGCTCTTTGAGAATGGGTCTCTGGCCTTCATGGGGTCCACTAAAGGGTCCACGGAATCCATTATGTGGGCCGAGGTTCTGATACTCTGTATAGATATGCTGACCATGCTGACCTGGTACGTTCTGTCCACTTGTACCAGCCAAATGCACATGGTTGGAGTTAAATCTTAAGAGAAAAGGATGCAAATAGGGAAAAGAACCATAAGAAAGAAGAAAAAAAGCTTTTTAACAAAGGAACGGTATGGCTTAGATGTGGCTATCTTAATCTGATGCTGCAGATGCGTACATCTTGTCATTTGTGGACTCTGGAACATCCAGGATGTCAATGCTGGGCCGATGAGGGACAGGGAGCTGTGGCAGCTCAGGCACCAGTAGTTCAGGAAGAAGTGAATAGTCTGTAGCTGGTTCTACACACAAAAAGACAAACATAAAGCATGACAATGATGCATAAAGAAACTCCAAAACTTTTTAAAAAAAGTGTAAATACATAGAAAACTAAATGATAGAGGAGCATAATTGATTAAACGAAAAAAATGTGTAACTCTTTATGCACTTACGGGTTCTGGCTTTTCCAATAAGCGGTGTGCTTCTCAGGGCATTCTGCAGTGCTACAATCTTGATAACATACTCTGTGCCAGGTTTTAGACCTACAATAAAAAAAACAAAATGAAAAGTTAAAAGAATTAGCAGACTTTTCTAAAATACATCCCATTTGTATTTTCAGATCCTATGCCCTCTCACCATCGACAGTGGCGTAGGTCTGGCCAGCGTGGGGTCTGGGAGTGACTTCTCGGGGTAAACCTCCAGCCTCCTCATAGGTGACGTAATAGCCAGTGACCTTCGGGCTGCGCGATGGCTCCCACATGAAAGAAATGCTGTTGGGATTCAGCGAGGTAAATCGGATGTTGGTGGGCGGGATGACCAGTGGTTGTGCTAGAGGAAAAATATGTGAAACATTCGTGAAGAAAACAAATTAAATGAATGTTTTGTGAAAGTGAGAAAGCATTTACATGAATGTCTTCCAGTGTAACAGCATGGTGCTGAAAACTAAAAATGGCACTGACATGATAAATTCAAAAACTAATAAAGGGTGGTTAAGTATATACAAATATTTATTTTATGTTTTGAGATATTTCCCCTTTAGATTGACAATTTTGGGCAGATCTTAAAACAGCCTGACCAGTGAAAGTATCTGAATTTATAAAAATAAACTTCAATTAGTGCTATTTTGTAACAGTATGAACAAATAGAAGTATAAATATTACAACTATAGTATAATATATACAGTATATACCATTAATATGTATCCCAGTAAAATAGCAATATCTCACAGTAATTTCCTTCTATATTTACCTGTGGTAGCAGTGAGAGTGAAAGGCACACTGCGCCCATTGCCTTTCAGAGTGTACATACTAATCTTATAATTGGTTCCAGGCTCCAGACCTTAAATGTAAACATAGAGTGGGGTTACTGTGACTTTGATCATTGATATCACAACTAAAACCACAGCTTTCCATTTTGTGCCTTTGACTCTTGATTATGGCTTACCTGTGATGGAGTAGGAGCGGAACTCGGGGCCAATAGTCTTTTGAATGGGGATGTAGCCTGAAGTGGACAAAGTGGGCGTGGCTTCGATCAGGAACCCAGAGATTGTTTCCGTCTTCGACCGCCAGTTCAGAGTAATGCTGGAATCGTTCACATCGGAGATACGCACACGCCGGGGGGGACTGATATCTTTGAGTAAAAGGAGAAAAATAGCAGTAGTAAGGGAAGAGGCTGTACAATGGAACTACATTACTTTACCCGATGTCAAAGTTTGAGTTAACTCACTCTCCTGAGTAGTGACTTCTCCTTGGACTGGCCGACTGGTCAGAGAGTTCTTCAACGCATAAACATGGACTTCATAGGTTGTTGAAATCTATTAAAGAAAAATTAGATACAGTCACAAACTTAACTCAAATGATATCACGCACATTATTCCGCTTGAGCATTCCAGTAGAATAAATAATGGACCTATTTCTTTGCGAGCTTGCTAAAGTATGAGAAGCAGGCCAAAGTCTCGAATTATGAACTCAACTCGGAGTGGACTACATTAACACCCACCATTAAGCCAGATATATGAGCCTGAGTGGTGTCTGGAGCAAGGTTGATCTCTTTAGTGGGGCCAGTCTTGCTCTTCGGGTTCACCACCACACGGTAGCCTGTGAGGCCAGTAATTCGATTTCCCTGCCCCGGTGAAGCCCAGTGCATGGTGAAAGACGTGGGGCCAACCTGGGAGAACTGGAGGTTATTAGGAGGAGAGATCCCTGGAGGGAAGAAAAAGAAAATAAGAAAAGAATTCAGTTTTGTTCTGGCTAGTTCCTCAAGACGTTTGTGCACTACAATGAGTCATAGTTTCTTAAAAAAATATATATTTTTAAGTTTACCTGTAGCTTGTGTCCCGACAAGTGGTGTACTGGCTGTGTCATCATGCATGGCAATGACTTTCACAGTGTATTCAGTTCCCGGCTGGAGTCCATAAATAATGGCCGACTCTGCATCTCCTCTGGGAGAGGGATACAGCTCTCTCTCACCCTCTTCTGGACTTGCATACAAGATTCGGTACGATGTAACAATTCCATCGGGGCTATCCCAGGTGATCCGCAGGGAGGTGGAGTCAATTTCTGAAAAGCTAAGGTCCTTGGGATGGTCGACATCTGAAAAGCGCAAAGCAAAAGGTGTTTAAAGATGCAGCGTTACAGAGACAGGAGATCGTGTTTTTGTTTGGACATTTTGCTTAGTCCTCCCAAATCTATCCGTGGAAAGGTCAGGTGCTTACTTGTTACGGCTTTCACCACTAGTGGGGAGCTCTCTTCATTTTGTCCAAGAGTGTATACACTCAAAACATATTCAGATGAAGGCATCAGACCTGTAAAAGTAAACTCTGTCTGGTCTGGAGAGGAGAAGGAAAAAAGAAACATTTTGAAAATAATAAGCCACCATTTACAAAACATGCAAATAGATAAAAGTTGGGGAATAAACACCGGTTAAACTTTAATGTCATACCTGGGGCAACCACTTCAGAGAAAGTTGGTCCCTGTCCACTTATGGGGACTCCTGTTACTCTGTATCCTTTGATCAAGCCCTGGGTTGGGCTCCATTTCACCGTCACGCTGTTGTCGTTCACATCTGTCACCTCCATTTCAGAGGGAGAGTCGACGCCTAGAGAGGGACAAACAACAGCTGAAGAGGCCAAATCTGGGACAACTGTCAAAAAAAAAACAAATGGTACATGGGTGCATCTGTGCTTTCAAAACGGTGCTACTTGTGGCTCCGTACCCGTCTTGTGCGTGACATAGATAGGAATGCTGGAAGCGGGGCTGTCTCCTCTGCCCGTCACAGCATACACAGTGATAGTGTAGTCAGTGCCAGGCAGCAAGTTATTGATGGTAGCGGTGGATTGAGAGCCAGGTACGGTGAACTCTCTGGGATTGCTGTGACCTCCTGAATGAAAAACACAAAGTGGGATGGATAGTGTTCAGTGACAATACTGCCTTTGATGACTAAACTATGCACAATTTAGTGTGTGAAGTGTAGGGAGGGCCAAAAAAAAAAATCAATTTCAAGAATTTTTCATCACAAAAGCTCTTCATCTCTAAATGCAAAACAAACTAAACAAACTGATGGGTGTGCAGGCTGTATTCACTCCTCCACAGGTGTCACTAGGTTAGCTAAATAGAGCTACCAAATCCATTAACCACCCAGAGTTTTCGCACCGTGTCTGCAAGGTCAGAGGGGACGCAGAGGGACGTAACAACAAAACACCACGAGCAATTATGCACAAGTTAAAAAGCATTCCTCGGCATATATTCTGTTGATCTCTACCTGACTCTCCATGAGTGATCCTGTAGTAGCGGACAGTGACAGGAGGCGCAGCCCAGCTGACTGTGATGCTCGTGGGGGTCGACTCCAGCACTTCCAGGTCAGTGGGGGCATCGGAAACTGGATTGAACGAACATAATGAGGATCACTGTGATCACATCATTGAGTGTACTCAATCAACCATCGAAATCCTGCCGCCATACTCGTTTTCTGTGTCCCGCTGAGCGGCAGACTCTCCTGTGTCCCGCTCACTGCGAAGATGTTGACCAAGTACTCCGTGTCTGGACTGAGCCCCGTCAGAGTGAAGTGGGTCCTGGACGGGGGCAGCCTTTCGTCCTTGGCCCGCCCGCCGCTCGCCATCTGGTAACGGACGCGGTAACCGGTGATCTTGCTCTGGGGAGCGAGCCAGTGGATGGTGAAGGAGTTGGTAAAGACTTCAGAGAAACGGAGGCCGACGGGTGAATCCAGAGCTGAGGACAGACAAGGACGAATAAATGTCACAAATAAATTCAAGACAAAAGTAACTAAAAACTGAATTAGAAATTGTTCGTCAAATTACCCGTTTTCTTTGTTCCAACAAGGGGCGAGCTTTCCCTCTGCTCATACACACACACCACGCTCACCAGATACTCTGTGTTAGGCAGCAGATCTGAGGGATGGGAGAGATCATTCAGTTTCAAAATCTGTGCTCACACTTGTACATGCTGCTGTGCATTTTGTGCACAAAGAGCAACTTACTCCTTATCACCACTCGGTTAGTCTCGCCTCCAACGCTGGTCTCCGTAATTTCATCTTCATCGTCAATGGGATGATACCTTCATAATAAAGATTACATCGACGTGTGAGGATGCAGAAATCTAAGAGGGCACCGTCATGATTTAAGGAATAAATTCTCATACCTGATGAAGAAGCTGTTAATGTCGGCTGTGTTCGGGACCTGAGGAGAAGCCCAGGTGACTTCGATGCTGTCTGGCCCAACTTCCCCAAAGCCCAAGTCAGTGGGTGCTGGCACAGCTATTCAGAGTAGAGAGCAGCTCGATTCAGAGTGGATCCTAAATAGAAGATCTAAAACATCTTTGATACTTTCATCTATGAAAGTTCGGTCGGCAAATTGGAGTAACTTGAAATAACATAATGTATAAATAAATAAAAAACATACATAAAGATATATTATTCCACTACACTATAAAAAACTGTAAAATTAACATTAGAGCTCTTAAAGACAATTATCTGTGCATTTTATGTGTAAGGTCGACATTTTACAACATCTTAAAAGTTAAAGAACAAGCAGCAGATGCACTGGGGGGCTAAATAAGCCTCAGTATGATAAAAAACCTCCCAACTGAAACCAGATGGTCCACGTGTACACACACACAGACACAGAGGCTCGTTAAACTGACAACACAGCACGCAAAGCCATTACATCAGCAACTTAAAAGGGTTCAGGGTCTGAAGTCATTTCACCGAGTTAAAAAGCGCCAGATCACATTATAGGCACGCGCACGGTGTCATTTCCAATTTTCCTCATAAGCGTCTCCGTTTTCTGATTCCAGGCGGAAAACTCTTACCGGTCTGTTGAGTGACAGTGATGGGTTCGCTCTCGCCATTCTCCGTCACAGTGATCACGCTGATGTCGTAGTCGATGCCGGGTTCCAGTCCGTAAACCGTGTAATGGCCGGCGGACGGCAGCACCATGTCTTCGAAGATGGGGATGCTCTCGCCGGCTGCTACCACCGTGATCTTGTACCCGGTGATGACCGTGGTGTTGAGAGGGGACCAGCGGAGGCTGATGGTGGTGTCGCTGACCCCCTCAAAGCTGAGGTCGGTCAGCTGTGGCACCTCTGAGCGGGCGGGGAAAAGGTGTGCGGCAGGGAGGGGAAAGAGGAGAAAACAGACACAAACGGAAACAAAGAAACAAACGACAGGCAAAAGACCAACAAAGAGCAAAGGGTTTGGACAAAAAAAAGAAGAAAAAAGACAGCAGCAAGAGGCATTAGTGATAAAAGCAGCGTGATAAAAACACTTCCAGCAGCTTGTCATCATGAACAATGATGGAAGAGTTTCTTCTCATATTACCACTCGGATTACTTAACGAATGGCTTCATGATGAAGCGTTAGTGCTGTAAAGACATCAAGCAGCTTGTATTGAACAAAGAAACTAGCATGATACCAAACGTTTCAAAGTTATTTTGAAAAATGTCTCCAGTGCAAAAGTCAGTACACAGCTTTTATGCATGGGTACATTTTTCCGTCTGGCTTCCTCTATGTTACACTCCTCAAATACCCATCCAGTCTTTTCGATAACCTCTGGAAAACCCACCTGGAGTGATGACAGTTGAGATAGGAGTGCTCTCCATATCGTCCTTGACGGTGACAACACTGACATTGTACTCCACACCGGGACTGAGGTTTTCAAGGGTGCAGGAGTTCTGTCCAGCCTCCACAAATTCCTCCACACTGTTTCCTTGCTGCCCACTGGTGGGGGTGCAGGTTACTCTGTAGCCTGTAATGTCTTTAGAGGGCGGGGATTTGAAGAAGGTTAGATAAGAGTGGTCTGTACAACTGGAACTGTGTTTGGTGTAGAGGGTGTTTTTTTTTCTTCTATGCACACAGTGATCTATGATTCTGCACCTGGTGTACCGGCCCCGTTCCACTGGACAGTCAGCTCGCCGGTGCTAGGGTGGGACTCCAAGTTCAGATCAGTGGGAGGAGACAGAGCTGGAGATAAAAAGAGATCCCAATGAAGATTAAGAATAATTACAAGTGGTAGGAGAAGAGGGGGGAAATTTGTGTTTAAAGGAAAAAAAAAACACTAAAGATTTATGCGTTTAACGTCAATTTAGTTTGTTTACTGACGTGTGACCACGCGGCGGGTTATTGGCGTTCCTTCCTCTTGGCCATTAACAATTGGCTGGACGCTGTAGGTGTACTCAACTCCTGGAGACAGACCGGAAATATAAATACTTCCAGAGTCAGAGGTCACATCTCTCGGGGCTTCCCCACCCAGACTGGGCCGTACTGTCAACTGAAAGACGAATGGACACAGAGTCAGACAGAGGGACCAGGGAGAGATCGGGAGGTAAAGGTCAGAGGTCACCGTTTTCCCATAGGCAGAACAAAAAACCAACAGAGCCTTTTCATCTCTCGTGTGACATGTTCAGACCAATACAATCCACCTCCGAGGTCTTAAGTTTCCACACTGAGCAACTGTAAGGATGCTTGCACTGAACTTAGAAAAACTTGAATGTGCACGCATACGATCACAAAATGTAGTAGCTGGTTTAAGGCAGATGACTAAAAGACTTGATCAAATGTGTAGAACTGAGATATATAAAAAGAGAGCACATTTCTAACTTTTAAACTATTTGTTTAATGTATAACCAGTTGCCATACCTTATAGCTAACGCGAGGAACTGGAGTCCAAGAAATGATTATGGAGGTGTCCGTTACATCTGTGTTGAACTGAGGGGCATTTCCCCCTGCTGTGTCTGGAGCAGAGTAAAGATGCATTATTCATTCTTCCCGTTTTAACCTAGAACCCGTCAGCTATATGCAAACAGACCGCAGGCTGTTATCAATGCACCAGAAACTCACTAGTGGTGAACACAGAGCTCTCCCCCACACTCAGTGTGTTATCTTGCTCGGAGTGCAGTGTGACAGTGTACTCCGTATCAGGCTTCAGGTTGAGAAGGGTGTAGTGGGTCAGGCGTCCAGGGAGGCGCAGCTGTTTGGGGGTTGAGCCCTCGACGGCGAGGAAGAGACGATAGCCAGTGATCTTGGCACGGGGCGCAAACCACATCATGACTGCACTCACGTCGGTGATGTTCTCGAAATGGATGTCTGTGGGGGCGTCTGGTTCTAATGGGAAAAGGGGAACAGCGGTTTGATTTAAAAAGATGGAAATTAACATTTTTAATTACTTTAAAAATGTAGTTATGATGGTTTACATTACAGACGTTGCTCTTATGCAAGCAAGCAGTGGACTTAAAAAGAAGAAAAGTTTAGCCTATCAATCAGTCAAAGCTCCTCTCCATCTTAAAGAGCAAAAACAGATGGTATGACCCACACAGGGTATTGTTACCAAAATTCGAAAGCACAATTCCATTGAAACTTTTAAAGGTGTACGAGCTGCTACCACATAGCTACTACCTACTTAAAATATCAAAAGACATGGTGCCATTGAAAGCTGTAACAACCAGATAGGGACTGATTTTGTTTCTGTTTTATGCTCTTTTTTTTTTATTGGTACAAGCACTTGGTACAACTCAGTGGCATCCTCATATTACTTTTGACTGGACACACGGGCAAAGGTGTGACTAATACGTTTCCAAGCGGAATAATGTTCCTGGATAAATTGGTTCTTATTAATCTCAACAGCTTTTCAATAGTGTCAATGTTTGGGAAAAAATGTGTTTATAAAATCTCCATTTATCCAGACCGTAAAATAACTGAATCCTACTTTATGCTGCAAATATCTTAGAAAGAACTTCCACACTTGATTGGTAGAAGTAATAACAGAGATCATCTCTGAGGCTATTTCTCATACTCACTGGTAGTTTGCTCCCCAATAAGAGGTAAACTTTCCTCTCCATTGTGGATGGCATAGACACTGAAGCGGTACAAAGTGCCTGGCTGCAGCTCTGTCACTTCAACGTAGGAGTTTTGACTGATAGGCAGCGTCATCTCCCTCTGAGCAGAACCAGAGACATCAATGGGGACCACTGTGACCCGATAACCTGAGACGCCACCAGTCGGACGGGACCAGGTCAGAACTATTTTCCTATCAGACACTTCAAAGAACTGCAGGTCGGTGGGGGAAGCCACTTCATCTGTGAGAAATGAGAACACACAAAAAAAATACATAAATTATTCAAGTTCATTCCATACAATTTCTTTGAAGATGGAAAAATGTGATATTATTTGGTCACGTATTGATAAATAACAGAGAAAAGCACAGAAATGTATTAGAGAACAAAACAAAAGTTTGTTTTTTTTACAAGGGATTTCTTAATTACTTGGAAAAAATACTTAAAAAAAAACTTCAAATACTTAAATACACAATTATATAACATTCAAACTTAGACAAATGGGCTACCCAGCATGGTGGATGTAGAAATTTGGAGTTTAAAAGGGACTGCTTAAAAGTACAAAAACAGAAAACTCAAAAAGTCAAAGCATATCGTTTTGGCTACTTTTGAGTTTATGTAGTTGTAAAGATCAGAGTAGGCAACTTACAGTAAAATGCTTTGTTGATGACCAAATGTTTATTTTTCTGAGCTGAGCCTGTAATTTCACATTGAATCTCATGACTGCTCTGTTTCCCAGAGTTTATTAGCATGACCAAACATGCAAAGCAGAGGAGGGTTTTACTTGTGTGTCCAAAGATGACAACACTCTTCTCATCTAAGCCATGCATCTTTAGTTCATCACACAAACTGAGCAAACAAGCATTCGCAAAGCTCTCTAACATCTGCACCACTGGCCCAAACGTATGTTCGCCTTGGCAGGCTGATGAGTTTTACATAACTCCAGTCGAGCAGAAAAGGAGCAGGACAGCCTTGAACTCAGTGACTTCACAATCCACAGGCTAAACTCTTTTACTTTTACAACTGAAGATTGGAAACTCCTGAAAAAACAATTGACTAAATAATCCACACAATGGCTTGCAGATTGGTGGAAGAGAGTTCTTGAATTTTTAAAATAAAGTCTCTGTATATTCAGATTCATTGGATTGTAACACACGGCTAACAAAGCAACAAAGCAGATTGTGAATATGTAAGAAATTCATTGCAGTGGTCAAAAGATTTCGCTTAATCTCTAAGAAAAAACTTCCAGGCAGACATTAGGATTGTGTAATTTAGTGCAGACATCATGCTCGACATTTACCAGGCAGTGGCTCTCCAGAGGTGTTGACCTGAACAAAGATCGGCTCGCTTTCCAGGCTGTCCTCCACAGCGTAGATACTGATGTTGTACAACTTCCCAGGCAGAAGGTCGCTCAGAGTCACATAGGTTGCCGTGTCTGGGAGATTCAGCTCTGTGCTTTCGCCTTCTAAGGACGGCGAGTAGACCACACGGTATCCTGCACAGAGAGAGCATTGAATCATTGACTGTGTGCAGGCGGGTGTGACGTTCAAAGCCCGGGCGGAACTTCAAAAGACTTTGCCGGTGACTAACGAGGCTTCGGTGACCTACCGGTGATGGGAGCCAGTGGTTTTTCCCAGCTGACGACGATGGAGGTATCTCCGACTTCCTTCACTTCATGCTCCTTAGGAGCATCAGGAGCTACGGAGCAATAACGCAAGTAAGAATGCAGAATCGGGTCTTCTGAGGAACGACGTACAAGGGCTCATTTGAGCTGATTCAGGGACACACACCAGTTGTTTGCGAGGTAGTAAGAATGAGGTTGTCCACTTCCCCATCTGTGACCTCGTAGACATTAACAGTGTACTTTCTCCCGGGCAGAAGTTCGTTGATGTTCACTGAGGTAGCTGTGCGAGGCAGGTCTGAGAAGTAAACACATGTGCGGAGTGAGACATCGCAATCAACAACACCACCACGCCATTCCGGAGCAAACTGTGAACCGTCAGAGCGTTTTCACGTACCCACAACGATGGGCTGTCCGGTGCCCTGCCCCTGCTCCGTGAGCTCGTACTCAACCCTGAAACCAGAGACCGTGTCCGAGGCAGAAACCCAGGAGATGACGAAGCTGTTGGAGGTGATTTCAGTCACGGATTCTGAGATGTCGACCACAGGTGGAGGAATGGTGGTCTCGCCTTGTGTCGTTGCCACTACGGGACAGAGAAACACAGAGTCGGCAAACCTTTGCGGAAACAGCGCGGTCTACGCACAGCGGGGCCAAACGTAAGCAACGGGGATTACGCAAACGGAGTCGTTGAACAGAAAAGTTACTCACATGACCCGTAAGAGGTGGTGAAGTCAAAACGTGTGACCTCTCTGCGCCCAAAGCGCAGCACGCTGATCAGCTGACCCTCGTAGGTGATGCCTGGCTTTAGACCTGAGATGGTGTAGGAGTTCAGGTGGCCCGGAATAATCACCTCCCTCCATGGAGTTCGTGAGTCTTTCTGTGATGAAAAGTTTTGAGATTTAGGTCAATTTCACAAGGGAGATATCTCAACCATTTGACTGTCTGTGGATTTGATTTCGATCACACAAAAACTCACCACTTTCCATTTAAGGATATATTGAGTGATGTGTGCAGACGTGGGGGAGTTCCATTGAAGGGGGTGAGTGTTAGGCTGGGTTCCAGCCTCTGCTATGATCACCTGTATAGGACGGTGTCCACCTGTAAAGTAAGGAGAAGACAGCCAGGAATAAACACACCTTCCCCAACAAAACCATAAAACAATGTGATAACAGGTTGAATATAGATTAAATCAAGATATATTGTGTACCGTATAAATGAAACCTTTAGGTCTGTTATTATAATACCACAAGAATTTTTACAATCATAGACATGTAAAATGCATTTGCTTTATATATTCCAGCTTAACAGAGAGAATCAGTGTGCGACTGGATTTCTTTTCCAGAACAGAAAACAGAGTGGGGGGAAAAAGAAAAAAAAAAACTTGCAAGTCCCTGTGAGATTCCAGCACAGATTTCCATCAGCAGACGGGGAGAAAACGTTTACTCTTTGTGTTCTTAACCATGTTTTCTAATATTTCATCTTCTTTTTGGAAAGAAGAACAAAGCAAACAACTGTACCCACTCTTTTTTTCATAGCCTTATGTAACAGTTTGTTATGGTAACCCTTTAATGTCATGGAAATACTTGTGCAGTAGATGTAGCCTATCACAAAAGCATCAGGCAAAAATAACAGCTACAAAGAATATCTTGTGTTGTTGCAAAAACAAAAACAACAACAAGAACCACAAGTTTAGGAACAAAATTATTATACTGGATGAACTACTTTCCATCTAACAATTGTGGTTTTATAGCCTCATTTAAATCTTAACGGCACTAAAAAACATTTACCAGTTGCTCCGTCCTGTTAAAGCAAATCAGTGCATTAAACCTCTGACTGAAAAACAAAGATGGCAGCAAGTCTGTAGTGCACACACCTTCTACGTACTAAATCACACAAGCTGACAACAGGTACTGTGATGGTTCAAACAATGTTATCATGTTGTCTTCTGAGTAAACAGAAGTCATGTGGTGAGCAGACCCCTGACATAAACTATGCTGATAGAAACTGGTAGCTTTTATAAAGAATTGAGGCTTTCTAACCACTTTTGCAAATAGAAGACCTGTAATCAAAGTTTCTGAGCAAGTGGCTCGGTTAACCAGAAGTAGCAAGCAGATATGCAAACCTCAAAAACAGTCTGGGACCAATTACCCCCTATTACAGACCCACAGGCCACTGGTGGAGGTAAGGGAAATGTAGAATCTTACACGAGGGGGGGTAGAAAACAGATGCATAGTGGAGGTGGATGTACTCCCACACATTTTCTGCCTGCGCACAACGCGCACGTGCGTGCGCACATCCACCCCTACTTTGGACACATAGACATAACATCCATTCTTGACAGCCAGACAGACACACAGTAAAGTTATGATAAGGAGCACAGTAAAGGGAGGAAATAATGAAAGTCATGCTGACAATAAGAATGCCTCAAAAGATTAAATTACCCCTCAGGCTAAAAAAGATAGTTACCGATAGCAGACAAAAGAGCAGCATTTTTTAAAGATCTTATCACTATGTGTGCTCAATTTGAGGCTTGTAAAAACTTGTAAAGGGGGAGAAAAAAAAAAGCTTAATTCGGGTTCTCCATTTTTACCTTTTATGGCGTTTTCCTGAAAAAAAGCCAGCTGAGAAAATCTGGATCTCTCGCTGCCCTTAAATCTTTGTATGTTGGGTTCTGTGTGCCTAAGCACACGCATACACGCAGAACCAGTTCACAGATGGTTGCTATTATGGCCACTTACGGCAGAGTAATGCCCTACACTTCGCATCTCCCATCAACCTGCAAACGGTTTGAATGTTCCTCTGCACAGGACCTGATAACCTGAAGCCGTTCCACTTGAAATTTCCTGTTATATTGTTTTATTTATTTATGTTTCTATCACTTTCCCCCTTTCAAAAGAACAAATCCATTCCATAAAAGTAAATCATTTGTGCGTCCCGTGATGCAGCTGTGGAAACATCACAGGGGATGTGCCTCATGCTGGCAGGAACAAAGGCTCACACTGGGGTTGTGTGTTTGAAAAGAGGAAATGAAGCACCCCTCCCGTCCCCGCCACTTTCACATCAAAGCCAGGGGCCTCATTTCCGAGGTGACTTAAACAAACATTTTACCAAGTTTGAGGATAAAAACTACAATGTAAAAACATAACCAGGTAGGTGACGAAAGAATACAATAAATAGAAAAATAATCGGTACTATTACATCCTTCGTTACATATTTCGGTTGGAAAAAAACTTGGAATCTTACCAGGGTATGACTGCTCAGATTCACAGTTGTGTTCTCCGACTCCATTGCCTTGGCAAAAGCATCTGTACTTGACTCCGTGGACAAACTTCTCCCAAGTCTCCCCAATCTGATAGTAAGCCCTCGTCTCTGGCTCCTGGCACTGGTCTGAGAGAAGAATTCAAACACAAGTGAGAGTCAAGAGTCTTTTCTCAAACAACACTTATATTAAGACAAATCAAAGTGATGGATTTTTTTTTTTTTCTCCAGCCAGTACAATGGAAACCTATGAAACGATGAACTCACCGATGGGATCGCACCTCCAGCGGCCGCGGCCCTGTCCAAGGCAGGTGCAGTTCATCACGTATCCTTCGTCGTGTTGCTTGGTGAAGGTCTGATTGACCTCATAGGTCAGCCCGTCCACAGTGCATTGGTCTGCGGGAGACACGGTGGCACAGATACACTGAAACATGCAGTCAGAGTAACACCGTTTTTATTTCAGTGTTTTTTTTTTTTTTGGTTGGTTTTGTACGCGCATCTTTCCCGTGAGCCCGAAACCACATAAAAACGCAGGTGCACAGGCTCACGTTTGACCTTTCACATGGCCGAGCGATCACATTAAACACGACCTTTCACCCTGTCAATCAGGGACTCCTCATATTCGTGGTTGGTTATTATGCCGTACACACGGCAACTCTCAATCCTCTGGTGTGTGTCGGTCTCGCATGCTCTCACACACACACACACACACACACACACACACTTACTGTACCTTTGAGTTGGGAGTAAGCGACACAGCTCCATTCGCCTCGTCCGTTGCCGACACAAGTGCACCGCATCATGTGACCCAGCACATCGTGCCGTTTATCCCACTGGTCCCCGACACGGTACATCACCCCTCCACTCGCAGTGCACACTTCTTCGTGAGCTTAAACACATAGAGAGAGATACAGTTACAGATCATTATCCCAGGATGATGAGGTGGGCAATCGCTTTACTCCTTCTTTACTCCATTTCACAAAATGAAACACAGTTGAGAGTGGACTAAAAGTGTACATCTATCATAAGACACCTGCATTCAAAAGGAAAGAAAATCTGATTCAAAGTTAGAAACATCTGTCTTGACTCATCCGAGTGCGTGTGTGTTCACCACATGTCCTTGGTTAATTAAAAGAGTGTGAGGGACAAAAAGCAAGCAAACGTGGGTGGGATGAGCAGAGACTTGTGTTAATGTGGGTACGCATACATGTGATGGAAGGAATGTCAGTGGCACAGCAGCTTTATTTCAGTACGGTGTCTTCAGAGTAGTTTAAGAGGCACAAAAGAGCAGAACTTACAATCAGTTCTGAACACAAAACGAGGCATTTATTTTTTAAACAGACTAATCAGTCAAAGTGAAATGCCTGAAATTTGTTTCACAACAGGTAAAGGAAAGACAATAAATGATATGAGGATCTGGACGAACTTGTACTTCTTTCTGGATGAGGACTTCTTCTTGGAATAGATCTTGTATTTCTTTGGAACCTTCTTGGCTAAATAAAAGATAAATACAAATCAATAAAGTCCTGAAGTCTGGACAAGGACTCTCTTTGCCTGGAAGACTCTGTGCCAGACCTTCTAGCTCTTGGAAAATAATCTTTCAGCCTTTGTTTAGTGGCTACACATTAAGGTTGCTGCTAGGATGGAAGCACAGGAGCTGGAGAAATGATAAGACAGTCAAGTTTCAGCCAATGAACCACTGAATAACCAGATACATGGCTGAAGATAAAACTTACCCCTTTTAAATTAATGGATACCTTTTTTTCATTTTTGTTTTAATGTATGCATCCAAAGAATTTCTCTTCAGGCTTGTGTTCAGCAGCCCTGAGTGATGTGCCTTCTGGCCTTTATTTTGAACCACCTACAGCTGCAGGGTAATTTGCTGCTTTTCATAATTTGAATTTAATCTTTGCTTCGAAGATGGAAACAATTTCAACTCTAATCTTTTCCAACAGCATCAAGTCAATCAGACCAATTTATAGAACCCACCCATGACTTCATGCGTTAAACGTCCTTTTGTGTGGTCATTATGTTTCAAGCCCAATAAATCCACACGTGACAGAAATGAGTGACATTTTAAAGTATTGGTAGCTTTTACAGCTGTGTTGGTGATCAAATATTAACATAAGTTGTTTAATTATTGGTTTAGAGGAATTAGGAACCACTGAATCTGTTGGTAATTAGATGTGGATACTTGATCCAATAATGTAAATGATGAAACTTGAGTCTCGGAATTGAACCCTAAATGCTTTGCAACACCTGGAGGCCACTGCTTGAGCATCCCTGGGGCTCATGACAAACAACAGATTAGCCCGTCTATCAGCCTTTGAAGAAGATTGCCACAGATGGAGGAGAAAGCAGCGGCTCCACATTGGGTTAAACATCCCCATTAACATGTAAAAAACTGTGTTTGTTTTGAGAATGCCTGTGAAGCAATTATCGTCACTTTCCAGACTGTCTGCCCCTTTCACCACTGAACTGAGTTTACCACACGCAAACAACTGACAATAGCCGGAACAGTTGTTAAAACCTGACATCGCAGTTTCACCAACAAGGTGTCAGCCATTAGGTGGTCCCAGGGTGAAATAAGCACATAAAAGGAGTCATTTGAAATGGCTTTGGTCCATCGTTTGAAGCAAATCTAGATATGGATGTGTCAGTTGAGAACATCTGGATGACTAAGAAGATTTTTACTTTGGAGCGAAGTTAAACAAGAGCCCTGAAGATGTTAACCACCATTAAATGAACAACTTAAGAGGATTTTGGTGTAAACCTGCCATGTTCTCCGATCATCAACATGGGCCAACTCAGGTCTTGGTAATATGTGTGAAGCTCCATGCGTTATTGTTGACGATATAGCAAAATGGAATCAAATCCACCGTTTCATCAGTGCCTCATAGCCATCAGTGCAGCATCAGTGACTCGCTAATTTTCCAGACTTGAGCCAAAGAGACTTTCTCATCCACCAACTCTGTGTCCTTTTCGCCATCTCTTGTGGTACATTGCACAAGAATGAGCAGGATGCTGCAGTTAGAAGTGTAATGTTAAAGTGCATTTTCACCAGAAGCACCCAGAATTTCAACATTTTCCAGGGCAAAATTCAAGGAGCCCCATGCTCATTTCAACCTGTGTTTTTGGTTGTTTTTGCATTTTTTAATTGAGTTCCGATAAAGATGGTTGATTAGGCAAATTCATGTAATTAAAGAGTGGAGGTTCTGTGAGGATGGCCTCCTTGGTAAGCCTGCCTACACAGATTAATGTGGTGCACTTTATTTTATTAACAAAGTCTGTTGATGGTACACATTTCTATGGGTTGTATGTTTTGATTCATACATCAAGACATGACCTTTATGGCGCAATTAGAAATGTAGGTTTTTTATTTTATTTGTATGCTCTGCTATGTATGTGCGATGGCTTATGTGTCTTCATCCATTCAAGCTTGCCCAACCACCGGTCTGAAGTTTGCATGTCTGAGTTTGAATGCTGGTCATGCCAACCCCACCGATTATTGTCATTGTGGAGGCCAAATATGTTACAAGCCATGGTGAAATCCAAAAATGAGGTGTATAGAGAGAAAGAAAAAAAAAACTAATGTGGGATCCCCAAAAAAACTAAAAAAAAAAAGCACAGAAATACACAACAAAAAATAACCCATTACAGAACTAATGTGGGATCCCCTAAAAAAAAAAGAACAAAAAAAAAGCACAGAAATACACAACAAAAAATAACCCACTACAGCATCAAATCCTTAAACCCAAACATCTTTCTCCATCTCACACTTACCCGTCATTGGACAGAACCCAAACCGTTGTTCGGCATCATAGTTTGTCGTGGTACCACACCACTTCATGCCATCCCTACGCCCATCAGCGGTGCAGTCAGTGTAGTTTCGCCCATTGTAGAGGAAGGGGAACTGACACAGAGCCCCATTGGAATTACCACCTCGTGTCACCACAGCCACTGTCAAAGAAAAGGACATTTGGCATCCCTGATTCATTAGAAACTCAAACTCCAATGCAGCCTTTTATGCCTGCAAAATAAATAAGTCTGCAGAATCTCTGCAAATAAAAAGGGCAAATCCAACAGAAGATTGCCTGGTATGGCTGAGAGAGCCTGGACCGAGAGAGAATCCTCCATTCATGATGTATAACATGACCACCCCCTTCTCTGAGGAAAAGTAAATTATCTGCATTTTGACACAGCCTCAGCTTTGTATGCAGGGGGGAGGATATAATACAAATGTATGGGAGTAACAAGGAAGATAAGCCACAGTGGTATTACTACGCCGTATATTTTTTCTGACAAAATGCAAGAAAAACATTGTTGATTTAATACAAATGAAAGAAAGGGAGAGAGAGAGTGGAAAATCTCCTCCACGACCGTAAGTCGTAACCTTAGGCAACAACAGCACATCTGCTCACCATTCTTCTCCGTACAGAAAGAATGCTTCTGGTCTGTCTCATAGTCGGAGGAGGTGGAACACCACAGCTGTCCGTCGCTGCGTCCATCAGACGTACAAGAGTGGTAGGTCTTCCCCTTGTAGACAAAAGGGAACACACAGGGCTTGCCCCCAGAGTTCCCACCGTAAACTGGAGCTGGCCCCTCTGGATGGGGAGAAGAATGCAAATGCTTTCAGTCATGTGTGCATTGTTCTTTTTATCTCATGCAACTTCGAATAAATTACGGCAGTTCCTATGCACAGCCAAAAATTTGAAAAGGAGAAGTAACAAGAAAACCTCTCTCACCCCATGGGTCACAGCTAACTCCATTACCAAGGCAGGTACACATCATCTGCTTAGTTCCCTGGTTTTTCATCCAGCGCTGTCCAACAAAGTACGTCAGTCCCGTCTCAGTTCGACAGGTTCCCTCCTTGGAAACAGGAATTACGGTCATAGGCGTCTGGAGCGAAGTCTCGAGATCGGTGACCACACGAGAGCCAGTGCCTATGGAGTAAAAACACGGACAGAAGATCAGGTGCCACGTCCAAGAATCCAAATTGCTGCTCACCAGAAAGAAACCACAGCATGAACTTTCACAGGAGTGGGAAACTTAAGTTAAGCCATTAGCTCTGTTCAAGTTAAGGAAAATCTTTTGGTAATTTCACATGTCTTTTGGTGTGGAACTAAGCTCAGTTTGTAAGGGGACAGCAAAAGTTTCCAGGCTGAAAACAAGGTTCACTGCTCTTAAACAGCCAGTAATACCTTGTTGGCAGTCAAAGATTTTATCCTGTTATATTTCTACATGAACAAGTGCGATCCAAAGTCAGTAAAAAGCATACTTTTTCTGACGTTTCTCCTGGGCGAGAGTCCCATAAGCACTTCAGTTACTGCATGTTTTTCCTTACGGTTCCCAAATGGAAAACTCCCCCAAAACAGCCCTTGCTCCCACATGCCATAACTGTCTTTGCGTCTCATGAGGGCATGATAATTTGAAAAAAAAAAAAAAAAACTCTCACATCATCACTTGGACACTTGGCACTTCCTATCTCTCCCACCTCTCAACATCTGTCTCTGGTTCGCATTCTTCCCATCGCACATAGCGAGAGGTGAGGAAAGGGACAGGGATAACACCATTTCTCACCCAGGGCGGTGGTGTGAAGTGAGACGTGCCGTTCGCACTTCCACTCCCCGCGACCATTCCCGGTGCACAGACACTGGAGCTGGTTGCCGTTGGCGTCCGTCTTGGTCCAAGTATCTCCGATGCGGTGCGAGGTAAGAGTCTCTTGGTCGTTACAGCGATCTAGGGGAAAGAAACGGAGAAGCATTAAGACGAAACAAACGGACAGAGCGAGCTTAGATGGACTACAAATCTTTGTAGAGTTGCAGATCCTGCATGGGTAGTGACTCCCCACAGACACCGGTTGTTTCCTTGTTTGTGCTTTGCAACTTCAGTGTCAAATAGTGCATAAGGACCGATTTATCATGACCTCAGATTAAAAAAAAAAAGGCCACCTTGATTCTTGCATGCAATAAAAAAGATAAAGAAATAAGGTTCGTCATGACCCACGTCATCAGACAATATAATTAAGTAGGCTTACAATGGTTTAAACTGGTGCTAAAGCTGGTAAATGTTCTCCTTAAAGACCAAACCAAAAACCTCAAACAATCACGAGCTACACTTTGCCAACAGAAACTGTGTGACGGTTGTAATTAAGCTACCAGGGATACATATGCGATTAAACCAAATAGCAGGAATGTAGCCACAAATGATTAGATTTTCTGCATATCTCTATGACTTAGCTTATCAGGTTTGACATTAAGACACAAAAAGTTAAGTTGCGAATACAAATGTCAGACAGCAGTGTGACGGGGAGTTTAAAAACGTTACAGCCAAATCCCATGATTTCGGTTTTCTAAGCCGGCTTCACAAACTCTTTTCAGTTTCAAAAGTTGTCCTCGGCCACACCGATCGACTGGCGGGGGACAAAAGCATAGCGGGGAACAGGGGGTCTTACTTCTAGATGTGCATGTGATGATGCCGCCTCCTTCGCCCAGACAGGTGCAGTCCACCACCATCCATCCCTGATATGGCTTCTCCCACGTCTCCCCAACATGGTGGGATGTCCCTGCAGAGCTGTCGTAGCATCGCTCCGCTACGGCAGACAGACCCATGAGCAACTTCGTCAGTCACAAACACACTTTTTCCACTCGCATACAATGAAAATCCAAAGTCACTTTTCTGGGAAAAAGGAAATCTGGGTTTTACAAACCAGATAAACACAGTCATCTTTTAGTCAGCCGTCTGTGTGACTCACCGACAGGTTTGCATGTCCATTCCCCCTTTCCGTTACCCAGACAAACACACTCCAACATGTGGCCTCCCGTTTCATGGGGTCTCCTCCAGGTGTCTCCTATCTTATACGAAGCCCCGCTGTCATGACAGCGATCTGGGAGGATAAAAGGGAGAAAAAACATAAATCTTTTTTTTTTTTTTTTTACCACCCCTCGCATATTATGAGTAAACATTGTGAAAAAAGGAAACTGGGATAGCTTTCCGCATTATCCGACAAAGCAGCTAACTACAAACAGCTGCCACGGCACCAGTTGTTAATCAGCAGTGCAGAATGCGGACATTAACACGTTTATTGCAATCAGCCTGATTGGCAAAGATAGAAAAAGTGGAGACAGGATGTGGAGTCTGAGGTTAGAAGTCCCAAACAGATGAGATTCAAGCTGAACAATGTTTAAAAGCCCCTTTAAAAAAAAAAAAAAATTCTGTGCACGTACTTGCGATGGTGCAACTGATCTTTCCCCGTCCAGACCCAATACAGGTACAGTCCCAGATCATGTTGTCCATGGGTCTTTCAAAGGTTTCCCCCACGGTGTAGAACTTCTGGTTCAGTTTGTCGTAGCACTTTTCCTCAGCTGCGGGAAGAAAACACCGTTATGCTGTAGGTTCACATGCGGGTTCTGATGGGGAAACGTTGTTCTTTTTGGTGCAAAAAGACACTCACCGTCAGGTTTGCTTTTACATTTGATCCCAGCAACTCCATTGCATGTACAGATGAGAGTGCTGCCCAAAAAGGGGCGCTCCCACTGCTCATTGACATTATAGGAGCGACCGTTCTCTGTACAACCGTCTGACCAGAGAAAAAGAAAAAAAAAAACACAGCTCAGGAGAAGTTGGTATAACCCGGTTTATACAGCACACAGACGCTGGGTAAATCGTTAGGGCTATGGATACTGGAAAGGTCACACAAGTCTTTTGTTTAAAAAAAATAGAAAAGTACTTTTTCTATTGAAATAAGCACAGCCTAAATTGGATCAAATATTCAAAGAACCCATTCATGTCTATAAAACTGACTCTGGCAGGATTGACTTCAAAGAGCTCTTATGGAGAGCGATAAATCTTTTGCACAGGGTGGGGAATAATACTTATGCACTTTTACTCTCTTCCTCCCCCACTAAGCGCGTTCTTTGTGCCAATCTCCTGACTTCCCTTATCGTGAACTCATTTTCTCCCCTTTTAACCCCCCATCCTCCCCTATGTGAACTTGGATCATAGCAGTTTTCACATGGTTCAAGCAGACAGCCGGGGTTAAAGGTTAATCTCGTCACTCAGAGACTGATTAGGCCAATTAGATTTTTGATGTCATCATTAGGTTGATGACATCTATTGCAGGGTAGCCCAACCATTAAAATCTGAAAGCAACTTCTGTGAATCCCAACACTTTTTAGCAGCAAACAACAGTAACTGCACCTGAACATTCCTATTTTTAAGAGCTACAAAGTTACCCCCAAACAATTGGTGGGTGGTCCGTGTTTTTCTTAAACGATTAATATCATAAAATTGTTTTCAAACAAGGCCACCGTACCTTGAGAGACCGAGGAAGCGTGATGCTGCTGCGCCTGACGCCGATCCCGCTGCGTTCCTTGGGGCATGCAGTTCACCGAGGTCCCGATCCACAGGGCGACCAGCACCCCGGCCAGGGTGCCGTGACCGGACATGTTGTCAAAAAAAAAAAAAAAATAGAAAAACGAAAAACGAAAAACCAAGCAGCTTGCGCGCAGCAGAACGCGGTCACAGGTGTTCCCGGTGCAACTTTCCTTTCAAATTTCTAGCGAGAAAGTCGGGTTCCGGCGCAACTTAAGTTTAATGGCGCACTCCGCCCTCATTCAGTCTGCGTCCCTGCAGCCTGCGGCCCCAAAGTGCAGGTTACCTCTGCGCCGGGAGAGCTTTATCTGGGCATGGCTTAGTTTCAGGCGGAGGAGGAGGGAGGTCCAAACGAGCCGACTACCCACGCAACATGCAAGTGAAGGAGACAATCCTTAGAGACGTTTATTTTTTTTCACTCGCTACTTTCCTTGTTTTATAAAGGGCTCAAAATGCGCCCTGCGACGCCTGGTTCAGGTTTTTTTAATTGCCTCTGGTGGCAGAAACGAGTAGAAATGCCCAAACAGCATGGCTTTGATTCAACAATCCGCTGCTCTCACTCTCCTTTTTCATAATTCATCATGGCACCCAACTGTCCAATTCACTTGATGGAATTCAGAAAGTGATTGGTGTGAGAAGACACTTTCACTCTTTTGCTCAAATTGGATCGGATTTGTGTTTATTCGGTTGCATTGCATTGATTTAGTGCAGCCTATACTCGCCTTAGGCCTATATTTTCCACACAACATCCATCAGTAGGAATTTGGCCAAATGGCTTCAGCGACTGGAAAGTCTCCAACAGTTTTAAGTTTCAGGTTCTGGAAAGTTTATATAATATGTGTGGAGCAAATTGTCCTCCTGTCTCATCTACCGGTCTTCCCCCTTGAGTTGATTCTTTGCTCAGTGGCACGTCTATTTCAACACAAACTGAGCCAGTGAATGTTGACTCAAGAGTTCTTTATCTGGTTCCCGGTTTGCACAGTTCTCATGGGGATGGCTGGCTTTTCAAAGTCTCCATTTTGGAGCTTTTTCAGTGCGAGGGGAACCATCCCTGACGTGCCCGTCCCAGATGATGGACGTGTACAGTGACTGTGCAACCATAGGTTGTACAGTATGTCTATGCGCTTAGACATAACATGTGAGGACTTTCTGCTGCTGTATTGTACAGGCAGCAGGACAGCGACGACTCATAGGGGTGTTCCCACATCTGAGTAGATTCCGTACTCAAATCATTCATCTAAGAAGCCACAGAGTCTTTATAAGAAGGAGCAGCAAAGGGGTGGCTGGTGTGGCTGTGAACAGTGCTTTGAACCAAATACCTTTGTGAGCTAGTCTACGTCTGGTTTTGGTTACCATTACAGCTAATTACTAAATCTATTGATTGTTTTTTAACAGTTTTTGTGGAAATCGTTGAGTCCTGGCGTATAGTTGAAGTATAAAGCCGGTTTGCTGAGAGGTGAAACGTGTAAGATCTGAAAAACAGCCCATCAACAAGTGGTGTGTGTCATGACTTCCTTTGTGGACTCACAAGCTCATCGGTCACTGCAGTAAAACAGATTCATCAGCAAATTAAAGCAATCTAAGTCTGAAGGAATTTAATGGAAAACCTTTCAACCACCACATTTTGTGGCCCCAAAAAGGAGAGACATTTCTTATGTGCTAGAGAAATTTTACGCTTGTTTTTTGTGACATTTTTTTTTTTTAATTGACCATTCGCTACACACAAGGAGACAGTGATTAGTTACAGGGGACGCATTCGGATACAGCGCTGTAAAAAAAAAAAAGCCATCTGTTACATTTTATCTCATGCAGGGGGAAAGATGTCAGCTGGCACACTGACTTTACAGAGCATTTTCTTCTCTGATAATTCAGCCCAGTCTCGATTCTGTCATTTAGCACAAACTCTTGGATTTCCTCTCTGTTTGTAGGGTGTAGCATCCCTCTCATTTCGGGATCATGGCGTCATCTACCCCTGCAGCCAAAGTGCAGGGGGTCATTTGGCTTGATGACCACTACTTCTCATTCGCTAAAGTAGTTTACCCAATGAGCCAGCGTGGAAAATTGGGGGTAGAAACCACTGTTAAGGCCAAGGAAATCATTGGAATGCTACCTTTGAGGCAAGGAAATGATACAACAACTGTCTTTCTGTGTTTCTGTTCAGATGAAGGCCTACATAGATCAGTTTTACATTCTCTACACGCTGGTTCAAACATTTTCCAAAACTGGGACCATGGAGGCCAATGGTAACCTATAAAAGCTATCGGTGAAATCCATCTTAAATGACTCCTGTTGTCACTTCCTGGGTTATGTTTCTGTGTTCAACTTGAATTAAGAAGTATAGTGGCAACAATGTTAAACAAGCCATTGCTGTGTGTCAGAGAAGAGGAAAACAAATACACCACTACATCATGCTGTAATAATGAAATGATCATAGAATGGATTTTAATGAGACAGTTATGCTTTGCATTAAAATGCAGTTATCCAACTAAATGAGTCTCACCACTGGAAACTGTTCATCATCAAGCTGAGTATTTAGGCTGTGAGGTAACCTCTTTCAGAGCTATTTTGGCTTTGTCCTCAGCAATACACCATTCCTCCGTGTGTGTCCTGAAAAACAATAAAGCTGTTTTTGTTTTTTTTTTAATAAAAAAGTGCAACTAATTTGTTTACAAGACAAATTCATGCTCTATTTTGGATTAATTCTCGCAGACTAAAATGCTTGTGGTTGCCATTTGTAAACCTCGTCTGCTACTGCTCAGTTGCGATGAGCGATGGTTAAACTGGGAATCCCAATTTAAAGCCATTATTGTGCAAGCTAGCTGCCTGATGTGGCTTCTCATAGAAACACACACATTCTCATGGTCAAACTCACTCCACCAGGAGTTTGCATTTTGCAACTAGGATGCAGTGTGGCAACAACGGCTCACAACAAGTTAAAGAGACTTTTTATTTTTGTCCAGCATCGAAAATGTTTCACATTTGGAGTCTAGTTTTAGCGTTTTCATATGGGATGAATTGCTTAATTCCCAGAACAGTCACAGATTATACAAAACAAACTCCTCTGGTGGATGTTAGTTAAAAAAAAATCCATTCAGGGGGATGAAAAGAAGGCTTCATAAAGTATTGATATTGCTAAAAGCTCTTGGGGGTGTGGTGGGTGAAAAGTAAGACTTTGACAGTTAATGGAGAATTGAGAAATTTTTGCTGAGCAAACAAAGGTCAGCACTGACGTCCAGAAATGATAATGTAACTTTGCGACTGCGGCACATAAGATCATCCGGAGTGATCGCTCTGTGAAGAAAGAGGTCACAGCTGCAAAGCCTCCTCGCACCGGAACTGGAGTCCGCTGTTCGGCGTTTTCTCTTAGGGGATGCTTGGACTGCTCTGGTAGTCCCTTCCAGAGTCCTGAAGGCATTGAAACACAGCTGAGAGTCAGAGGCTTTTTGTGGCTCTCGCCCAGATGTGACCCAGATATGGAGATCGCCAGTCACATGGGATATCAGGTGATGAAAAGGCTAAGGGGCCACAGTTCATCTATAGAGAATTCTAATTTGTGCGTGTAGTTGTAAAGATGTTTCGTTCCAAATTCCACAAATCAGACCTCGTAGAGGAGCTTCATGTTTGATGGAGCAAAAGAGTTCACTATGACCCACCTCCTAGTTGGAAAGTCAATGTGTCAAAATGACAGAAAATAAAATAGCTATTGTCCATCTTAGTATTCTGTTTGTATTGTCCTTTGGAGAAGAATGAACATAAGGAGGTGTCGGATAAAGCTACAGTACACCATTTTTTATTTAGTTTTAAATCTTTAGTGGTCCTTTAAAACTTTTTACCACAGCTGTTATTTTGTTTTAAGCTGTAAAAGAATCAGAAATAAAGTTTTTTGGTCAAAAGAAAGAAACAAATGTACTCTTTACTCTGCTTCCCTGTGGCTCTTTTTCCTCTTCAGCTCCTCTGTGTCTTCCAAGAAGATGAGATCAGACTGAAGAAAGATTAGAGACTTAATACGTAAAACCTCTCTTAGGTGAACTCAATCTACATATCGTCTTGATCTCAAAACTTGAAGTGCAAGCCAAACTATTGGTCTAGCAGGGTGAAAAAAGCTGTCCTGTAATCTGTAACACAATCAGTAGCCAGAGGCAGCTTCTGTATACATGTGTTATGGGACTGCATCAGATCTCGTGGGCATGCTTTTTTCCCCCCTCCCCCCTAAAGCACACGCTTTATAAAGCAGTTTTTTTTTTTTTAAAGTGATGTTTTTGAGTCAAACACCCCACTCGAGTTTTTGGTTTCTGCGTCTGGTGTGTCACCACCTTCCTCGCCGTTTTTTGTGGAGACGTGCCGGAAAATTGAATGATGAATGGTCCACGAGAGCGTGAGAGCAACAAGGCCCGAACTTACCTCCGCAGCCTTTAGCCACAACCCGCCACAAAAATGAGTGTGTCAGATCTCTGACCAGTGGGTCCGGGCGTAGGTAGGCGGTATTCGTGAACGGGAAACTTCCATATGCATCACATGCACCTCAGGGACCATTTCCACTGTTATTGCCAAAGAAAAGAAGCAGGGACTTTTCCAAATCAAATGGCAAGTGGAACATGGATCTTATTCTGTAAAGAACAAATCTTTGATATCGAACAACTTCACAGGGATTGTGTCTGAAGAAAGCCTTTGAACTTTCAAATTCATCATTCCCAAAGAGGGGGAGCCATTGTCTGGTTTCACAGTTTATGTGAGGATTGTAATCTCTGAATTTTGGATCAGTTGTTAGGGACATGATCATCGTTTTATCTTGGAAATGGTTTTAAAAAGGCCAGATAAATGGGAGGCAACAGCTGCCTTGCTAAAGTAGTTGCCTTGCCTTTCATGCTTAACACACACCGGCAAGAGACAAGAACAAGCTCCTCTTTTGTAGAGGTGCTCACACATGCTGGTGATCGGTTATTCATTTGCACTGGATTATTAGCACATCCCTGCCACTTTACATTTTTGTTTAAAGTGGAAAGAGATGTAGTTTCTGTTTCTTTTTGGTACACCTCCATTTAGCAATTTGAGGCTCGATATTTTGCTTTGCCTCAATCGTCCAGGTCCAGTAATACTTTCATAAGAATACTTTTATGGTCAATTTGCAACTGCATCATAAAACAAATATGCCAGTTCTTAGGATTCCTTAAGTGTATAATGAGCTCTCCAATGCTGAATCTGAATGTTAAAGAGTCAAAATAATCTAGTTCGAGCTCTGACATTTCCACTGACTTCAAAGAACAACACACTTATCTGAGTAGCACACAATTAAAAAGCTCTCCCAAGCAGCTTTTCCCCGAAAGCAAACAGCCAGTAAGTGTAAACCTTCAGTGTTTGATTATTCAAGGAACCTGCTGGGAGCCGAACAAACTGAGGACTTAACTTGCATTTACTTATTCAAGATTTTTTCATACATGCCCTTTGGTTCCTTCAAATTTCAGTGACAGTAGAAGACTGACTTTTTACGATGTTTTCTTCATTGGTTCCTAATCTTTCCCTCTCCCCTCCTCCCTTCTCTACCCCCGCCCGCCGCCACCACCCTTCCTCCCCTCCTCCAGCAAGAAAACAGACAGATGATGGCATCACTGCAGCATTTGGTTTATCTCATGGTGACAGACTGTAATGCAAAGGGCTTGTTTACCCCCACAGGGAACCCGGCTGGTGAGGAGGAAGTTTGGAGAGTCACAGGGGGGGGGATAGTGGTCTATGTGTGGGTGGAGGTGTGTGTTTAAGCCAGCAGATCTCACAGACAGATGTGAATTGGGCCCCGTCCTGACAGCGCCACAAAAGAAAAAAAACAGTAGATCTTTGGGGAAGTCCAAGATTTGTTATCATTTTGCTCATATCACTAAACACCTTTGACATTGAATAGAAATATGGGTATTTTTTGGAAATATGTTTGTATATGTACAGATATATCTTAATATCATAACATGAATGTGACTGATATCTCATTGTGGTGGGATTAGTCCTGGGTCAGGATATGATTACATTTGGCACAAAGCCAGGAGAACTAACTTAACAGACGATTAGCACAAATTTAAATGAGAATTTAAATGGTTAAAACTGTACAAAGTGCACAATGCTACAGTTTCAGATTGAAGAGCTGAACATACTCATGGGATAAAAAAGTAGCTGTTGTTGTGTGTACGTTTTCATACGTACACACATTATGAAACAGTCTCCCAGGCATTCGATCGGGGTTCTGTTGAGGTTTTGTTAACAAAATTGAAGATGCACTCGTAGTTGTTTAGAAAAAGACTATTAGCATTATGGAATGATAAACAGTTATGCTGAGGTATATATAAACGCATATGGGGACCAAATGTTGACATTAGGGTTTCAGGAGTGCATCATTTCATCTGAAAACAACTTAACAGCGTTCCTATGTTTAATGGTGAAGCTTTTAGGGTGAGATATCATACGGAGTCAGCCTCTAACCACTTTGAAATTATTTCAAATTAACTGTGGAGACCAATCGCCAAATCTTTCCCGTAGATTAAAACAGCCGGGCAGCCGGGCTCTCTCTGATTCTGATACATGTTCGCCCTCCGGCTTTGTTGCTTTTGTCATGGCGTTTTGGTTTCCTCTCAGCGTCCAAACAAGTTTTTAATGGTTAAGAGAACCATATATGGGTTGTCTGAGAATTTGTCATGCCAGATTTCAAATATGTTTGCACGGATGAACATGTATTTAAGGATGTAGATGAGAGATTTCTGATACAATCCTTCAGTGAGACTTGAACTAGAGGAACACTCTTGGCTCAGAAGGGATTGGAAAGATTTCCCTGATGGGACTTCACTGTATAAACTTGGAATACTTGCTTTTTACAAGCCTGGCCCATGCAGGAAGTCTGGGTGTTGTCTGGGGAAAGAAGTCAGCCCCAACTGTGGTTAATTCTTTACTTCTCTGTTCCCATATCAGGTGTTCATTTTCACAAAATACAAACCACATATTAGATGACGATTATCTGCTTTCCCAAAGCTTAGGTAAATCAAGTAAATCAAAGTGAAAACTGGGTTTGACTTTTAACTTCTCAGCAGGCTAAAACGCCGTCCCATTTGTCAGTGGTTGAAAGGATAAAGAGTTCTGTGCACTCTTTAACAAAGATGCATGAGCCGAACAATGACCTGTCCGCCCCTGCTGTCCCCCGAATGACCTAAGGATATTTTGGATTCTCATTGACATGTGTGCATGCTCTGGTTTCTAAACAGTGAATTGATGACATTGTCCACCAAGCAACGATTTGATTTGAATGTTTCTCTCTGACTGTCAAATGACCCAATTCTTTAAGTAAAACAGAAATGATGGTGAAAATGTTCTCAAACGGAAATGAAAGTTCAAATCTTTTATGATGACAACGGGGATGGTTTCCATGGTAACTTCACAACACTGGTGAGGAATTTGAGAGTCATAACTTCTCTCCAGTCAGAAAAGAAAACTGTGTGGGGGAGCAGAGCAAGATGTGGAAGAATAAGGGAGAGAAAAGACAGGAAAAGAGGGAAGAAAGCAGCCTCCGACAGCCATGTTGCCTAAAAACGTTTGCCTGAGTCATTACAACACAGCTCAAAAACTGTCCGTAAGCACAGAGGGCATGGAAAGTCAGGAGAGCTGGGAAATGATGAATGCCCTCAAGTATATGACTCATAATGTTCTAAACAGTGGTGCATAACTACAGATGGGGATATTTTGGAAGGAGAAGTGAGTTTGATTGTGTTAAATATTGCAGCAACTTTCTCGTATGTGTGCTTTTAAGTCCTCAGGGCGCAATTAGGTACGACCAAAGAGTATAGGATTCTGAGAACCTTCTTGTTTCACCACAGTCTCACTAGAAAATTTAAAATGCATCCTCAAAACGAAACAGTGTCACACTGTTCAACATGGTCCTATGTTGCTGTTTCCCTCAAAGCGTCCGCGTGATCGTCTGGAATTGGGAGGCATTCGATTAGAAATGTTAAATGTTTCCCTAACTTTGTACATTTGATTTATTTCCTCAGCCAATTATTATCAATTATCGTCATTATTATATTATTCACTCTGTTATTTTTTACACTGATCTTGTGAGGAATAATTATGCCCCCCTCTATTCCATTGAATTGGAGAGAGAAATCCAGAAGACAGATGCATTTAGACTATGTATGAGGATAAGTGAAAGTTTTTTAGCAAGTTTTTTTAAGTTGTGCCCCATACTTTTATTATGGTTTTAGTTCAATGGGCTCTTTCAATTGAGGTTTTTGTGTGAAACGTGTCTAGAATCAAACTGAACCTCTGTTTTCTGTTCCCTCCAAATGCAAGAGTTACATCATAACCTGCATGGGTCCACTGGGTCTGAGCCGAAACCAGAGACTGGAAACAAACCTGGGAAATAAATGCAGATGGACACACGGACGTCCAGATGCTCTGTGTGGCCCACTCCGGCAGCATGGGAAAGCCATCTGTTACTTTGACAGGGGTGGCAGTGAGTAGAGACACCGTGTGTGTTCATGCTGATGTAACAATAAGGGTGAATTTACTGTATGATGGATGTGGTCAAATACAAGAATGTTTGTGTAAGTTTTTATACACAAGTATGTTTTCTTACGTTTTTGCCCGAGCAGAAAATGGCAGTGAAACCGTTAGGCTTCAGTTACCTTAGGACACATCTGGGTTTGCAATAAACAGTAATAAAATCTTTATTTGGTAAAAAAAAAAGAGAAAAAAAAAGGAAAGAATGACAAGATTATAATGAAAGTAACTGCATAAGAGGAAGTTAATGGTAATGGAGGAATGGAAATCCCAAATTATGTAATGATTGGATGAAGATTTAGCATTTAAATAAAATAGACTCCGTTCTTATTATACTTAAAGGATTTAACAGTCTAAATTCCTCAGGCGGAGTTCGGCTGAATAGGGGGGCTGAAACGGGTTATATGAAGGCAAACTAGTACCTGCAAGGGTGTGCTGTAAATAAGACATTAAGGGTGGGTTTTGGATCATTTCATGTCTGTATAGAGGCCGCATTATTAGCTGTGTGGGTCTTTGCTACCTGCCCACTGAACCAGGATAGATAAATCAGGTCAAGCCTTTTGATGTTGTGCATTGACCTGCCCCCAAATATCTACTCCGCTATGAGAACAGAAGAGCAACTGTAAAACTCAGGGCACTCGGCCCACTCTGCAGACCGTCTTACGGAGAGATGGGAAAACAAATAGAGGCAAATGGCAAATAGCTTTAAGCACTTTAATTCACTGCATTAGGACAGTGTCTTTGGATGATGATGAAGAAAATTTGGATGGGACACATTGCATTGTGGGAGGGTGCCAACAAATTTGCCACAACTTTGGTGGCAACCAAGGAAGTTAGTCTCAACTACAATTAGACTAACTTCCTCGAGTCTGTGCTGTTATTTGATCTATTTAGCCATTTCTTTAACCTGAAAAGTCTTTAGAAGCATGATAAGGTCACGTATGTTCAAATATCAAAGGTTGATGTTTAGCCAAAAAGGGATGCCGTCATTTTTTTTTCAACAATAGTAGTTTAGTTTTCTATTATGTCGACCCAAATACTTTCACCTGCCCATTAAAAGAGGACGATTTTATTTGAGGATCTGCAGTTTCTAACTTAAAAAATGATTTTGTCTGCTAGAAACAGGGGATTTTTTAGATGGCGTAAAAATGGGCACAAATTATTCGTGGATTGAGTAAGTTGTGTGTGTGTGTGTGTGTGTGTGTTGAGGTTAAAAAAAACTGAAAGAACTGTTTAACATAAAAAATAAACATGATACGCTCTAAGATTTCTGTTTCCCATCATTTTGCAGTTAAACAAGAAACACGACTGAATTAAAAAAAAAGTTGATTATGTGCTCTGGGAATGAAACAGTGATTCACCACTTTGCCTCCCATTCTACAGAGACTTCATCCCTTTCCCCACCATAGAAGGGCATGGTCTGCTGTCTCAGTGTGTGTGTGTGTGTGTTTTGTCTGTGAGAAAGCCTCAGAGACTGTAGCATTAACATTTTGTTTTTTGAAACAATATATATCCATTGTAAAATGACACTTATTTAAAACAAACCTCTCTTCCGCCCCCAAACTAAACTTTTGTCAAATCATTTCCCCAATAGAAAAAAGGAAGCCACACACATTGACAATGTACACACTGGCCACTGAGTGTGGCTAAAGTAAGCCCTAAATACTAGGGGATTCACACAACATTGTTTTCCCTAATGCGTGCTTGTGTAGTCTCAGAATAGACGGCAAAAACAAAACAGTAGCTGAATAAACAGTTCCATGAACCCTTATTGAGATTTTGCTTTCCTTCTGAGTAAAACATACTCGTACAAGAAATTCAAAGTCTTGCAGGAAAGCAGCTGAGGTGCTTCCCACTGTTATTTCTATGACCTCATCACGTACAAGGTCCAACGGTAACATGGTGAAGACCAGAGGACAGTAAAAGTTAAAGAAGTCAAATGCATGCTGCTGTCCCGGCTAATCATTACGTAGAATTCGCTTTTATTTTTAGGAGAAAATTCTATCACACTCTTGCCTTTTATAGACCACATTCCCACTCCTGCATGGTTCCTCTCAGCAGTTTTAAGTTGTAAGTTCAGTCCATTCGGTTTGACTGCAACACCACCTAACGCCACTGATGCAAATGTTGCAAATATTTTGAGTGCAAACGGTCGGAGAAGATGATGACACAGACCCGACTCATTTCTCGCTCACCTTTTGATGCCACCACAACTGCCAGATGTTCACACTGAAATTAGCAGCCGCAGGAAAATTCCAGTGACTTAACCCATCTTCCTTTTTGCCTGAGCTCCATTTTCCCTCTTTATTTATTTCTGTTACTTAATATATCTCCTACGTTCTGTTTAACCACTGGTCCCACCCTTTTTTTTTCTGTCCATTGTCCCTTTTCTCTGTCTGTATGTAATTAGTTTCATCCTCCTCCTGGCCCAGATGACCCGAGTCGATCCAAGAGCTCTCGTGTTTCCTTCATACTGGAGCTTAAGCCTCTAATCATGCTAGCTACATGACAGTGACCGTAAAAAGAGATGCTCTGTGTGGACGTGAACAGTTATGTGTGTGTGCAGCTTTGTGTTTTTGAATGGTTGCACGCTTTTTGTGTGTCTACAGTCACTATCTTTGCAGGTTACACCCAGATAATATGTGGTGATAACAGCAGCGTGGGGTCTGCGTGTGTGTGTGTGTGTGCGCTTCATACAGGAAAACTATCACCTCCTGAGTTGGGCATTGCCACAAAAGATAAGTACTTAATTTGCCATCCACCGAGGTTGCTAGGCAGAAAACTCTGGGAGTCTTTTTATAACATCAAACAAAACAGATGGTGTCCTCATTTGTCACGTTTTATCTTCTAGCTCCCTTTTAATCAACCTACCTCCTCCCTTTTGCTTTAAATTTTTCTGTCTTTTTGTCCTGTTGCTTTATCCTCTCCAACCAAAGACAAATGATTTTCCTCTAACACAGCCTTAACCTAATAAAAACATGATATGTGCTGTAATCTATCATGCAACCAAGTGCTACTTTATAGAAAAAAACATTAAACTTGTGAAACGTTGCAATTTCCTTCACGGCATCTGATTTTCTTTCTGTGTAGAGGAATGACATGTGAAAAAGATAATGTGATTATTGCCAGTTTATTGAAGACAAAGATGAGAGTTTGAACTCCATATTCAAACTTGGAGCTTTCTCTGAAAGCAGAAATTGACCCTGAGCCTGTTTCCTCCCCGGCCTGTGGATTGGAGGTTTGCCAACCTAAGCTTCTCCCCACAATCAGTATATCAGACTCCCTCCTTCTCCTCCATTACCATTCTTTCATTTGCCTCACTTCCTCCTCCTCTCAGTTTTCCCTTTTTGAGAGATCTATCTCATCCCCAGTTGCTTCCTGTGCTCTCACCTCCTCTCCCTTCTCCATATCTTCTCTAATTTCATCTTCCTCCTGTCCCTGTCATTATCTCATAGTTGTCTTCCTCCTCCTCCTCCTCCTCCACATCAGTTCCTTGAACAAAGCTAGTGTCCATCAAATGAGGATGATGTTCCAGGATATTTTGTTTCACTCCAAATATAGTGTACAAATAGTTACGGGACAAATGGAAAGACAACCTGCTGCTTTCTGTGAATAAATAAGTTGGTCTCCTTTCAGCCACTACACATAAAGGCCGTACCAGAAAGCAAAAAGAACCTCCAGTGGAGTTCCTGTGACACAGTTAATCACGTCTGAGCTCAAACACCTTTGATTCTGGAAAAAATGACAGTAAGAGAAATGATAAGCAGCGCCAGTGAATCTGGCTGTGAAGTTTTATACCCAAGAGTTTGTCCAGATTGAATCATCACAAAGCTGTTTGTTCCATAGTCCCACCTTTTTATTCTTGGTGGTGTAGCAATTATGTTCATCTTGTAATTACGCATGTAAACTTTATCTTAGCCTACTTTCAGTCCAACAGGATGTCAGCGAGAATATGAGCTCTCTGTGAGAGGCCTGGAGCCAGTCATGGTTCATTTATGATGCAAAGGGCTTTATGAAACATAGCCAGCAACAACAAACCAAAGACTCTCTCGCTGTCTTGCCTTGAACACATGGATCCCTTTGTGGGTCATTAAAGCGGGGAGGGGGTCAGTCTTGTATCAACACCTTCTTCTGACAGAGTGGTGGGAAAGAGGAACAAAAAGGCTGAAATTAAAACAAAAAGAAAGAAAAAGGAAACCCTCAAAGCAGTGCTACTGCACAAAATAAAGCTTTCGACTGAAGGGAAAAATTGGATTCGGAGGAATCAGATTAAGTGTCATGAGGTTTTGCACATGATAGAAGGATGCCCTGGTTAAAAATATCAAATATGAAGAGCAGAGAAGCTCCCTCTATTCCATCTATTCATCTCTTGTTCTGCTTATGGTCTTTGAGGTGTGGTTTCAGACTCTGCTCTCATGTCCATGCAGCTGACTCCACTTTCCTCTTTGCCCTCTATTCCCCGGCCTAACCGCCGCCGAGCTCATGCTCTATCATTTAACCTCACCACACTGGGAAAAGTCTTCCCTTTGATGGGTCCACCTCAGTGTCGTGTGTGTGGGTGCGCACATGTGTGTGTGTCAAATGTGTTCCTCCCAAAGGGAAGGGAGGAGCATCGCTTTCGAGTCAGATAGGATGCTGAGCCATCTGAAACGCTCACAGCGAAACAAGCACCCACACAGGAGAGCAGGATCTCGATGGAGCACACACGTGCACACACATGCACACACGTGCGCACCTGTCTGAAACAATCACTTAATTAAAGGTTGAAATCTGCTGACTTTACATTGTTTACCTTGTTATTATGATGCAGATTCTATAGAGCCGCAAAGTAAATGTAGCTTTGCAAAAATCACTATTTGATTCTGGATACTTTGTCGAACTGCCATCGCCATATTTTACTTTGCTGTTTCTTGCAGCCTTGGTTACTTGTAACCTGGATTCTTTCATTGTATTGTTTGCATTTTAGGTGTGTGTTGAGTAAATCTTTGACTTTCTGTCCCTTTGAAAAGCTGATGCTAAAATGATTGCTAAAGCTTGTGGACATTACAAAGGAGATCTCTAAAGTAGACGTCATGACACTTACAGCTGAATTTGGAATTAAACTGTTTTTATTTGGCAGATATTAGCACTGGACCTCCAGAAGGCCTTTTAGATGAATTGCCTCCATTTTCTGAGTTTTGTATGGCATATTTCTGTTATTGATTGCACTTGAATGCAATGGGCTTTTCAAAATGCTCTGCATCAGTTATATTGCAAGAAACAAAGATGACTATTTTATGTTAAAAAGCTCATACTATGTATTCCTTTCCTACCATCTATAAAGGGCAGTATTAGACAGCAGTAATTAACAGCACTCTGTTCAATTAAACTGGATTAAATCTGAGTTAAAGTTTCCACGCTTGGCGTTAACTTAGCTGATGAGTCTTCAGGAGATTCAGCAGGTAACACAGATTAAATGCTCTGCTGGGGATGTAAAGACACTCTTTCAGTTCCATATCTCCACTGTCTGTTGTTCACAAACACACCTCCTTCCCTGTTCCTTGCATAAGTTGTTTCTGCAGCCCTGTCTCTCTGCAAAAATATTGCCGTCCTTATCTCGCTGTGTCCCAGTCCCAGATCTAAGCCCTTCATTAAATCTGAACGCGATCTTACACTTCCGTTGCTGATCAAAGGAAGACATGTTTTCCGATTCCTCCTCCTTTCTCTCTGTTATTATCTGCTCCCCTCATCCAGGATGTCTCATCTTCAAGTCGTCTGGATTTGGGGGGTTACTCGGGTTTGGAAAACTCAATCAGGTACTCCCACTCAAAAAAGGATTTTCTGGTTACCATGGTAATATGTGATAACACATATAAAATAGTCCCTGAGTTACCAGCAAAGCTTCCTACACCAGGAAAGCATCCAAATCAAATGGAAACTGTTTTAAAATCTGTATTTCCACTGATAAAACCTTAAAAGGATGCAGGGAAAGATCCCTTTAGGACTCAGTATGTACAGCATGAACAAACATCTGGTGAGACCTATTACTTACCCTCCACTGAGTCATTATTGGATAAATGTAATTTTGTATTTACAATTTGGCCAAACAGTTTATGTTTTGGCACATTTACTGGGCTGTTAAGACCCTTCTTGTTGACCGGTTTTATTGTGGGGATGTCTTTTTAAAAACATTACCGCATCTACAGAAGCAGGATTAAAGTCTCCTAAACCACAACTATTATTTTCTCATTAGCAGAATGCTGGAGTAATAAGCAACACAGGGTGTGTATTCATTGAGAATATTTGAAAAGAGTGAGATAAGGAGACAGACAGGCACTGAGCTGTCCTTGGTTCTCCCCCCTCATTTGACCCTTCGAGTTTATGGCAGCTGTTTTTCAGTGAGCTCATAATCGTGGAAGCCCAGGATTTGTCATGTCTGCTTTATGTGTATATGCCTAGACCCACCAGAGTGGATTTCTGGGCGGTGAGTCACAGAAAGTGGAGATTGCAGAGTCAGGCAGATACACATCCCAATGTCCCTGAGCAAAAAAAAAAAAAAAGACTCCCACCCCCGACATACAGACATACAGAATCACCTCCGATATTAAGTGTAAATACTAGTGTTTGCCTTTTGTGCCAGATATTACAATCTTAGTGAGTCTAGCACTCATGTCCTTTTATAGAAGGCCCTGTTTCGTCCTCATGAAATATAAACTCCTAAACATAATCATTAGAAAGAGAGATGGACTTGATAAGAACACATTTCCAAGCCATAAAACTCTGAAACAGAAGTAAGTAATGGTGGATGGACAAAGGGAAAATGGAAAACTGGATCAGAGTCAAGTCATTAAGAATCGCTGTTAATCGCCAGCAAATATGGCCGGCCTGTTCCTTTTCTGGAAACAGGCTATCTTGCAAAGCACTCCATAAGATTTAGTACCATGGCAAGTGTAGAGGAGCAACTTCCAGACATCAGGAAGCAAAGAAGTTGATAGTTTGGACATCTGAGAGTGAAGCTAACGTGTAAAAAAGAGTGTTTTAATAAAGTGCATCAAACCTCTGCAGTCAAACTACAGAAAACATCTGACAGGAAAGCAGTTCTGCTGTGTTATAGGTAGGACGGAAACCAAAATAAGCGTTGTTTAGATGTGGACTGAATAAGGACCAGGGCTGGTTCAAGGTTAAAGTTCAATGGTTAGGGTAAGAATGAAAGCCAAAGTGAAATTTGCTTTTGTTTTTGGGTAACAATTCATGCCTTGGTGCGGGTGTCCAAACCTGTGGTGGAGCCACAGCTCTATTTAGCTTTAAAATGAACATTTTTCCAGAAGCGAATATTAGATAAAAGTACATTTGCTGGTGTTGATGCATGTGCACAAGCTAGGCTTTCAATGCATTTTATTGAACTACATTTACAATCAACAAGCCAGTGGATAACGCGTGCACATGAGGATGTTTATGCTGGGTCTGCGTTCCAAGTCCCAAACTAGAATCTACAGCTAAATATCGTCTCAGAGCAATGGTGGCTTTTCCCCTGTTCAAGTGACATCTGCTAAATAGTACCATGCCAGAGTGTTTAAGGAAATGACTGAACCATATTTCTTTATATGAAAACCATGTGGGACATATTTCTAGAGATTTACGACAGGAATGAACCATTTTCTTCACCTCTCGCCCTGGTATGGTCAATTGGCTCGGGGGACTGTCGTGACATGTGACTGTAATTGCAGGACTTTTTTGTTTATACTTTACTGTACTTCACTCCCTCATTGAGCTTCCTTTAACCATTCTTATTCACTGCATCATAATTACAGAAAAGTACTTGGTTGGAAACGAAGCCAAAGAGACAGAGATAGAATATGAAGTCAGTGCCTGCAGGAGACACAGTCATGGAATTAGCTTTGGAACTGTTTTAGTTTTTCCAGCAGTGTTTCTGTGTGTGCACTGCTCACTTACAGCTTCGTTCCTATGTGATGCACAAACGTGCAAGCTAAATTTGATAAAGACACGACTGGAAGGGATGGATTATTTTGAGGGCAGCGGACCTGTCTGTGCACCCTCTGTCCTCTCGGCTTGTTAGTGATTGTAGGTCTTTAAACAAAAGCCGAGCTGTTCTTCCATCTGGGTGCATGACATCAGTTAATAAAGCGGCAAGAAGAGGTTCCTCTGTACTTCAGCCGGTCTCTGCGCAGTTTGTATGTCATCGGTGTTTTGTGCTGATGCAGCCGCTGAGTCACGCCAAAAGAACGGTGGACGCGAGTGTGCTTGAGCATGAAGCTTTTTGCGGTAACGTCTGCAGGCCAGGTATTTTGGGTGAACGTCTGATGAATGTTGACAGGTGAGCCAGCCAGGTGAATGAATCACCGTCTCGCTGCCCTGCAAAGAGAAAGATAAAGATGATAGAATTTTCCAGGTCAGTTGGCTTTCTGTAATCGCTGTTTAACTCTTTTCACACGATTTCTTTAAATTATTCAATTATTTGTTTTATTAAAATTAGGAATTGGAAATATATATTATTCAACTTCCCAAAGGTCTGAATGGAGGCTATTCACATTTTAATTAGATTTTTTTAAAACCAAAGCAATTCCAATGTCGAAAAGTGTGAAAGAAATTCCATATATATAACACTCCATATATAAGACTTTCCTATTTAACCAGAATTGGTTTAAAGACATTTGCATTTTCATGAAAATACATAAAAATGCAAACTGGTGATACAGCAGACATATTTGGGCATTTTTCAGCTCACTCAGAATTACCTGGAAGTAATGTTTTTCTGCTGGAAGTTGGAAGTCTTGTTTGTCTCTTGTAAAGCAAATAAAGATGCATGTCGACATCAGCAACTTGAACGACGACTGCCAAGAGTTTGTTATTTCTTTTTTTTATAAGTAACTAAGAGGTTGTTTTTCAACTCAGGGAATTTTATACTTCCTCTTTGCATTTGAAGGAAAAATCCCATCATCTAACTCAGTCAGTAAACACAAAACATTAAGTCCTGTGTTCACAAAATTTAAATAATGTCTATTCAGAGGATCGTGAGGAATATGCTTTGTTAAGATGGGTTTCAGCCTAACATCATAGTGATGAGTGCTAACATCTATTTTAGAAAGAGACTGTAGTGATTCTGGAAGCCAAAAAGAAACACTCATTGAGCGTTTGTTAAGAGGATGAGCATGTTGACACTTGTTAAAGAGTCTGTTTGGGCCAGAGCTTTGTCCTGATAGCGGTAAGATCACTTAAATATCCAAAACCATACACAAACAGGACATTCCCACAGCTGCACCTGGACAGTTTCTTTACCCTGATGTTAACGTGAATATTTGGTCGAAACAATGGACCCGTTCAGCTTATACATGTAAAGTCAGCTGTACACTTGTAGCAGCTGCAAGCCGTTGAAAACAGAGTAGAGGCAAAGCAACACTGATCATTTCTTACATATGATGACACCATGACACCATTGCAATTTTAAAAAATGACTGTCATGGCAACAAAACAGTTTTAAATTCAGGGTCATCTTGTTTAATTGCGTTCAATTCGAGGAAAATAAATCAAAATATTGCCAGAGCGTCGGTAGACTGGTGTAATTACTCCACCATTGATGACCACAGACATGCTGCACACACCCTGCCCTGCCCAAATACTTGCTCTGTGTATGTGTCCAAGCAGTATCTACATCTCTAAAATGCATTTTGAAGATCATCTGTGAAGCTGCTGAGTTAGGGAGAGCTGACTTTCCACAGCATGCCACAATAATGGAAATTAAAATAGCAAAAGCACCAGAGAATCTAAAGAGAGTTTTGCATGAACATCAAAAGCGTTGCCTGACGTTGCTCTATAATTTATTTCTGCCTTCTGGCTATGTCATTAAGATGGTTGAGATTGGCATAAAACCTGGATCTGCTTTCCCTTACTGACATGTTGAGAATGGCAGTTGGTGGGTTTGACTCATTAATGTCTCTTTTCCTGAGCAGACCCCTGACATTTGACCCTTTGTCTGGGGTCGCACAGGTCAGTACAGCCACGGTCTGGTTTATTTGTCTGGTCCTCTAAACATCCGCTGCAAATTACTGAGTGTGCGTGTGCTCTTATCTATGAGCCTGTTAATGTCGGTGTGTATGGGTGTAACACTGTCTTATCGGGAATCGTCCTCAGAAATAAACGGTGGAAGCTTTGAGGGAGTTAAACTGGGGCATCCGAGGAAGTCTGTTGTCCGGTCCATTAAGAACAACGGAACAAAAAAATCAAACCTGTTGAGCTCGGATTTTTGCCAAAGGTGGAAGAGAAAATTTAGCCATTAAAAGATATAGTTTGATGGACTTTCGTTTGAAGAGTAAATCCAAACCAAACTGACTCAGAGAAATCTTTTTTGCTCTTCATCTTACTCCAAAATCACATGATAACAGACTCTAAACAACTGGAACAAAAACAGATTAATGCCGCGGTCATCAGGACAGTTTACACAACTAATAACACAGTCAGTCATCCATAGGAGGTGACAACAATTAGTCTGAACAATGGGACAAATCCTAACTAACAGTAATCCAAAGTGGTCATCGTATGTGTTTGGACTTACATGTTAACAGAAGAAACAGCAATAAGGTTGGCATCTTTTAACTGTGTTTAGTCTCCTGTAAGATGGTATAAATAAATGAATATCTGTTAATTAGTCATAGTTCTTACCAATGCACATTTGGTCTGTGTTTATGCAGTCAGTGCTTTCATGCCTCTGACACAACTGCGCCGCCCAAACAGTCAATGGAACATAAGATGTGGTTCATCGTCAGAGTTATGTATTTTCTCTAAGCCATTAGCAACTGCAACAAAGCGCTTTGTATGTTGAAACAAACATAAAAGGAGGGGCGTCATGATTCTTGGCTGTGCATTGGAAGCTTTCTGCAGTAAGATTTGACGAAAGGAACAGCATACAACCACAGGAAAACATGTATATATTATATTATTAATATATAAATATTAATAAACAGCACTTTTCAGACGTCATTCTATTAAAAGAACAACTGAGATGGCTCTTGAAATTGGATAAACACAATCTAAAGTGAACATGAGTACATTTTTAAATTATTTTATTGGCCAAAACTGTACCGTACTGTCATAAAGTCTCATATTTAACATACCTGAGAAGTCTGTAAAGTCGGTGGTACTTTGCAGATTTGCTGAGCAATGCATGGTCTGGTCTTAAGTTGGACTGGGATATTTGTTCAAGGAAGCTTGAAAGGTGTTTTGAATGTTTTCCACCTGTGAATGATGTTTTTTCTATGTTGTGGTGCTGACGGGTGGTGAAATATGTATTTCTTGCCATTGTCTCATCAGGAATCTGACTGCTCCACACCAGCAAATGGCCAAAAGTCTGTTTGTTTTGGCACTTGCGCTTGCTGATAATCAATTAATGAAGTGTGTTCGATTAGATGTAACCTTATCAAATCAAAAGAAAGTGAGAAAAACAAAATTCAGGCAACGGGACAGAAGGTTTATTCCAACAGAGCTTTAAAAAATGTACAAAGCAACGAGCAAAAGTCTTTTTCTGCTGCCTTTTGCTGTTCCTGTTGTAACACTACAAGCACTCACACTGGGGAGGAGGTGTGTGTGTGCAGAGAATAGTATTTCAGTGAAAGTCTGAAAATGAGGTAAGTACTACACGATGTAGAATGCACATATGCAAACACACACACACAGACACACACACACACACAGACACACAGTGGTTTAATGAGAAAAAGGTGCAAGCAGTACAATGTCTTTCAAGGCCGCCATCTCATACCCTGTTCCTCCCCCAAAGTCCCACCTCTCTTGGTTCCACATCTGTTTCACAAACTTTGGAAGGGGCCTTGGAGAGACCAATATCTGGGTCAGAGCAGACTCCTTTCTTCCTGGCGTCATGCTTGCAAGCACACATAAATGCATGCAACTGTATTGAGCTGAGGACGGAGCTCTGTCTGAAACGTGTGCCTTACTTTAAAAAACCTGTTTGGAACATTTTGATCATATTTTGGAAAATTCTTGTAGAAGGTTAAGATCAGTTGAAAATAAAAGGGAATATTAATGCTAAAAACATTACACTAACACTAGATAGATACACTATATTGCCAAAAGTATTTGCTCACCTGCCTTGACTCACATATGAGCTTAAGTGACATCCCGTTCCTAATCCATAGGGTTCAATATGACGTCGGTCCACCCTTTGCAGCTAGAACAGCTTCAACTCTTCTGGGAAGGCTGTCCACAAGGTTTAGGAGTGTGTTTATGGGAATTTTTGACCATTCTTCCAGAAGCGCATTTGTGAGGTCGCACACTGATGTTGGACGAGAAGGCCTGGCTCTCAGTCTCCGCTCTAATTCATCCCAAAGGTGTTCTATCGGGTTGAGGTCAGGACTCTGTGCAGGCCAGTCAAGTTCATCCACACCAGACTCTGTCATCCATGTCTTTATGGACCTTGCTTTGTGCACTGGTGCACAGTCATGTTGGAAGAGGAAGGGGCCAGCTCCAAACTGTTCCCACAAAGTTGGGAGCATGGAATTGTCCAAAATGTCTTGGTATGCTGAAGCATTCAGAGTTCCTTTCACTGGAACTAAGGGGCCAAGCCCAGCTCCTGAAAAACAACCCCACACCATAATCCCCCCTCCACCAAACTTTACACTTGGCACAATGCAGTCAGACAAGTACCGTTCTCCTAGCAACCGCCAAACCCAGACCCGTCCATCAGATTGCCAGATGGAGAAGCGCGATTCGTCACTCCAGAGAACGCGTCTCCACTGCTCTAGAGTCCAGTGGCGGCGTGCTTTACACCACCGCATCCGACGCTTTGCATTGCACTTGGTGATGTATGGCTTGGATGCAGCTGCTCGACCATGGAAACCCATTCCATGAAGCTCTCTGCGCACTGTTCTTGAGCTAATCTGAAGGCCACATGAAGTTTGGAGGTCTGTAGTGATTGACTCTGCAGAAAGTTGGCGACCTCTTCGCACTATGCGCGTCAGCATCCGCTGACCCCGCTCCGTCAGTTTACGTGGCCTACCACTTCGTGGCTGAGTTGCTGTCGTTCCCAAACACTTCCATTTTCTTATAATACAGCTGACAGTTGACTGTGGAATATTTAGGAGCGAGGAAATTTCACGACTGGATTTGTTGCACAGGTGGCATCCTATCACAGTTCCACGCTGGAATTCACTGAGCTCCTGAGAGCGACCCATTCTTTCACAAATGTTTGTAAAAACAGTCTGCATGCCTAGGTGCTTGAATTTATACACCTGTGGCCATGGAAGTGATTGGAACACCTGATTCCGATAATTTGGATGGGTGAGCAAATACTTTTGGCAATATAGTGTA
>JABUIW010000225.1:66769-83848 GCA_013363375.1 Menidia beryllina
TGCTTAGTGGGCGTGGCCAAACAGCAAATGGTCCTTCCCTCCAATCAGAGAATCATATTCATCCCCTTTATTGCGTAGTTGTTTCTGATTGGCATAGAGTTTCTCCCCTCTTTTCTGATTGGTCTAAAATCTTGTCAGTGAATTCGGGAGGTGGAAGCCGGCTCCCGTAGCAGTCTGATCTGATCTGCTGTCATTTCCAACAGGACATCACTCCGCCTCCTTAACTCGTATTTAATTGTGTATTCGATCGTTCATTTAAAAGGTAGGGTATTTTTTTATTTATTCTGTTGTGCAGGATGAGATAAATACGTTTTGAACAGTGAAAATGCACCCAACCCTGATTTCGATTCACATCTTTTTTTCTTTTTTTTTCTGTTAGAGCCTGTGCGTCGTTTGGGTTAGAAACCTGCAGATATTTAAACATAGATAAAAAAAACAATAACATGAGAAAAACGTTATTGGTTAGTTGCATTTGTGTTTGACAGCAGAATTCAGCCTAGTGCCACATTTGGGGGGGTGGTATGTAGCGAGCTCAAAGTGGGCTTTCAGGCCCCGATGAGCCCTGAAAGTCCGCTTCCTGGTTTCATGCCTTTCGTTCGCGGGGGTATTTCTTACAGCTGGAGGTGCCTGGCACCCGTCAACTGAACGTGTTGTTTGTGTCGTTCGGCTTTTTTCCCGTTTGGCTTTTGGATCTCTGTCCGATCAGCCTCCGATCCCGTCTCAATCGAACTGCCCGGAGGCTTTGGGAACATTGTGTAATGTTTAAAACGGGGGCATATGTCATTTAGTTGTCACGTGTTATAACTACAGTTAAACACTAGGGTGTGTTTTACTGCGAACGTTAAATGCCATAAACTACGATAAAACCCAAAAGATTTGTTAAATTAGATATATTATTTATTGATCTATCTTACCCATCTATGCATTTACCCAGGCTTGGTCTATGTTTGAACTCATTTACTATAAGTTATAGGCCTATGGTACATGGGTGCATCATGGTTCACTTTAATAGACTTTCCATTTAAGAGGATTATTATGGGGTTAACCTGGAAGATCATTTTAAATGCCGACTCATTGCTTTCCCTAAGTTGTGAATGGCTTCATTCATGGAGAGCAAACCTTGTTACCGAAAAGAGCCCTCACTTTAGTCTTTGCTCGCCTTTTTCATTGGAGCTGATCGTTGCGTCTCTCTGCTTTCTTGTCGTTTTCCTCTTCCTTATCTTCCTCACAGCCGGTGTCTGCATTCAAAGCTCCAGGATGTCCCAGAAGATCAAGGCCGGCTCCGTGGTGGAGATGCAGGGAGATGAGATGACCCGGGTGATCTGGGAGCTCATCAAGGAGAAGCTCATCTTCCCCTACCTGGAGCTTGACCTGCACAGGTGAAGAAGCCTCTTTCTAAAGATCACGCTCTCCTCTGGGACGCGGCACAGTCAGTGCACGTGCTTTTTTTCCCCCGTATTATAGACATTGTCAGAGTTTTGTACAGTCAAAAAAGCATCTGGTTATGTAAAAACTTCACAACTAACAATTACACCACTGATTGATATGACCAAATGCAAGGCTGTTAGTTCAATTTAAAGGAAAGCTTGAAGAAGAATGGGTGGTTTGTCCTGTATTTGTCCTGTATTTCTAGTTTGGCTTGATAGTCTTGAATTCTCTGCATGGAGTGGCGCGTGAAATGAGGGACATTGTGCAATAAAGAGGAGCTTTAGTCGGTTTGTTAGGACAGGTGTTCACTGAATGTCGACCCCGGCAGAGGGTTTTTTTTTTCTCCAAGGAATCTTTATCTTTCCTTGAGTCTTACGTTACAGAATGTTATCACAGAGCTCCAAAACCATAGAAGAGACATTAACATTCAGATAGAAAACAGAGAAAGGTCTCTGGTTATGAATAAAGGGATGAGTAGTGATTGATTTTCAGGCGAAAACAAGTTACTCTGTTTCAAAATCGAATCCAGTCTCATACAACAACTTTTTCTTCTTAAACATGTCATTTTTTAAAAATCCCACTGCGCTTCGGCTGTGTTTTTATGACAGATTAACTTGTAAATCATCAGTCAGACTCTCTATAATGTCTTCGTTTGACTTTGCAACTCTTATCTGTCGGTGAACTTTACTTGGAAATGTGACTTTCGCATGAAGTTGTAGTCGCCTAACGAATCTGTAAAGACATGGAACGATCGGCTCTGCTCAGTTATCTAATTTTTCATCTCCGGTACCTCTAAGTTAGCTATGTGCATTTCATAATTCAAAATATTTGTTGATTAATTTCAAAATAGCTGGATACTTTTTTGCGAGGGAAGCTTCCTCAACTAAATTGTCCTCTGATTGCTTTCGCTCAGTCAGCTGGCATGTGGATGATGGAGAATAATGAACCCATATATTTGAGCATCTTTTTTAGCTTTGGGTGACATTGCAGAGGTATTGGTCATGGTGGGATGGGGGGTGGAGGTTTTAAAATAAAATCAGTCAGAAACCAGTGCAAAATTTTTCTCCGTCTGTATGCGTAAAATTAAATAAATACACGGGACAGTCAAATGTTTATTTAGTGATCAGCTTTAACATCATAATTTTCATGTTCAGATCTTCTAAGGTTCTTTCCTGCTCTTTCTAAAGGAAATTAACGTTTAACTCACCAGGTGAACATGTCTCCAGCACATTTTCAGCATGCAGGAAATTCTGTGGTCAAAAGATTTGACAGCTGAAACCTGATGTAGCCTGTCCTTTTTTCTTACCATAGGCAGAAGACCTGGAATAATATATTATATGTATACAATATATTCTAATAGACCGTTCTAAAAGAGGTCACGAAAATGATTTGTTTGTAGGTTTTCTGGATGTCTTATCTTTTCATGGAATGCATCGACTTGTTGAATTCGCAGAAGCGCATTAGAGCAAATCTAGAACCCGATGCCAAATCTGGACAGCGTCATTGTTAAACTGAGACCGGGATGCTTCCTTTGTCTTGGCCTCTGATCATTGTTGTGGTTTGGTTTCGGCTTCCTGAGGAAGGGGGCGGGCGGAAGTAGGTAAAAGGTCGCAACTGCCTTTTAAACAAACCCCAGCCAGTGCCCGTGAATGCACGCGGGGCTAATACCTGAAGGGAATGATAAGCACTTCCAGCCTGTTTTCAGATCTCACAGGGACGAGTGGAGCAACTTCTCTAGTGATCCTGGCAGTAAGCCACTTAGCATTACATAACCCAGCACTCGCGCCTTTGTGTTGCTGGCTGCTTTTACAGAGCTCCTCATTACAAACACTAACAGTGCAGCTTAGAAAAAAAGGGGCGAGGAGAGTCGCCATACTTTGAACAAAGTGGAAAAGGAGGATCGTGGCTTTTTCTGATCAGAAAACTTTAGTTGGAAGCCAATTTGCATTCGCATCCTCATTTAAAATTTTTTTTTTTATTCACATTGATTCTGCTGCACTTTAGAGTTGAGCCTTAAAGACAAATGAAGCTGTGGCACATGCTCAGTCTGGTGCTTGTTTGCTCCAGGCCGCTGTTAAATGCTGTCGACCGAAGCATTTATAATCGCAGTTTCTCTCCAAACAGAACACCGTCGTAAACTGGGTCGATTCATTCCGCTGTTGGTGCGATTTCAATGGACTTTACTGTCCATTCAAAGAGCTGAGAGGCATCTGATTCGGCCACTGTTCGCTGGAAAATGCGAAGAGAGACCTGCCGTTGTGTAGAAATGATCTGCTTATCTCAAGCCTCGTAGATAAGGGGGGGGGGGTCTTTTAAATGCAGAGCGTGTCCATAACAGAACAAAAAATAAGAATTTTCGGAATCTTCAGAAATGGTTGCACAAATTGTCGTTGACCCATTTTGCCACCGTGAGCCGTCGTCCTTATTTCAGTGACACTTTTTAAATGATAACTGAGGATGATAACCGTTTGTTTTGGTTTAAGAGGTCTGATAGCAGTATACGTCTTTCCATAACTCTGATACAGCGGTACCCTCACACATGTGAGGTCAGCCATGGACGCTGACACGCTTCTTTATCATCACAGACTCTGGCTCTTGCACCTCTCTCTGATAATGGGCTGGATGCTTTGTGCTCTCTTCTGTCAAGTCATGGCCAAAGTGACTAACAGATTAGGTTTCTGCAGGACTGTTACACCCCCTGCCCGCCCAGTGGAAGGGAGGAGAGAACATGACAACCTTAATAAAGCGGAGTCTTTGTAAAGTGAAAAAAAACAAGGTTTATTGGTCTTCCAAAAGACAAAGAAGGCTCGACAACTGTGGGGGGAGAAAGGGGCCGTTAACTTGTGCCAAATCAAAAGAATCAGTAAAACAAAACAGGGCCTAACCAACAGTACCTTTGAAAGAAAGCAAAAGAAAAGAAAATCCTGTCACTCTAAGCTAATAAAGATACATAATAATACAAGGGTGCCCCCAACCTACTTACCTATGGTATCTAACAGAAATTCACCTGCGTGATGAAGGTGTACAGGGTACCCCAATTTACCTAGGCCACAATCTCCCACCACGAACCTCCAAACAAGCTGGCACAATGATAATCCAGACTCGCAGTCATGCAAGTCCTGCCAGCAAAATTCCCCCCCCCCCCGGGCCTACAGGTGAGCTGCTTTAATGCCTCTTGGCCACCTCCTGCCCAATCAGGATGAATTGATCCCAGTTGCCAGATACCCTGGAAGGAAACAAAGGGGAAGGGGGGAGAAAAAACACAAAAACAAGGAAATATTTGAGACAATGGATCGTATTCGTTCTTGGAACCGTGTCTCTCTGTCTCGTCCCCGAAGCTACGACCTCGGCATGGAGAGCCGAGACGCCACCGACGACCGGGTGACGGTGGAGGCGGCGGAGGCGGTGCGGCGCTTCAACGTGGGCATCAAGTGCGCCACCATAACGCCGGACGAGAAGCGCGTGGAGGAGTTCAAGCTGAAGCAGATGTGGCGCTCGCCCAACGGGACCATCCGCAACATTCTGGGGGGCACGGTGTTCAGGGAGGCCATCATCTGCAAGAACATCCCCCGCCTGGTGCCCGGCTGGGAGAAGCCCATCATCATTGGCAGACACGCGCACGGAGACCAGGTATGGCGCCCCCCCGCATCATTTTCAATTCAATTCAATTTTATTTAAATAGCGCCACATCACAACAACAGTTGTCTCACAGCGCTTTCCAAACAGAGCAGGTCAGACCCTACTCTGAAGTTAATTACAGAAACCCAACAATTCCCACCATGAGCAAGCACTAGGCGACACAGGCAAGGAAAAACTTCCTTTTAACAGGCAGAAACCTCGAGCAGAACCATGGCTCAGGGTGGGCGGCCATCTGCATCATAGACTCTTCAATTTTGAGGGACCTATAACTCCAACTCCACTCCAACCCCACAGAGCGCCCACTGAGGCACTTTGGAGAGCTCTCATTTCCAGAAAATTGGCTGTTTTATGGTCAGGTTAGACCTTGTGGGGTGGTCAGGCGAGGCTTGGTCAATAATTATATTTCATCAGCTGCCCTTTGGACTACAGTGACCCGCCTTCTGACGGGTTGTAGCACCGTCACAGAGCTAAATAAATACAGATTAGTGCCTGACGCTCCTGCCAAAGTCGACAGGCCTCCAGTCAGAGAAGGGAAGTGTGAGATGCCTGCTGGTTACGTAATAGATTTCAGGGGCATAGTCTGACCTCCAAGGCCTGCTGGCGTGTTTATGGCGGGCCGTGGTCATTGTCCCTTGCACTTCGATCCTCAGTGGATATGAACAGCCATGTTGCTTTGTGCTATCCCACCCCCCCCCATTATGAACCCACCCTCTGTGTTTTCTCCACAGTACAAAGCCACCGACTTTGTGGTGCCTGGACCCGGAAGAGTGGAGATGATTTACACCCCCAAAAATGGAGAGCCAGTCAAATACGTCGTCCATGACTTTGAGGGTAAGAATGCAGCGAGTAGGGCGTGAAGCTAAACATCCCGAGGACATGTGAAAAGTCTGATAATACAGTCAGGTGTAGAAGATACTCCAACATCCACCCTTTACAACCCAGCTCTGCTTTTGTCGGCCTGCTCGCTGCCCAACACATAGCACCCTTTTTATGGTTTGTCGATGTACGTAAAGCGTGGACAGAAATATCTCAGAAATGGTTATTTCCATTTTCTACCTCTGGTAATTAACTCATTGACTGCCAGCCATTTTCAGAACAGAGAGTCGCTCACTGCCAGAGTTTTTTGAGAATTTTGACTGATTTTTCAAGAGCCACAGAATAGTTTGTGCTATGACTATGTAAACACCGAACACACCAAAAGAAAGAGTAGACTCTCTTCTATCATCAGGAAAAAAGATTTTGTTTCTACCTTATTCCGTTCTTCTTCGACGTGCATCTCACCGGCGCCATTTCTCTCATAGCGAACCATTGTCTATGCTAATCTCCCATCAAAAGTGGCACAGCTACCTAGAGGGTAAATTTGTTACTACATACTCTGTCTAGAAGCCGATATTTACGGAAAAACCTTCGCCGATCGTTCCCCCAGCCACTCGCATTGAAAAACATAAAAGACGTCTATAGACGTCTTTGGCAGTCAGCGGTTGGATTTGAAAAGACGTCTATAGACATCTTTGGCAGCGAATGAGTTAAGCCCCTGCCTCAGGCCCAATGTAGAAACACCTACTCCGAACTCCGCTGGATGCAGATTTTTTTTCAAAATGATAGCAGCAGAAGTTGTGAGCAGACTAATATCTGGACAGTCGTGAAAAGCATGATTTCATAGCCAGACAAATGGGATTGTAAAACTTCTTAAGTTATTTTTTTGGTTGGTATAATGGGTTAAAATTTTACATGTATAAAAAAATGCCACCCAAAAATCTTTGCCAGCCAACACGTTTACTAAATATAAATGGAAAACGCTCTCTACACTTTATTTCCACTGAATCTGTGACACTTTAATGATGAGAATATTTGTCTTTTACATTAAGGTGAATGCCGGTTGGTGCTTTTAATGTCACAGATAAATGAGGATGTTGGAATTATGAATCAACTGAAGGTTTAACATGTATGCCGTGGAGTGAATGAGTTTGTTTCCTTTTCTTTTTATCTTTTCCGTCTAGGCACAGGGGGTGTAGCCTTGGGAATGTACAACACAGACAGTTCCATCAGGGACTTTGCTCACAGCTCATTTCAGATGGCTCTGACCAAAGTCTGGCCCCTGTACCTCAGCACCAAGAACACCATCCTGAAGAAGTACGACGGTCGCTTCAAAGACATCTTCCAGGAAATCTACGAGAAGTAAGGATCTTAAAATCCCCCACGTGCACAAACGGCCATGACACGAAAACATGAACTGTTCGGAACTGTGGAGGGTGGAGCTCAAAGAGGCGTTCTGTGTGTTCCAGAGAATATCGCGCTCAGTTTGAGGCCAAAGGCATCTGGTATGAACACCGTCTGATAGACGACATGGTGGCTCAGGCCATGAAATCTGACGGAGGCTTCATCTGGGCCTGTAAGAACTATGACGGGGACGTGCAGTCTGACTCTGTAGCGCAAGGTATGTGAGACAAGTCCACCTCCGTCACAACATGTGGGTTGAACCGCGAAAAATGTAGCAAGTTTTATACCTGGAGCTCTCGCTGTTTTCAGGCTACGGCTCCCTGGGTATGATGACCAGTGTCCTGATCTGTCCCGATGGACACACAGTGGAGTCGGAGGCCGCCCACGGCACAGTGACCCGCCACTACAGACAACACCAGCAGGGCAAAGAAACCTCCACCAACCCCATCGGTAGGTGGACTAAACCCGAGGGTGTTTTGAGACGTGGCCGTGATCCCGCCCGATCCAGAAGTTGGAATCGGCTGTTCCGTAAGCCGTTTGCATTCACTGATTGACGTCAGTCCACGCATCTGTTTTCGCTTCAGCCTCCATCTTTGCGTGGACCCGTGGTTTGCTCCACCGGGCCAAGCTGGACAACAACCAAGACCTGCGGGTCTTCTCTGAGGCCCTGGAGGCCGTCTGCATCGAGACCATCGAGGCTGGTTTCATGACCAAGGATTTGGCAATCTGCATCAAAGGCCTGCCAAAGTTAGTCAAATGTGTTGTGTCTGCACATTCATTGTTAACACAAAGTAACGGTAAATGTGTTAGAGACCGCCTGATTAAAAGTCCCAGATTGGAACTCAGATTTCCTTTTTCTTTATGTCAGATCCTGTGAAAACATGCAGCTATCTGCATATTGATGTTTTATTTAAAACAAGCTCCTTACTCAAAATACTGATGTGTTTACTTGCTGAAACATCTGGTGTACCTTCCAGAATTTTCTTTCCCTTTTTTGCCTATATATTTTTTCCCTCGTATGACTTTCACTGAAGGTGATACTTTAAATTCTCCATCCATAATGTGGTTTCTGTAAAAGATAAAGTGGAATAAACTGACCTCTTGTGGTCAGTTAAGCTTATTATTTCCTCTTTTGGATAATAAATGGGTGATAAAAGGTAAACAAATGACAGGTTAAAGGAAAATGTTTTAAGTTTTCAGTAATAAAAAAAAGAAAAATCCAGACACTAACTGTTTAAACTTACAATTGCTTGCATAAAAATGCAAAACCTGTCATAAGCTTACACAGGAAGTTCAGAGAGTCCTCAGTTCACATTCTTCCATGTCAGGTGGTGCAAACTGGAATTGTATTTTTCTCTGATTGTTGAGCTCTCGTTGGGAAATTGGCTGATTTTTGTCCATTCATCGATTTTTCTCCTCCTTTTTTGCAGCGTGAAACGTGCCGACTACTTGAACACCTTCGAGTTCCTCGACAAGTTAGCAGAGAACCTGAAGATAAAGCTCAGCAGCCCGCCCAAGCTGTGAAATCCCACCCCAGCTGCGACACACACACAGAGACACACACAGCCAATAAACACGCCCGTCCATGCACACAGAGACACTTATACAAAAGCAGGGAGCAACAGGCCGACCAAGGAGGGCAATTTGTCCACAAGAAAGGAGCCTTGGAGCCATCAATCTTTCTGAAAAAGCCATTCTTGTGACGGCTAAACATCCCGAGGCAGACGGACACCGGGCACTGACCGGGCGGCTCGGTGCCCTTCTTTTGCCCCGATTGCACGAGCTCCCCTGACACGAGGGGTCAGCATTTGTTGGTGATCTGTACCGGACGGGCCGAGGAAGCCTCGAAACGTCAATGCCTTATTTGTTTTGTGTCAAAGTTGTGGGCCGGTGGTGGGCCTCTCCTCCAATACCTCAGGCAGCATTACATGTTTGAGCGCAGTGAGTCCGTGTGTCCAAAGTGTAACCCCCTCAGCTCAGTAGCTGAGCGACCACATTCCATGACCATTAACTCTTTTTACTACTAATCTGTGGACTGTAACACAAGTGGTGAATCTCCTCACACAGCTTGTAATCACACTACTTGTCAACAATAAACAGTTTCTTTAGTGGCAAAAAGCTAAACCAGTTGTTTTTTTCCTTTTACTGAATTAACTTGAGCCTGTGCATCAGCACTGAAAAAGAATGAAAATGGAAATGTACCTGCCTTCAACAAGCCTACTAAAATAAAACCTAAAAAAGAAAATTGTTTTTCTGTTTTTTTTCTTTCAGTAAAGAAGACCAGCACCTTAAAAATATATTATTCAAAGTTATGGCAGGTGTGTTATGAGACAATAAGTTGTTTAAAACATACAAAGGGTTGGCCCACTGCCCTTAAATAAAATATCTAAATGAATCTTTGTATGAACGAGGTTATAACTCTGTGTTGTACATGGAAAAAAATATCAAATTTCCTTATTCTGAGATTAGATGATATTTTCTCCCAGCTGATGGCGCTATTGTGGTAAAACCTTGCCACTCTTCAAAGAGCAGGCAACGCACTACGGAGGCCGGGAGGTGCAAACCGGGGAAATACAAAACTCTGGAACGCCTCACGAGCGTCTGTCACACACATTTCAGAGGCGGTCAGCATCTGGAAGATGGATCCCCACCAGCAAAGAGACCCAGGAGGCCGGCTGGACCCCAGAGGGACGCCCCTGGGACACAGTCCGGCTGGTGGTCAGACACCTCAACAAGTCGATGGAGACATTCAGGACGGCCCAAGCCAGCCAGCGGCTAACAGGCAGCCGCAGTAGTAAGTAAACGCCCCGATACGAACACCTAAAACGAACACCTGGTCTTAGTATTACTGCTTTCGCCGTTTCTGTCCTGTGAGAACAGCGTCAAACTTTGTTTTTTTTAAAGTCGACTGAACGTTACAGTCCGTCAGGGATCTGTTTTTACCCCATTTCAATTAAGTGACGTGTTTGTTTTTGTGTTTCGGTGGATGTTTACTGGAGTTAACTTTCACTTTCGTTTCAGGAGATTGGAAACTAACATGGTGCATTCACTGTCCCTCGTAAAATTCATGCAGTATGAAAATGACTTGATCATTGGTGCAGCCCAGTGCCCGAACCTTGTTTTAATAACACGGATTTACCCTCAATCAAATCGAATTTGTCTTCTTTAGCACTTTCTCCAAGACAGCAAACCTGTCTTGATTTGATTATGTGTCTTGCAAAGTCCTAGCATCACAACGGAATCACTAATAAATCTAACATTTATATTTTTGAGATGGAAGCTCGAGGACCACCGTAGGGATACACTTATTTAAAGTATGAAAAAGAAGGCCTTTACCATAATAAATGCTTCTGTGATGATTTTACAGGACTAGCTGCTGCTTGAGATGTCCAACAATCCTATCTTACTTCAAAGCACCATCACATGTTATATTTTCTTTAACCTCACTTCAATCATTTGAAATAACATAGTTATTTAACTGGTCTATCACTTGGGTTAGGGGCTATTTTTAAGCCTTGAATGATTTATGTGCCAGTGGGGCTTCAAGAAAAACACATTCCGCTGTAAATGGATGAATACACGCACGGGACTGGATGTGAGTGACACGGCTGCCAAATAAAAACTTTGAAAGAATAACAGGAATCCTGGAAAACAATATTCCGAGACCACAATAAATTATTATGTGAGGTCTCGCTGGATTAAGACTTTTCTGTCCCAACTGTCTTTATCCAACTTAGGCAGCACAGTCGTGTCTTTGTACGCTGAAAGAGCTGCTGTGGATCCAGCAAAAATGGGAGAAAGCGTTTGACTTTGTGCCCCTTTTGCTATCTTAATCATGTTATTCTGCCTGGCTTCAATTACCGTTGGGCGATCATACTTGTGTATTGGTTTTTAGCTCGTCTGTCTTTTCTGTTTTTCCAATAAAAATGACTTTGACTATCAGAATAAACATAACAGGTTTGAGGAAGAAAATAAAAACTGTTCTCTTAAATTTGCTGAGCAAGCGGAAAAATGCCCCCAATCACAGAAATCCACACCTGTTCAAGCTCTTGTCTAACCAGATGATCAAAGTCGGGGTGAGAAGCGTACACATCCCTGCTAATCACCAACCAGCTCTCTGCCTCTCTGTGTCTCAGTTTAGGTGGATTCACCATGATCCCGCCAAACCAATCCCGCAGAAGCGAGATGCAAGCAGGTAACGGCTCTTCCTGTGAGCTTTCAGTCCTCAAGCATGTTGACATCTCTTCAAACAAGTGGTCTTGTTTCTGCAGTGGCTCAGAAAGGAGAGCAGGATTACCAGAGACTGAAAGAGGCCCAGAGGCCTTCTGCCGTGCACCTCAACCCTGAGAGGCTGGGTAAATAACCACAAACCATTACCCACCCATCACATTCTGTCAGCACAGATTATTTTGTTGTTGTTGTTGTTTTTGTGTTAATGAGCGTCCATTAATCCCTGCAGGTGGCCACGTGACGTTGGCTGAAGCCAGGCAGAAGCAGCTGACAGACGCACGCAGCGCCAAACTTCAGAAGAAAGTAAGCTAACCACAGTTTCCCAGGTCATGTTTCCCGGTCACTTCACGGAGAGGTTCAACTCACTTTGCTGTGAGTGTCAGTCTTTAGGTCATCCCACAAATTCTCAGTGACATCCAAGTCTGCGCTTTGATCAGGAGATTCAGAGGTTTCCATTTAAAGTTTAAACACCTGACGGTTCCAGAATGCTCAGAATTATTCTGGATTTCTGTTCAGGTCTTAATTCTTTGGAGGTAGCGCCATTTATTATTCTAGGCATCAGCTTTTTGGTTCACTTTTTTTTTCATATTCAGCACCTGAAACATCCAAACAGAATGTAGCCACGCGACCAGACAGAATAAAAACACCATAAGTAATAAAAAGCGTGTTTGGGAAAGAGGAAGGATGCTTGTATTTAAGCTCGATGAAATAAACATGAATCATTTTTCAAGCTGAAAAAAGAGGAGGCAGAGAAGAAGAGGAAACAAGAAGAGGAGGAGGAGTTGCAGAGGATGAAGGCCAAACAAAGAGAGAAGGTGAGACCAAGATGAAATAAAGAATGCTCATTTAGACTTTTAACAGATTCTTTTCTACTTGTAGTTTTAATAAGAATTATTTTTTCTTACGTCACCATGTTACATTAAATGTTTTAATTTACTCATTATGGGAGTTAGTGTGAAACAAATTTGGATCCCCTATCTTTTTTAAATCTCGGTCCAGTCAGTGCATAGATTTGCCATACATCCCAGAGTGCTTTTTGACTAACCACAAAGTTTCATGTGACGATTGTTTAGCTGTTGGTTGTGGGTGTAGGATGAAAAGCTGCTGTTAGAATAAGACAAAGGGAGGCAATGTTTTCCTGGTAAGAGTTGCACCACATCCTGAGAATATGTGTCGCATCCTTTTAAAATTTGTAGCTGAGTATTGTCTTAGATTTGTTCTGCTATGATTAATCTAAGATGCTATGGTGCTATCACTTGAGCAAATCCAGAAATCAAATCAACCCCCTCAGTTTTGCAGTTATAAGAATCTATCGCATTTGAATTTGACAATTAGTTTAAACCAGAGCCATTTTATGTGGTGATTGCAGTGTCATTAAACTCAACATCTACTGATTTGTGAGTGGGGGACAAAAAGACTTCCTGTCTATTTATTTATTTTCCACAAGATCATTTCCGTCATTCGCTGCTTCCTTTTTTTAAACAAAAATAGCCCGTTCAGCCTGAAGATGTCAGCAGAGACAAGTGCCCACACGAGCTGAAGCAGGAAAGTCTTCATCTCACACAGCCAGTGTTAAAGGCAGTAGAGCAGACCGTTTCACACGCAGCTGACTCACACGCAGTCTCAGCTTCTGGATGTGATCAAACAAAAAAAAAAAAGCCTGTTGGAACCCATAAACCTCAACTCCACTTTTCAGCCACCCCGCTTATTCGATAGGCAGATTGATCTTGTTTTACATCAGATAACTTATTAGATTCATTTGTCATCTTGACAGTATGAAAAATGCAAATGGAAAAAAAAAATCAGACTCACATTTTATCAATTACAGAAACTCAGGTATTTCATATTTTTCTTGTCTACCTGATTTTATTTGATCGTGTACACAATTTTTTCAGAATGAGTTATTTATTTATCTATTATCATTGCACGATAAAGGACAATTTAGGGTAAGTGGTGTGGAAAAGTATTCTAAAAAAAATAGCATGATGATTATTATGATATCATTACAATGATAATAAAGAGATAGTTATTTAAAACGAGCTATGATGATTGGAACCCGGATGAAATTTCACTGTGCACAGGGTAAACTAGCAGGCTTAAGCTGCGTACCCTTAATCTCTGATGCTTTAGACAGCTCTGGATCAAGACATGTCCTTCTTCAGTAGTTGATACGACCACACGGGCCAAGGATCACTGTGGGAAACCTTCGTCAAGAACGACAATACAAGGTTACATGTGTATTGTGGTCGTACCAATCAGTATTGCAGATCTTTGTTGGATGGAGTTTGTGCCATGTGGTCTGAACCAAAGACCAAAAAGGAGTCTCCGCACTGTTTTCTTGCAACGAGTCCAAAAACCAGGCTCTGCGATCCTCGTTGCATCACCCTTTGCAAAACTAATCGACACCCCTGAGACGGCAGCATGAACACAGTAAAATCAACTAATTTTAGAGCACCATGTGCTGCCTTCAAGACCACATGTTTTCCAGGGTTTTTTAATGGTATTTTATGCTTCGTTTGGTTCTCTTTTCCCTTTCTAAGGAAGTAAATAGAATCCATAAATGTGTCCTTCTTTCAAAATCTCCCATACAGCCAGCAACGGCGCTGAAATGTAATGAATTTGACTATTTGTTGGTATGTGTAATGAAAGTGGTGAACATATGCATTGCAGGCTGAGCGTCTGGAAGAGAAGAAACGACAGGATGAGCAGAGGAGGAGAGAGCAGTTCCTAGAGGATCAGACCAGGTCAGTTCAGAATCAGACCCGAGTGGTTGTCATCAATGCCACGCGTCATCGTCTCCCTTATTTTTGCGCCGTGGTGCGTTCTCTGTTCGTTCGCTGGAAGCTTGGTCATAGACGTAGCGTCAAATGTCACAGGGACTTAACCTCCACGCAGAAACCCCGAGGGTCTGAGCATGTCCTGATCGACTATTCATTACTGCAGTTTAAGAGATCAGAATTTTATGTGCCAAGAACAAAATCAGTTTGAAATTAAAGGATGCAAGAAATGAACTTGTTTTTACACCCGTTTAAGCAACTTACTGTCAAAATAAACATTTAAACAGGAATTTATGCAGGAAAAAGTAAGGATAGTGTTTTCAGTGTTTTACCAACCTGTATAAGTATGAATTAAGTCTTAGGCAAGTGAAAATGAGACCTAATATTTGATCATTTATCCTTATTTTAATAATTATAGTGGGATTTAGAAAGAAAAAAACTGTCTGGTTTATGGAACACACCCACACTGTTGGCCTACATTCAGCGTACATATGATCCATAATGTTCAAATCAACCTCTCAACATCACACAAATTACAAGAAAAACAGCCACATCTCCATCACCACATTCTTTGTTATGCCCTTCTTTCTGCACACTAGTCCATGTCCAAGGTGGAGAGTGCAAAAACACGTTTTTCTCTAACTCTCTCAGAGCCTGTGATTGATTTAAAAGCAACCACAGAGTAACTCCATGAGCTGATAGGAAGAAGGTAACACAGGGATGCTAGAAGTGTAAAGTTAAGTTGGAACTTCCATATTTGGTATGCTAAAAGTCCCGACCGAGGAAAAAAAAAAGAACACAATGATAAATGACAATCTTTGCATTTTAGGGTTGTGTGGTACAAACATCACGTTAAGAACATTTCTAACATTAAATGAAATGTAGTCTTAGGTTTTTTGCTTTGGTGTCCTTACATGATTTTTATGAAGATAACGAACAGAAAGGGTCCCCAAATGCATCTCTGGTGAGCACCTGTAGAAATTTACAAAAGGTCAGTTTCATGACTCTAAAACTAAACATTCTGTGGATCAAAGTGAGCAAAACTATCCTGATCAGCATAGGCTTTATGTTAAAAATATCATATCTCGTTATGTTGGATGTTTTTGACTCAACATACTAGAATAGTTTAGATTATACTTTGGTTAGAAACGTATTTTCTTTGAAAGGGCCGGACAATGGGTTGCATTTTTGGAAACGGGCTTTAATGTGGCTTCTGCGGAAGCATGTCCGTGACGAAAAGAGTGAAAAAAAAACACCACTTAATAAGTCCTTTAAAGATGCAAATAAAGAACTTCGGTGTGTGCTTTTTCTGAGTCGGGATAAGATAGGAAAGGTGTGGTCCACACCTGCTTTAATATCTGATTGATTTAGTTGTTGGCTCGACAATACAGGGTTTGCTGAATTAGGGGGTTTTCACTTCCCTTACCCTGACTTGAAGGTTCATACTTTGAAGAGAGCAAAGCTGTGGTCTACCATAATTTTTTCAAAGCTCGAGGAATTCATATTACATGTCGTAAAGTGCTATATAATATATCATAGCTCTCATCATGCTGTATATGTTGGACTGATTAAACACTAAATTTCTGGTAAGTGGGATGAGAGGACTCTTGAAACAACATCTGTACACATGTAAAACCCAGACAGTCTAAATATCTGTCATTTCAGTGGTGAAACTGCTTTGTTCTTTCCTCTTTCTCTTATTATTTAAGTGTTTTCCTTCAGATTATGGTGTGGAGTTTTGAGATAGATAACTTAGCTCACCTGATGATAAGACAATAAATTGACCTGATGCTGACCTCTTTAAGTATTCACACAAAATGAAGGTTGAACCATAAACAGGCTAATAGAAAATCATGTGAGAAAGTTGTACTGAACAGCCATGTCATGATTAAGACGTTTAGGAACATCCTCCCGGGCGGATTTGTTGGAAATACTTTCTAAGGGAGATGTCTCTGGAAGGCATCCCAGGCAGACCACCTTAAAAGCCTTAAATTGGATCTACAAAAACAAACAAAAAGCCAGGATCTCTACTATTTATCTCTTCAAGACCACTGCACTCTTCACCACTCCATCCAAATGAACCCGGCCACCACTGGCTTATTTCTTAGAGGCAGGTTTGTGATGGAAGGTCCCACATTAAAAAAAACTGAAGTGGACTAAGCTGGTATAGAAGGTCGATGGACGGATGAACGGAAGGTTTTTTACCTTTGGTCACAGACCTGAAAGATATTCGGAATGTCTTGCCATACAGTGCGTTTGTGGTTTCTATTTAATAGTCCCCAGTTATGTCAGACCACTTTAAATCAATTACCTTGGCAGGCTTCACGTCAGCAAGATCTGTGGTTTGCACCGACCAAAATTGCCCGTCAAGTAGCATCTCTGGCTTCTTCACAAGAGACACAGAGACAGGAGGCGGCAGGCCCAAAATCCCAAACCTGGGGGAACAATGAAGGTTTTCACAGAGGGGACAAATAGGGGAGAGCGTTACCCATCAAATGCTTCATGGACCGGGACGGAGAGTCAAACGGGGACGAGCACACTCGATCAACCTTCGTGGGAATGGGGGCCGCTGCGCGTCTGCGGAATGTCTTTGAGGAAGAATAACACTGTCAGACTTCGTTACTCGTGTTTTGTCTGAGGATCTTCTGCCTCTGTTTACTTCAGGAGGACTGAAAGTTTTCTGCAGAGGTTTGAGAGGAGAGCCGCAGATCTTCCCAGCAGCGCCGCACACACGTCATCCAAGGTGATGCGGCGACCACACACACACACACACACACACACACAC
>JABUIW010000225.1:83858-109827 GCA_013363375.1 Menidia beryllina
TTTTTTTTTTCTTCTTCTTCCTCTGCTTCTTTCCCTCTTTTCAGCCCCTCTTCCTTTATGAATGTCGGTTTTCTTGGGAGGGGAAGGAGTGGAGTCGGAGCAGAGTTCAAGGGACTTCCCAGAGTTCACACCGAGTGGAGACAGATATGCAGAATGTCACGGGGCCGTGAGGTTTCAGCAGAAAACAGAATAGTGGGGCGAGCTGTGCTTGTAAAAGTACCTGCAGAAAAACCCCAACAGTTCCCCAAACAGTCCATGTCTTGTCAGTTCCAGAGGTCGCGTTATGCTTTTGGGATTTTCCCTGCATAGTTTCAGATACAGCTGCGGGGTGACCTGAATCATCCACGATTGTAGTTTCTTTTTCATCTGCATGCTGATATAACTGTTTAACATCTGAGCAATGCCAGTCCAACAGCTGGTTTCGTACCTCAAACGAAGAATGAGCAAGTGCGTTACACCCAGTCGTCTTTGACCAATCGGAGAAGACAAGCGCTTATGGGAGGTGTTCCTAAAGGACACAGGAACTAACACAGACAGTTTTTGACAGAAGTTAACAGGAAGTGTCAAAATTTTAAGAGCCGACTAAAACATGAGGACATTTTTTTTTGGTAAGTTTAAAAAATCTAAAAACGGAAGCCCTTTTAATTATTTCTATTTGATTAAGTAAATATTTCCTCTGGGATTAAAAAACCCCCCACCATTTTCAGTTACTAAAAAAATCATTTCCATTAACCTTTTGTGTTTGTGTTTTTATTCCCTATTTTCTGTCATTCTTCTTGCCTTTTTCATCCTATCTTGTCCTGTAATGTTCCTCTGTTCTTGTTACTTTCCTTCATCTTCTCAGCATCGTCTCCTCTCCTTTCCTGTTCTTTGCTTTCCCATCTTCCTCTTTTCTTACTCGCCGCCCTGCTGACTCTCCCATGCAGCAGCTTTTTGTCAGATAGACGTCAGAGATTAACAGATGAAAGCTTGCGGCCGCAGAGCAGCAAAAGTCTAAAGTCTTGATGTGGTTCGGACCAGGACCCTGGGATCTGTTGTTCTTTCGATATTGGCTCCAAGAGACAGACAAATCTCCCCCTCATGTCCTCTTGCTGCGGGCGTGTGTACATATTCGGTGTTTGTGAGTGGAGGATTTGACGCTGAGCTTTGGTGGGAGCAAAGTGTTCACACAGGTGGGCTGCTTTCCCCTCGCTGACCCTTCAGCCCTCCTGAGAAGGAAAGCTGAGAAAGAAAAATAAGGGAGTGTTTGTGTGTGAATAGTAAGATATTAAACTTTTTTTCTCCAGCGAATAAATGATATTAGTCCATTCTCAGTACTTTGGTATTATACTGAAACAGAAAACTTGCATATATGGAACATAATTTACAGGGTAGAACCCCTTTGGTTTCTGCACATAATAAATATATGCATATATATATATTTGTGTTTGCATGTTCTCTTTGGTCAGAGTGAAGACGCAAAGAGTGAAAAAACAGGAAAGGAGTCAAAAAGCGTCAGAGAACTAGAGCAGGAGCGCAAGAGGTAAACTACACACACACGCACCAAATTCGAGGAAAATGAAGAAATTTAAAAGAATCAATTGAAAAAAAAAACACTTGAAGAGATTTATTGGTTGTTTGGTTCATTCCTTTGGAATTATTCCTTTGGAATTAAACCAGAACAGACCGGACAGTTCAGTAAATGTCAAATGTCAGCAGGATGTTTACTAGCGCTTCTATATCTTAGTGGGTAAAGTAGTTTAAAAAGCTTTCAAACACTCATCGCCACTTAGAGGCTAAAGGGATGAGTATAAATCAAAACACTAGCAGGTTTCATGAGAAGTGCTTTTCCTTTTTTTAATCATATTGTGACAGGGTAAACATGGCCTTCCTGGACAAACTCGAGGGTCAGAGTAGAAGGACGGAGAAAGAGGAAAATATTCAGGAGGCGGGTCATTCATTTTTGGAACCTGACAACTTCAGACAACAGACAACTCAACAAGGTCCGGTGACTCACCTGAAACCTGAAGAGGAGGACAGCTTCTCTGGCTTGACAGCGGAAACTGGTGAGTTGAAGTCACAGTAGACGTGTGACTTCTAAGCACCCGCAACCTACTGTTTCTCACGCCTTTTTCTTTTCTTTTTTCGTCTGGCTCAATCCTGGTTAACCGAAGCTAAATGAGACATGTGATAGTTGCCCACCTCATCCTTTCCGTGATTGTCTGTTTAGTCTGTGTTCAATCAGAGGCTGAACGTGTTAAAAAATGCAGGCAGGAAGCTATGCGTGGTACGCAGTGATACCATCCAGGCATTCGAATCCTGCTGATACTTGTAGTTTTTGGGAGATGGAAAATGTACATGCGTGTCTATAAGTATGAGTAAGAAAGCTTTTTCCAGAACTTTTGTTTACAAACTAAGACGTGACAAAAATATCAAACATATCTGAGTAAGAGCACCAGACCTCAGTGCAAACACACAAACTGCACGTTGTTATTATGCCTCTCTCAGTCATGCAGGGAATTTCTCTGGGGTGCTGAAACCAGGCAAGGCTGACTGAGTCGGCACTAAGCCAAGCAGTCCCACCCCCCCTGGAATCGGTTCAGATTTCAAACCGAATGCCAATGAATATCTGCAACCCCCAACACGCACAGAAACAAACAAACAAACAAAAACATGTTCACGAATTAAAGTCATTAAATGCTACATTAAACGCGACCTCCATCCTCCGTCTTTGTTCCCAATCACGTTCTCATCAGGTCAAGCAATCAGATGGAAAAAAACTTTAAACAAGTATTGCTCCTCGCCAAATGATCTGGCTGGCTGCACAGCGGTGTGGTGTTTGGCGTTATCACCTGACAGTTTGAGGGTTCCTGGCTTGAATGCCGGGTTTGCAGTGCATGGGTTCTCTCCAGGTACTCCAGCAATCTCCCACCATCCAAAAACACACATTTAAGGATAACTGTTAAATGTTAGGAGTGAGCGAAATATTCAAACTGAGCACAAAGATAACATTTTAGGAGACTCTACAGATGTGTGATGCTAACTAAATCATTAAGAGGCCAGCCTGAACTGTGTACACTTATGTTTGATACTTAAAAAAAAAAAAGATTGCGGTACACAAGTGAAAAACATTTGCGTATAACATAAATCATTTTACTAGAGTTGAGTTTCAGCTTAAGATGTGCTCGGAGTCAAGAGATTTTTCCCCCCCGTTTCTTTCAACACACTTGTGAAGCATTCCAGTTGACCTGTCAAGATTTCAGGGTTTCTGGAAGGAAGTTTGAACAGGAATGTCTTTTCTGATTCAGACTTCCAACAAAGAAAAACAACCCTGACCTCAGATTTCAACAGGCCTGACAAGCAGTGAAAGCTTTAGTAACTGACTGTTTATTAGCCCATCTGTGTCGGTGAAATGGTGTCCAATGAAATCTCCTGCACACGTGTGGTACTTCCCATTATGTATAGCCTGGGTGCATGATGCTAAATAATGCAGCATCTTAACTGGTCAGCGATCCAGCTTTACCGATCGTCTACTGAGTCTTCGGCAACTGGAGTTTTTTATTTACTGTGATAGATCCATTCACCCAAACAACGTGAGCAGGGCGTTGCAGGTTTCTGCTGCTGTAAGGTAGATTGAAACATGCAGCAGGAGTTAGTACAACTTACTAGGCTCATAATCTCTATTTCCTTTAAAGCTATCTCAAATAGCATGTTGTGGTTGATGGGTAGCAAGCGGTAAACCAGGAAAACCATAATGCTGGAGTTTAGAAGCTTCAGGGATTTTGCTCCGAAAGGCATATACATCAAGCATGAAGACATTTCTGGCTGTTTAGATCATGTTTGGTATCAACCTGTAAGGGATGTTGTATTATTTTAGCCATATTAGGGTTTGATTATCGAAGACTCTTGAAAAGAAAAGCAACACCGACTTTCAGGGACGCGCTGAGTAGTCGTTAGGCGTTGAAGGATTGAATAATAAATCTCCATGACTGCATATAAAAATTCCCATCGATAATCTCTAGTCATAGTTTGGTTTCACATCATCAACAAAATAAAAGTGGGATCTTATAAATGTAAAAAAGGAATAGAGGCTGACTCATGTTGCTAACAGGAGAATTTTGGATGTAATTGACCTGATCAGGTTGTTATAAAATCTTGAGCTTATGCGGATGGCAACTTTTTTTCTGGTTTATTAATAGCCAGCTGCCCCGGAATACCAGAGCAACCGGGGAAATGCAAAAACATTTAGAAAACAAGAGTTTTCTAAATGTCATAAAAAGACGATAATTGGATGTCTAGAATACTTTGTCCCCTCTGTGAAACTCCATTTACAAGGCAGCTTTTCCTACCTCTCCATAGCAGTTCATTTTTGTATAACTGCCATCAGAGCGCCGGCCACAGAGGGGTGACTTTACTTGTCGAGGCTTAAAGCCAAAATACCAAAGAATATTCCAAACATTTATCCTGCCATTGTGGGCGCAGTTCTGCACGTCTCAGGCCCACAACATCCTCAATCCATGACAGGATGCGTCCACCAAGCCCAGCCTATATTTTGCCAGCATCAGGATCGTGATTTTCCATTCTGCCATAACTTTTCTTAGACAATATCCTGCCCGGTTCGTCAATGGAAGAGTGGCTCATTTTCCCACTCTAGTACTGGACCGGCCTATGGCGAAAGAACCACCAGAATATGTAAAAAAGAAGAAAAAATGCACAGCTCTGCACGTCAAAACACACTCTTTTGTTATTTTGTCGGGTGGGCCTCGCGGGAGCTATAAGAGATAAACATGGATCTTTGCCGATCATTTCTATTTGTCTTTTGTGTGTATTTTTCTGAATCAGAGCCTGACTACGACTGGGCCTTGATGAAACTGATGAGCAGCTTTCCAGACTGTGCCAAATGCTTCCTAGAGGATATCCTGACCCAGTGCAACGGCGATTATGAGAAGGCCCATTCATTACTCATCTGCACGCTCAGTTGAATTTTGTCTTCAACAGGGGAACGAGCTTTCATTCCTTTTGCGACCAGCACTGTGGGCGAAGGATTATGTTGAATAGTGAAGCTCCAGATCAGACATCAAACAACAAGAGGAGGAAAGAAGAAAGCAGTCCCGAGCAGTTTGGTGGAAAAATTTAAACTGACTATTCTCCACTTTGAATATATTCCTACAGATGACTGTGTGCTTTCTGTAATCTGTTTCCCTTAACGATAGGCTCATGATTCATGTGGAGTTTTGCTTTGACATGAAGTTAAATTGATGTACTTTTTTTTTTTTATTTGGTTGACGGCCATTGCCTCATGACTCATAATCTTCAGGTCCTTTAATTAAACCAGTGTGTGTAGACAGAAAAAAAATGTCTACCCATAAACATGATGCTTCTGATTTATTTCTTTAGAAAAGATACATGTTAAGTGTCTACAGCGGGAGGCAAAATGAATGAAAGATTGGGTGTTTGGATAGTTGTTGTATGGCTGATATTGGGCTTCAAATGTCAGCCGCAGTGCAACGGAGGTGGTTATCGTTTTCACAGAGGCAACACAGAACAATGGGTGGTGCTGTCCACAAGAGGGGCTGAAAATCCCCTCTACTTCAGCATGAAGTCATGTTTACTGCTGATGTCACCCAACAAATATCTTTCCTTCAGAGATCAACAATAAATCCAACCGTTCTGCTTTAAAATAAGACGACGATGATAATCATGTTTAATTGAGCTTCTCTGATAGTATTGATTTGAACCAATTTCCTCCAATTAACTCAAATATTAATAAATCCCTAAATCTTTTTTTACATTGAACAAAGATACATTTATAATGTCATATGGGATGGAAGTATCCCTTTTTTCCATTTATCAGTGTGAAATCATTTGTTTTCTTTTTGACTGACATAATTATGATTCTCCTGTGTGGTTCAGTGCAAAGCAAATAAATAGGATTCTATGCACCTCTACATAATTGTTTTACTCACAGCCATTTCACAAACAGGTAATGATGAAATAAAATCGCCGTCCAAAATGTTTTTCCATCTGAATTCGGTAGAAAGTCGCTATCCAAGAGGAGAAAAGAGAACAGCTGCATTGGACATGTGCAGGTTTATCTTATTTTATTATTTCTCGTATTGCTTACACAACCAATGTCTGTCTAAGATTAAAGGGCAGGGTGCATGAAGTCTGGACTCAAGCTGAATAACACAACAGAAATTCAACTTAATTGAATTTGATTTATATAGCACCAAATCACAACAACAGTTATGTCGTAGCGGTTTCCAAACAGAGCAGGTCAGAGCCTACTCTGAAGTTATTTACAGAAGCCCAACAATTCCCAGAAATGGGAATCTGGGTGGCGTTTGAGTGTATCACTGTCAAATAACTAGGAAAAAACTGGAAATGAACTGGCTGCGTTCACGGAGATGTGGGCGTGAGTTTGGGAAACAGCACTGATCTGTCGCCTAATCAATACAGTTCGGCGCTGTCTGTAAGCCGATGAGACGTTAGTGTGGGAAAGGATCAGATGTTGGTGTTCAGGGGCCGTGGGGATCTCATTCAGGACTTATTTAGTCATCTCAGATGGAAACAGCTTTTGAGTTTGCAGTAGAAATATTGCCTTGTTTAAAGATTTACAATTTTTTAGAGTTAATTAACTAAAAAACATCAAATCTCTTCGTGTTTGTCACACGGCTTGATGCTTATTTGACTTAAGCAGGTAATAAGGCGACCAGCTCAGTGTTTGGAAAAGGGCCTGAACGTTGTCCTGTCCGTCTTTCGTGTGAGGTGCAGACTTGTGGAAGTTATGATTTGTGGGGGGAAATTTGGGGTACGGGATTTTTTTTTTTTTACATCTGCGTCCTCTAGAAAACAGCAGTATTAGTCACTGACAGATGAAAACAACTTTGTCTGCAGAAGGCAGAGGGAGGGGAACTAAACAGATATCCTGTTGGCTTGATGATAACCCTTTATAGGGCACTCAATGAAATACTTTAAAATAAAAAAATTCAACCTTAGAGTCTTATTGGACAACATAATAAGACTTTATTCCAATTGTGACATTTTTGAATTTTTTTTATTTTCATGTTGAAAATCGAGTTCAATGAAGTTACCAAATTTGGTAACTTGCCCTTTAGTGGTAAAAATTTCAAGGCCAATGAAGTGATCAAATTTGGTCACTTGCCTTTAAGTGGGAAAACAAATTCCAATAAGTATACATAGATAAAAATACATATAATGCAGGTACTGCACTAGCTGGTGAAAATGTTATCAGCATAGATGGCTGTGGTGGTGGGGAAGGACATGGTGCTGGCAAGGAAAGATACAATCTGGCTGGTGGCACCTGAGCCTTCTTGTTCAGGTTTCAGGGGAACATCATGGGCCTCCAGGGTAGTCCTGCCGTGGTTTAGCACAATGTCATGGATGAAGCCATCCTCAGATGCCCTGGCAAACAACTTTAAACCCCACTTGTCTGGCTTGCTTTTGATATATTGCCTCAGGTTGTCAAGTGGCAAAAATCACTCATAATTACTATTCATAAACTAAAAACACAGTGTTGAAATTTCCCAGAATCACTGTATAGTGATATAAAAAACTTTTGCGACCTTAAAACATAATATGCTAAGTTGTATTGCTTTATTTGTAAAGAAAATGCATAGTATGTTTTGTTAGATGCATTGGGCATATGTCCAAAAACAGACATTCCAAGTAAAATCTAGTTTTTAGTGAACAGGGCATATGATCAAATATGGTGCCTGCATTTTTCATGCCGTATTTTCAATCATTTTAATAATTCCTCAGCAAACAACTTGTATGTCAACACTAAACACAACTATTCAACAATAAAATATATGAGTTTTATCAAGTTCACATGGTTAGTTTTGATGTTTCCTTTGAAAATGTCCAGTGAACCGAGCTGCAAAAGCTAATTTTTCTGACTTTGGAGAAAAAGAGAAATTTGACGTGACAGCGGTCTCTGCTGATTGGTCAAACTGCAAAACAAAGTAACCTATAATGTAGGGTGATCTTTGCTGATTGGCTGGATAAAGATAAAATTATTCTAGAACTCACTGAGACGGGGGATGGGCGCGATAACTAACAGGTGGGGAAATGACCAAAAACAGTCACTTGCCCGATAAAGGGGTTAAGGATTCAACCTTATTGTTTACGCTTAATATTGGGTGTGTGACGAATTGCAGAGGCAGTCCACTATTTATTCAAGGGCGTTGAGTTTGTCTCACCTTCCAAAATTCACTTCATGGATCATAAGGTGTATATGACGCCCCTTGTGGCAATTATTGAGAAACATGATATTTCCTATACAGATTAATTTTGCAACAATGTTTTGAGAGGACATTTTTCGAGGGCTTTTAAATTTGACAAGCACATATCCTCAGTTGTCAGGATCAGTTTTCTTCCTGTCAAGAGTTTTAGAAAGTGCAAATATGAATATGGCCGACGGCTAATTCTACACTGACAGCAGCAATATCAAATACTTTAATAGCAATGTATCAGATGACTGTGTAGAAGCCTTGAGAAACACACTGACATGTTTAGATATGTTTAGGATAAAGGTTAGGTCTAAATAGAAAATGAATAGTTGTATCTTAACAGCTTTTTTCTGCTCTGAAAGTCCCTTATTTTGTATTTAAGAGACCTTGTTCCAGATGTTGTCGATGGGTGACTCTAAATGTGTACAGAATTGTTGCCTTTTTTCCAATCAGAATGTCCGTGTATCAGTCAGGTAGGTTTCTTTGATGCAATCTTCCCAAAACCTTTCCCATAAACCTCGTAATTAAAAGCCTAACCTCAACCACAGCTGTTGCAGCATTTAAAAAAAGACCCGTGAGTCATTTTAACCCCGACAAATGACCCACTTTGGCCTGCAGGTATGAGAACAGCTCTTTTCCGTGTTTGTGGAACAACTGCTCTTCACACGTTGACTCATGAGAACGAGGTCCTGCTGCAGGGAGGGTTCGGGCCAGCAGGAAGGAGGATGAAGGGGGCAGGTGCAGGAGGAAACCGACTCTTTCCCGGAGCTTGAGAGTGCGGAGGACTTTTGCCTGAACAGCATCCAAATTCTTTCAAACTAAACACATGTTTGACACACATGTGCAGCACCAACACGGAGATTAAAGAACAAAACGCCCACCGCACTCCCACCAGAGTGAAGGATCCTTTCCTGCCTGGTCACCAGCACTGGTGTTCTCGAACAGAGATTAATCACAGGAAGCAAGAACTGCGTTTTCACTGACATTTAACATTTCCATCTTTTAGCCGCCCGACGTGCCCGCTTTCATTACAAGTGTGCATGATATATGGACTACAGTGAGATCAAACAGTGATAGATTTATTGAAACCAACTTACAGGCTTAAAGTTGTCATTATTAAGTTTCTTCACAGCTGTAAAAACCATTGCAGTGCAGTTTCTCCCAGCTTGAGAGCTAACACAAACAACGAGGCTGGATGCATCGCGATCTTTCAGTTTTTCCACTTGTCTCACCTTCAAGCTATTGTCGCTAAGTCACAGGACCACCCAATGGCTGTTTTTTGGGGATGAGCTGCCGCCAAAGACGACCATTACCTCAACATATGGCAGAGCTTCACAGGCTGACACGCATGCATGGATGCAGCGGCCTGCAAACATTCGACAGACCAGGAGATGGGGGATTCCCAGAGGGTGGTTCACAGTCAGAATGAGGTCACCTCATTCTGTTGTGTTACACGCACAAACCCCAAAATTTCTGGGTGAAAAATATATCCAAATATGTCCACTTCAGAGACACCCCGACAGTCCCACGCAGCCATGAATCTCTGGGTAACATTAAATATTGGATTAAAAAGCATAAAGCATCTTGATGTGTTGGGAATCACCTCCGTTGGGGTTTATAGATATGGATATTGGTTCTTTTAAAAGGCTTTTCCACAACGAGTTACAACGCGATGTCAAGCATGATCAACCCACTTTGTTTTTTCCACGGAACGGGGCAGTCCACCATCTCCCAATAGGCTCCCCTGCCCCTCGAGAAACAAAATAACAAAAAGCAGATCAAATGGGATGGTAAATTGACTTAGTCATGTCACTGATGTCGTTAAATCAAAATAACTCATGCAAAGTTATAAAGATAGGTACTTTAATAATCCAAAGGAAATCCTAGATAATAAAATGAACTCTTATTCAGATTTATCAACCGAAGACTTTTCACACAGTAGGGAAAATCAGTCATTTATCTCATATTTGTAGCTCATTGAAATGTTCCAAAAATACAAATGTCCTTTAAAAGAACTAGACATGGATGGATTGCTGTTAATTCTTTCAAATAAATGGGAAAAGAGGAGCTCCTTGGGACCTCCAGAAAAGACTTTTGATACCAAACATCATCTTGAGCTGTTGGGAAAACAAATGGAGAGCCCAACAACAGTTGTTCTTCCCAAAAACAATGTCTTGGTTGCACCGGATAGTCCACAGACCTCACTGGGTGGCTTGTACCGGGACTATTTCTTAAGTAAAAATGAGTTCCAATAAAAACTGTTCACAGATATGTCTGTGGATTATTCAGAGTGACCCAGACATTCTTTCTTGAAATAGAAGGTCCACTTTAGTTTTTCACTTGCAATTTTTCAACACTCTGAATACCGCAAACAGAATTACAGTCACCTTATTTGTACAGGGGGTCGCTGCAAATACTCCCGAAAAGATCTTTCAAAACTTGAGCACACTCATTTGAAACCACCTGTGTTGGTCGCCATCAGGTTGTTGTTGGCCAGCTTTGGCCGCCCATGCATGCAAAATAAATCTAGTTCCCATGCAAGGGTCCAGCAGTGATCTGTTTGGGTGGGTTTTTAGTTTTGACAGCACCCTACTTGCTCCTGTTAGACTTTACATTTGGGATCTGGTGGTTTAAAGTCCATACCGACTGCCATAAAACATTACCAGCAGTGCGGAATGAGAGATATATATATTTTCGGACACCGGTAAACCTCAGACTGACCTGAGGAAAACATGGCAGCCATGGAGCTCAGTTGTAATCGCCTTAAAATGTTTGTGCACACAAACTTAAACAGATAGACACAGGAATGTAAGCACGCAACTATTGCTCTTACTTTGACTCCCTTCCTCTCTTTATTTCCACACACACACACACACACACACACACACACACACACACACACATGCACGCACACACACACAGTATGCATTCACAAACAATGTCAAACCACAACTGAGTCACTTTGCTTCCTGAGGGAAAACTGGCTCCACATAGAGGGCAGCAAAGACACTCCTTCCTTGTTGGTTGATATTGCTGACAGCGGCATATATGTTTTGCTTTCCCATACACTCTCCTCAGCTCAGAGTCGTCTGAGCTTATGGGAATGTACAGTAGTGTGCAGATGTTAGGCGGCTACTCTGAGTCAGCGTCATAAAGCAGAATATGTGCACCGACGTCGTAAGGCCGTCTTTACGGCAGAAAATAAGTCCTGGCAGAAAATAAGTAATGTTAAGGGACAATGTTCCCAAATCCAGCAGAAAATCCATACAGATTGAACAGAATGTCTGACTGGACGATTGCAGTGCCATCATTCTTTTCTTTTTCAAAGTCCTGACCATGATCAAACTGAAAATGCCCTACTTGGACCTTAGGAAAGCTGTACAAATACCGCAATCCTCAACTATCCGAAGCTACAATGTCAAGAAGAGGAAACCAAAATATCTCCGCTATGATGTGAGTGACTGATACATAAAAACCTACTGCTGCTAAAAGACCAGGTCAATAAATAGCACAGTGCTTTTGTGAGGACAAAAGTTAGGTTTGCACGGGGGGATGTGCACCAAAAGGGGCGTCATTAGATGGTTGTGCACCTTGAACTATGGAGCATTCTGCAGGCAGACTGAGAGTTACAGAAAAATATAAACAAATCAAATTTCAACTCACCTAAATTCTGGGTTTTCATACCTTTTAAAAGCATATTAACTCAATTCTTTTTTTGCCTCCAAATCGTGTTAACAATAATGTGTGCACGTTTCAATGAATTACTGTTTATTTAAAGAATAAAAAGGGCCAAAAAAAGTCTTGCTGGGAAGTTCTCATCCTCCTCATCCTTAATCATTTCCTATGTGGTCTACATTTTGTGTCTCCTGTTACGCTGGCTGCATCTCTTCCAGCACCCATTAAACAGAAAGAACCAGGGTCAGAGCACAGATATTAGCTTCTAATGATGATTTATGAGCTAATACATAACTCTGTGACATCTCAGAAAAACGCAAAAGCTGTAAGACAATATATACGCTCATCTGTTCTGATTGAATCCCTCGGTTTTCTGAATGCATCCAAGTCCATAACAGCGTCGCAGTTTGACTGTTTTTCGATTGCACTACAAATCCATAGGATATAAATGTGACCAAAAGAAATAAAACGAGAACATTTACTCTCACTGAAATGTAATCATAGCCGTAAAAATATAATTTCGAGTTCCCAAACTTCCCACAAAATAGCAGATCAAGAATACCGCAGCCTGTGACAGGGGAGCTGGTCTGTCAACTGGTGTTCTTTAATTGCCAGAGCCTGGACCTCCTTTCTAATGAACATGACTCACTGTGTTTACAATGGCAACGCAGTCTAATCTTCAGCAGTAAAGCAGGTTGCAAGTTCAGCCACTTAAAATATGCGGATGCTTGGGTGAAGCGGAGGTGAAAGGCTGCCGGGTTCAGATAGTCGCAGGCAAGCTGCAACGCAGCTTCAAAACGCAAACGCAGGTCAAACTGTTCTGCCGGTGTCGAGGAAACACGTGTGGCAGCGATTGGCTCTTCGTGCGAGGAGCCAAAATAACAACTTTTCAGCTTTAGCAACAGTCAACAGAGCAACCAAAGGCCGTGTCATCATCGGACTGCTCCGAAGTTTCCTCCGTCCACAGGATAATTTGCCTGGAGTCCCATTTCTATTTCATTGCTTTGACTCGGGCACAAACAAACAATGCTGACACACATGTGGTGGGCTGAAAATGACTACATCAACTGATCCCTTCAGAGCCACTGTGTCAATTCCCCACTCATAAAGGCAAACAGCAAAAAGAAAAATGGATTCGAGAAGAGATTTGTTTGCTCCGTTCAACCAGCTTCGTGTCCTCGACCCCTTGACCCAAACGTAGAAATGGTGGTTGTGTTTAAGTCTTGTCTTTCGACAACCACACTATTAGCTCGTTGGGAAGGGTGTTAATTTGTGCGGTGGCTGCTCCTATTTGCAATTCTGAGTGGACTCTCGGGGATTGAGAGGAGAAACCACACACAAACACACAGAGAAAGAAAGGAAAGATGGATAGCAAGATGACAAAGTTTGCAGACCTACAGTGCGATGTGGCTGTTAGCGCAGCATACAGTATGTGGTCCAGTGGGAGTCGACTGGGAGTGTAATTAGAGGCTTGAATTCAAGTGGAACAGACCTTACAGTAACAAGGCTATGATGGTGACAGATTGATGGTGTGTAATGGGAGGTTAGGACAACAGTGGAGGTCCTCCTTGTGAATGGATGAGCAGATTACCTACTGTTCTGCAGCAGACGTTGTCCCCGAGTCTGGGAAAGACATTTGGGGAAATCCCACGGGGATGCAAATGCCTACATACAGCTGGTTGTTGCTCGAATGATCTAATGCAACCAGAAAATGCGTTTTTTTTTTTCAATATCTAAGTAAATATAAACAGCAAGTGTCAATAAAACTATTTCAACTAAAATGATCTCTCTCTTCATATAGATTTCTACTTTGCTAGTGCAGCAGAGCAGAAACATTCAGGTTCAAGCTTCACATTCAGAAGGATTAATGGAATATGAAAAAAAAAAACTCTCTGTGGCTTTGTGGGAAAATATTTTGCCCAGTTTCTGTGGTCGAAAGCAGTAGAACTGTACAAATTATTTTGTACAGAAATACTTAATAATATTTCCAAACATCTACAGTACTCTGTTAAAGTGTTGATCCAACCCACATTTTTTAATGTTTCGCTTCCAAGTAGCCAGACTTTCAAATGATCTCTCAAAGTGATCTTGTGCAAAAACTCTCCAGGCTTTCTGAGACTCTTTAAAACCAGCTTACATTACAATCAACCACTTTGACCTGATCATATATATTTTTTTTTATTATAATTTTTGACAAAATTATTGAATCAGTGTAGGATCATCCTGATAGAACAAAATTCAGCCATCATCCAAAAAAAGTTTGGGATGTCATTCAAGAGGCCATTTTGTTAGATTGAGAGAAACTTTATTTTTGCTTCAAAAAGACACACCTCGTCTTCACACGTTTCAATTATTTCCGGCACTCGTTTCTCATTTAAAGGAGGAAAAGAGGGGCGTGTAAAGCACTGTGGCGTCCGGAAAAGCTTTGCTTCTGCAGATAGAGGACAAAAAAGCACAAACAACTCAAAGTAAAATTAACCCAAAAACACGGGTCAGCTCCTTTCCCTGAAAACATTCCCTGAAACAAACTCAGTGGCTTAACATAGCCGCTCCCTTCGGACCCTGCCCTGACCCAACGTTGACCATGTCCTGACCAGAGCTGCGGTCGCTCGCCGTCTCACTGAGATCCTCGCTGATGACTCTCAGCACGGCTTTGGCTCAGCTGACCCACTTCATCAAGACAGGAGACTCCAGGTCGACACAAAAGCTCGGGCATGGCTACAAAAGCATGAACGGAGACACCCAGCGCAGCCATGCACCGTAATGCTTTCTCAGCACACTGTAACCGGCTACATTTGCGCAATTCAAAGCAATTATGGTCTTCCTACTAAAACAGGTCTCATAAGACTCCGTCTGTCCAAGTGCTCTGCACAAAAGGGCTGTATTTCACTACGCACATCTCACACAATCAATCATGGACGTTGCAGCATAATTGGAATGTATATTTTCTTGTGGTCTTCCCCTGCCGTGCTATATTGGCTGCATTATGCAAATATGTTCTGTTACGAATGTTGATGAGTTTTGAAACTGTGCTCACTCCCCCTTTGTCTTTTTGTTGTGTTCACTCTGCGGTTAATGCGTTTCTAAATCAGATATTATGGGAAACACAATGTTGCCTCAGTGCGCGAGTCGTGCGTGTGCATGTGGGAGTGAAAAGGAAACAATTCAGAGGATTTTTTAGCTGTCATGAGTTGGAGGCATTTTCCCCATTGTTTCAACCAAACTCACCCCCCCCCGGGAGCCAGCTCAGACTGCGACATTCCCATTCACAACGCAACTGTCAGGGTCCACATAGTTAATGTGCACGCATTCTGGCAAGGTGTCTGCAGAGATCTTAAACACAACGTGCAAAGTTTAACATGACGATTAAAATGTCGGAAAGGTGTCAGGAAGCAATCGTTTAGTTAACACTAAGTTAACAGGGACTTAAAAAGTTCCTATAGGCATTCCAGTTTCTAGACAAATTGTTTTCAAGCCAGGCAAACTAACACACTAACACTTTTTAAGTGATTCTTCTTTCTACTCATTTGATGATTTAATTACTTTATGAAATTTGATTTCAATCTGAAATTGGCTTAAATTCCAAAAAGGCCTATAGTCTTTAGCAAGTGAAGTTTGATATAATTGTACTTGGTCACAGTTTTGTGAAAAGATTCCCTCTCTATGCATTTATAATTCCAAGTTGAAAAGAAAACATTGTTCCAAAAATACATCAAACAAAGAGTAGTACTATGGCAACAACACAATTATCAAACTTTTAACACATTTCATGACATCCTGACAAATATCTCGCGTGGGGTTTGAGTGATCATTAATCTAACCACCAAACCATGTACAATACACTCAGTTTCTGTCAGGATTTAATTAAATATCCGTGTGGTTGCTGAATCAGGCGCGCTCCAAGACCACACCCTGGAAAAGGTGAGGAATGTGGCTTCTTTTATTTTCTGTCATCCAATATCATTTCTTTTCTTGTTGTGTTTGTAGATATACATCTGCAACTAACATGAAAACATGACTCCCCCAGCGGAGCTGAATATCCTCAGAAGTGAGATACCACAACCAGACAACCAAACACACACATGCACATGCACATGCACAGACTAATGACGACTGGGGAGCGAGTGATTTCTCCTTTTTCTGCCCTGGATCCACCAAAAGCCGTCTGGGGTTTGAAGACGTTAACACATGGCTTGACTCTGTCTTCATTTCCTATGTTACAGTAAACGCTCCATCGTCTTCCAGCTCTTCAGCGATTGCAGCTCCAGGACAGAGCCACCTTAAACAGAAAGAGGAGGACGGACCAGACTCATGCCGTGGACCGTTCTGATTATCATGGAGACAGATCAAATCACATCGTCGCAGGAATAAATTTCGACTCTAGTTGTTTTGATGTTTGGGTTTGCTGAGGTTATTATCCAGTTTCTGGTGCTGGTCAGTTTGCCAGAGAGGGAATATGAGATTTGGTGCTTGGAAAAACGTTAGGAACACAGACAATTCTCAAAATATCCCTATTTTAAATGTGTTTCTCTTGACTGCCACATGTATTCAGTTAGGAAACCGACACATCATGTGAAAATTAGATTAGATTATTATATATAACACTTTCACTTAATCTTTCAGGCTGTGGCCACTTTAATTTCTTGTCTTTCCAGGAGTTTTATTCAATAAAGGAAGCTTTTTTCCCCAAAAAACGGAAACTCTAACGCTGATGGAGCCAGCTATGTGAGAGATTTGGTCCCTTGATTTCAAACTTTTTTGTGGCTGTGTTCCATTCTTGTGTGCTGAGGCAACAGGCAATAAAAAATGTAGCCTGTTTTCCTTTTTTGAAATTAATTCATCCCAACATGATTATTGCTTTCACATAGCGGCGGCCGTGGACACCCAAACCACATCTGCTATTTCAATCTGGACTCATGTGAGAATGAGGAATAGGCATGAAACAAAAGTGCATGTATTCATTCTGATGGGCCCATGTTGTGCATTTTTTTCACAACAACTACTGCAAATGACAAAATAACATATTTCTGTAGGAGGTCAGCATCACAGTTTGTTTATAAGTACCTGATAGGGCCCGAATGGACATTTGTAACGTCTGGTTGTCATTGTGAAAGGACCCATTTAAAGCCAAACCATGATGTGTCCTCAAACTAAATGGTAATAGCGACTGGCACATCGAAATCCAAGACAGAACCTGTTGAATAGAATAGGAAATAAAGGCTGGCATGTTTAATTCCACAATAGTCTCCCGGAGACTTACTGATTTATGTCCTGGGACTTTTTTGGATGTGCATCTGTGAGCTTTTTTTTTTTTGCATGTTTTTCTACTTGTGACATAACAAACCAAAATGTAATCCCTTCATCATTGTGTGACAGCCTTTTTTTTTTTGTAACTGCCACTGATGGCATCATGTTTAACTGTAAGAGATTACAGGTATCATTATTTTCATCCCCAACGTAAAATCAAACGAGCCCTAGCCAAATGCAGTAATAACCCAGCGGTTCAGCGGTGGCTCAGTTCACATAAAATCGTGTCTTGAGAAACGAGGCCGCCATTTAGTCATCGCATTCCCACTATCTTGGTGCCGTGAGTAAATCATGTCATTCCCAAGAATTAATAACCCAGACCCATGCAATAAAAATATTTTCTGCCTGTGTCACCGGGAAGGCCTTTTTTTTATCATTCTTTTTTGATCAGTATCACTATAAAATGACAATTACTATGTTAAGAATCAAGTCAGTTGGCCTCCAGGGCAAAATTGGAACTGAAAACATCAATACATTATTTTTAGTCTGATCGGAGAAAAGCCTTGTTAAACTTTAGTCTCTCCAGAGATTAAATCCAACAATCTTGTCTTGTCGATCTTGAGCTACTCAAGTTCAAATTCTGTAACATCTTCAACTCCTTAAATTTTTAGATTTACTTATTGCATCTTCAGCTTTCACTTGACTCAGTGTCAAAACCACATTGGGGCCACCTCTGATACGGGAGGAAGCAGAGGAAATACCGGGACGCTGTCAGGGTGATCGTGGGTGGACTCAGCCTTGTGACCTTTCAAAAAGAAAGAGACAGATATGAGGTTTCACTCTCATTGTTTTTCGGGGTTTATCTGACACAGATTATTATCACCAGTCCATAAAGAACCAATAGCGGGGGAAAAAACACCAATGATAACACCCTAGAAGAGGCTTCAATTCCTTAAATCTAAGAGGCCCTCCAGTAGAACACTGAATGTTTGGATCTGTCAGAGTCTAATGATTTTTCAAATGTTTTTTGGAACAAAATAAATGAAGTCACTTCAGAGGGCCGTGACGTCTTCAGCAACATTCCAGCTCGAGTGCTGCACTCTTTGAGGCCGAGGCTAACACGTCGTCCTGATGGCGGTTTGTTTGATGGAACGCAGCCTTTAACTTCGACTGTGTGGTGAAAAATAATAAAACTCATGCGCCCTCCTCTGTGGGAACCGTTAAGGCCGCAAGCGATGTTCAGTAAACATCCAGCCAATCTGGATCGAAGTCTGGTCAGCCTCAACGGGCCGAGGCGAGAGGGCATTGCACCAGCAGTGACACACACACACACACACACACACACACACCATACTCGGGGCATGTGAACTTTTCCCCTTTTCGCACGGCAAATCTGCACATTGTTTAAACTGATTTAGCTCGAGATAAATCTGTCAGTGGAGCTGCCTGAGGTCTGGAGTGTTAATGTTGCTGGATTCCTCCAGATGAGGATTCCCTTAATGTTGAAAAAGTTGTGCGGAGCAAAGGGTGTGCGCGAGGTTGAATCTGGCTCTTTGTGTGTCTTGGCTGAAGGGTGTACAGTGACTCTGAAACCAAAGAGAGCCCTGCCCACTCCCACAGTGGAAAGAATGATGTGTTATTCTGTAAATGACACTACTGACCGAACAGATGCTTGCCTGAGGTGAGACACTGGGCATTGTGTGTCTGTGTGTGTGTGTGTGTGTGTGTGTGTGTGTGTGTGTGTGTGTGTGTGTGTGTGTGTGTGTGTGTGTGCCAGAAAATCAGTGCCTGTGTGGATCACCTTGTGTGCAGCAGTTAGCTATCAAAACATTTCCACAGTTGTGTGTTTTTCTGTGTGCGCTGATGAATTGGTGCTCCCCGCAGATAGCGTTGGACGGCGCTAAAGCGGCCACCTGTGGAGTGTTTGGTCTGTAAACCTTCCATCTTCTGTTGTGGTTCCTCTGTGAGTTGCGTGTGTTCCCATGTGTGCAGCGCGGGGGCCGTCCTCCCGGTTGTACCTTCTCAGTGTGCTATCTAATCGCAACCGCTGCAGAGGAAGTTGTTTACGGTGTGTAGTTGTGTGTCCGCGTGAGATTGCAGGTGCAGACCAGTGCCCCCGTTGTGCTTTGTGAGCGTGTGAGTAAGTATAGTGTGTGAGAGTGCCAGTGCGAGTGTTTTGCGTGAGAGCCTATCTCCCTTCATGTGGTCACTGAATCCTGCCACAGTTAGCATAATTGTGTTTACAGTAAAGCTACTGCCTACTTCTGACTGGCCGTGGAACAAACAGTTACTGGATCAGTATCAAACCTGGGGCCAAGTGCTGGAGTGTGGGATTTAAATACATGGTACTTGAAAGTATCAAGACGACTCAAAGGGCCGCTTCCACATTAATCCTCATCATGTGATCAACCTGAAATGTATTTGTATGAAATGAGTAAACCATTCCCAACACTGACATGCGAGGATTCATGTTCCCAAGGTCCGGGGAGTGTCCGGCCATGCTGCTTGAGTGTATTTACAATTTAGCCTTTTATAAACCTCAATCAGTCCATTGGATCTTTTTAAAAGATGCCCTGCAAAACACTCACAGATGGGTTTAGCATAACAGCTCCCTTCAGTTCCCGGTGATATAAATATCAAAGCTTCAAATCAAGTTTATCTTTCATAACATTCAGCAGAGTTTCAAAAGCATATCATCCAAATTAAACATCTATAAATCAACTCCATTGAATACCAATGAAAACTGGATGTATTGTATATGAACAGCTATGTTACTGGAACTGCAGTTATCTAATTGTTTATTTTAGCCATATCCAAACCCTTCCCTGTCCAAAAGGTTTAATTTAATGACCACTGGGGTTAAGGTTAGGGTCGGTGACCTCAAGAATAGGGAACTTTATCCCAGAAAAACTGAATTATAAAACCAAGGGGAAGAAATACAATTGAGCCACAAAAAGACACAAATACATACCATGTTAATAGATTCAAGACAATACATATATGTATAAATATATTCCCTGTCCTGGTTTAAAAATTGACCTAATTTGTGTGTCATTTTGTTCCCGTCATCTTCTTTTTCCTTCCACTCTCCTCGCTCTGTTAACGTGCATATCAACAGTTTTGCTCTGTTGATTAATAGTCAGTCTTTTTTTTTTGGCTGCCTTCATTGAGTTCTCTCCATTTTGCTCTCTGCATGCTCCTGTCTTTTGTTCCAAGTTTATGTGAGGAAATATATCCATTGTGCAGCAAATTAGGGACTCAGTTTGTGGTGTTAAGGTGCAGGGAAATTCAGGGTGGCAGCTGGGACCTTTGTGTTAAAGCTGTTAGCGTGCAGGCCAACAGAAATATTCCAATAAATTCAAGCTGCTCCAAAGTAACCTCGATTTATTAAATTCCATAGACATCATTGTGAAATCTACATGTACACATTATGTGTAATTTGAATCATTCTGTAATTTTCATAGCGCCTGATATTCTACTTTCTACACGCTGCCAAAAACACTAAAAATGTGGGTCGGAGCCAAACCCAAACATGTTTGAACAGACACGTGTATACTAAGAAAAAAAAACAGTTTTCTAAATCATTTTATTGAGGAGGAATAATCTCTTTTCCTCATGTTATCCCAGAAGGGGTGAGGTTGTGCTGACAGTCTGCTCAGTGAAGAAGTTTTTTTTTTTTTCCATCAAGTAATCAGATTTAAGTTAAGTTAAAAGTCAACTGTCACCACTTTAAATCTACTCACCTTTTTCCTGTGTGGGTTTCTTGTCAGTGGCTGCGCAATGGTGTGGTTGTTAACATTGTCACCTCATAGGCAAGAAGGCTACATGTTTGTGTGTGTTTATGGGGCACTCCCACAGTCTGAAAATATGCATGTCAGCTCAATTGTTAATTGTACATGTTTCCATATAAAAAATGTCATATATCAAATATATATGATGTATATGTAGTATATAACATTCCAACATTCGGGCTTGTCAGAAAGCTCAGCATTGATTGAGACTGGCTAACTTTAAACTACATTCTTAATACTTAAGATTTAATATTTTCACATTTTGCTCCTTGAATAATATCCCCTGGGTAGATTTGGAGCTATAGATACCTGTATGTTTGATCATAGTTTTGAGCCCGCAATTGCTAGTCCATAGGCAGATCTTTGAAAATGATTTGTTTTTTTTCCCATGTTCTCATCTATCTTTGAATGTTGCATGAGTCGCCGCGCTGTCATCGAGTTCATAACCCCGGCCATGTAATGCTAAACAGCTGCTTGTGTGTTAGATGCGCCCATACACGCATGTAATCCTGTGTGTTTTCAAGGGTTTGTGTTTGAGACAGACATTAACCTCACACCACACAGACAGACGCTTGTTGACTCCTGGATTCCTTTTCTCCAGTCTGCTACCGCTGCCATGGTTTACTGCTGACAAACTGACAGATGGCTGCAGGGAAATGGCAACACATGCCATGTTTGTTTCCAATCAGTCCAAAAGGATTATCTAAAAATAAAACTGGCTCCTCTTTCTCAGGTGATACGTCTCTGAAACCATACACACACGAATGTGGTTTTGCTGGTGGTTAATCCAGGAATAAGACCAATCTTCGCATCTTGCATCTTGGGTTCAGCTGGGTTCTGGTAAAGGGATGTTTTGCAGTGGTGCACACTCTCAATGTCAATAACTCTGTGGGTGGAAGTTTTTACAAGCTCTCATTGAGTTAGGATTCAAGCATCGTCAAGCTTGTGATTCCTTTTCCTGAAAATGTTGCACATTTTGAACAAATGTGAAACGGCTTTCAGGGTAGAATTAGAAACATTTGTTTATCTGTGTGGCTTCAAAAACACTTGAGTCATCTAAAATCACAAAGGCATCAGACAATGAGAAACAGTGATGAAATGCGTCTTGGATGTAAAAACAAATACCAGGAAGAATGCGAAGGCAAGAACAAAAAAACAAAACATAAAGGCCTGTATGGAGGCTGCAGCATGGCATTCTCATTTTGCCTCGATTAAAGGGGAAAGACCACAAATATCTTCTTTAAAATGTAGACTATGCCGCTCTGAAATACTGTATGCAACTGCAATCAACAGCAGACTTATGATAAAGTTAGAAAATATCACTCATGACAGCAAATGAAACCAGATAACATTGATTCAGGCCAAGGGGATGGCATGCATTGACAAGTATTTCAAAATTCTGGTCTACTTTCTGCCTGCTATGGATATTCCATAGTAGTTACAGACAACAGTGTCGTGTCCTGTTGTTTTGAAATAAACTAAAGAAATTTGATTTTCAAAGAGAGGTGTAGGTTTTAAATTTAGGTCCTTCAAAAGGATGAACTTCTCTGTAACAGGATGTTTCTCTTATCACAGGAAATCTGCAGGAGTCTCACGGTAGTCTTCACTGTAAATCACGTTTAACTCAAACAAACAACTTTGGAAATTTGAGCAAGTCAGGGTGGAGACTTTTGTTTCTGACAACCTATCTCGAAAATGATGTGAAAAAAAACTTTCCAGACTTGTTGATACTGGTTTTTAATTAAATCAATATGATTCTGCAATCTTTATTTCATATATGATATGTACAATTAACTTTTAGAAGTTTGAGCAATCTCTAATATTTCTTTATTTACCCAACTCAAGCTATGAAATTTTTTTTAGTTTGGCATACCTTAATATGGTGTGCTGTATGTCGTGAGAGATTTGAGGAAAATCTGGAGATAAATGGAGGGAAGGAACTAAAAAATGCATCTGGTCCTTCTGTAGATTGATTTTCTGTTCAAGCGTCACCAGAAATTTTCTCATATGCCGTCAAGAAGTCATTCTTTAGGAAGAGAAACAGGAAGAAGAAAATCAGTGACCATGGGTCTGATGGAGGGATGAATCCTTCCCAGAACCCAGACCTCATAATTACTGAAGTAAAGCAACTTAGAAAAGCCACTACTCCACTTATACAGAGAATAGCGATCATTCGAAGAAGTGACTCTTCCCCGTTTTTCTGATCACGAGAATGGGACGGTCGATTTGGCTCATTTTCATGCCGACACCTAATAACTTCTGACATCACATGACCAGGACAGAAATCAGCTTTTAGGAATCGACTAGCATTAAGTACATTCTTCCAGCTGTCTCATTATCATGAAAATGCTACATTCTGCACTGTCAAAGCCGTCTCAACTAAAATGCCATCCACTGGAAGAGATGGCACCAGCATGGTACAGTTAAAAGAAACACAAGTAACTCACCGCAAAGTAAATGGGTATCATCTGTATACAATCCAGTGGTTTCAGTTTACTGAGCGCCTGAGTTTGCTTCCAGGAACACGAGCTAAACTAACAACGCAGCAGTGTTGCACACCATTTCCTGCCTCTCTCTGCAGTCCAGCTTCCCCTTAAATTCGGATATCAAGCTTATCTGATTAGAAAAATGATCTAATTTCACAGACAGTATACAGTGTGCTCTTACGGAGAACTTACAGTACCCCGAGTTTGAGTGCAGCTGAGATTGAGTGCAATAGCCCTGCAATAAAACTGACTTTTGAAGTTTATTGGGTCCAAAAGTGATCATTTCCCATTAGAAAGATGTAGCTGTTGTTGAAATATTCTGATTAAGAGGTTGAACTCAGTGCAGGAAAAAAATAATCTTTTGATTAACTCCATTACCAATGGCAGAATAGCTTTATCCTCCTAGTTTACAAATGTATGACAGTATGATTACACAGGTTTTGCAAAAATCTATCTTTTATATTGTTTCTCTTTTTTAATCACCCAACTTTATTTTCTTTTTCAACTGCATTTGAACGTTCATTGTTGCAGCCCTGCTTTTTTATCGGGGCCCATAATGTTTTCAGACCACACTGACATCATCACAGCAACAGCAAACAAACAGCACGTTGTGTGGATTTTATTGTTTTTTTAAAACTCTGCCGATTAATGAGGTTGAAAAGGATCGCGCCACACCTTTCAGCTCAAGTCGATCAACTGAGACACTGAAAACTGTGTCCAGTGGAGGATCACTTCAGCTTTCTCCGGGTAAACCTGTTCAACCCGTTTTGCTCTGCGCGCAACAAAGTAGAATCCTTTGCCAAATGTGTCAGAAGTAACACCTACAAGTAATCTTACTCACATTTCAACTTTCGACAAGCATCACTGAGCAGAAATGTTCTATCGAGCTGTTGCTAAACATTTCTTCCTGGTCTCTCTGTAAAAGAAGTCATTCATGCTTCAGATTTGATCTCTGGCTGAAAAAATAAATTAATCTCCTGATGCAAACAGCCAGCAGTTCTAACATTAGTTCGCAATGCTCCGGAGAGGAAAAGCAGAAGGAGTATTTTCTTTTAATGAAATGACATTTTAGCCATGAAGCCATATGAGTGTGACTGAGACAGAGGCCTCTACGTTGGTGCCGTGTGTTGGTTTTTTGATGCTCTCTGTGTGCATCAAGGCCAGTCTCATAGAAAACTGCTGCCCTCATCAGACTTTGTATCGTCTCGCTCAGAGAGATGAAGATCGAATCTGACACAATACAGTGCATATGACATTGACCTACTTTGAAATACAGTCGGCGAGATTGCAAATCTTGATATTGATTTCCAGATGAGTGTAAAGGGAAAGTTTTGCCATCTGAGTTATGGAAAAATAAGAGACACACAGTATGTTGCTTGTGGCTTCTGCCCACAATTCAATACATCATCTTCCAACTAGGGCAGCTTGTTTTGCATTTTGTTTGACACGTTTTAGAAAACGGCCCTCCTCCTCCCCCGTCCACGTCCTCGTTGTTTAGCTCAGAGCAATTCGTCAGTCTTTTCAACACAAATCTAAAGTGAGCATGAAGCATGTAAGTGCTGTGCTGTAATCTACACGATGACTGGCGAACAAACTTTGTCAATTTGCGAAACAATACAAGGATTGTGAAAATGGCAATATTTATAATCCACACAAACATTCAGCGGGGGGACAGCCATGACTGTTTGGCCACAGCCCACTGTGCAATTACACAAGTCTCACAAACGAACAACCAAAGGACCAGCTGATAAGCCAACAAAACCATCAGTGAGCTAATAACTCCATTATACTGTAAACCAACCAATAACACCCACCCTATGACGCCTCAGTCAGATCCTATTATCCCCAGATCTACTGTAAAAAAAAAAAAAACAACTTAATCCCTGATTTTTTTAACCTTCTGTGTCAGGAGGGTGGGTTTGAAGGGAGGACTCAGGTGCGGACAAGGTTTATTGTAACAAACAGAGTGAATGTCCAGACAAAGTACAAAGCAAAGCTGTGGTCAAAGTAACAAAGCAATAAGCAAACAAGACTGAGGCAAAGTAACAAAATAACGATTAACAAAACTGTGACAAGACTGTGACAAAAACAAACCTGGCGTGGGGGAGACGACGGACAAGAACGCACTCGCACAAGACAAGGGGAAACGAGGACTATTTAAACACATGAGGGAGGGGAACCCCAGGTGTACACAATAGGTAATCAAGACATGACGAGACACCAGACGTGACAGAGCCCCCCCCTTAAGGGACGGCTCCCAGACGGCCCTAACACACACGAGGACCACGGGAGGGTGGGGGGGGGGATCAGGAACAGAGGGAACAAACACAAGGCGTGGAACATGGCGTGTGACTTGGAAAAAGACATGGCGTAGTGAACTTGACTTGACGAGGGGCATAGCTGGGGACCTGATGACAAGGGCAAGGCTGGGGACAAGGCTGGGGGCATGGCTAGGACAAGGCTGGGGACATGACAGGGGCATGGCTGGGGACATGAGACAGGGGCATGACGAGAGCGTGGCGAGCCTCCCTGGCTCGAC
>JABUIW010000225.1:109927-199424 GCA_013363375.1 Menidia beryllina
GACCACGGGCACGGCGGGGCGACGAGAGCGTGGCGAGGAAAACGTGGGCCAGGGAGGCTCGCTCACGGTCGGAGGGAGTGGAGAGGTGAGCGAGCCCCTCAGCTCGCTCACCGCCATGGCCGGAGGGTGATGCGGGGCGTGAGCGAGCTCGGGGCTCGCTCACGGGCAGGAAGACGGACCGGTGAGCCGGCCTCAGCTTCCTCCTGGGCACGGTGGCTAAGCCCTCCCATTGGCTCTCTCAGAGCCGAAGGGGGGGGGCCGCCACCGTCGCTCCTCCAAGGTGTCTCCGCTGAGTCCATTCTGGCGAGTGCGTTCTGTCAGGGGGGTGGGTTTGAAGGGAGGACTCAGGTGCGGAGATGAGGGCAGACAAGGTTTATTGTAACAAACAGAGTGAATGTCCAGACAAAGTACAAAGCAAAGCTGTGGAAAACTGTGGTCAAAGTAACAAAGCAATAAGCAAACAAGACTGAGGCAAAGTAACAAAATAACGATTAACAAAACTGTGGCAAAAACTGTGACAAAAACAAACCTGGCGTGGGGGAGACGACGGACAAGACGGACTAGAACGCACTCGCACAAGACAAGGGGAAACGAGGACTATTTAAACACAAGAGGGAGGGGAACCCCAGGTGTACACAATAGGTAATCAAGACATGACGAGACACCAGACGTGACAATCTGAAATAGTATTATGTGCTGAAGAAAAGTTAAAACACACTCAGGGGCTAAAGTGAACATGCTTTGGATGTACAATAATTCTTCTTAAGTCCAGAAATAGTTTCTCAAAAGTGAAATTAAAATCAAGATTTACAGTAGTGATGGGGTGAAAAAAAAACTGTAGGGTTAACCCTAAAAATGTATTTGAAACTTCATAATGAATTAATCCCAATAAATGTAATTTTCATCAAAGAGCATTTGATGCTAGAATAAAAGTTTTTCTATTTCTGTTTACAGTTGAAACTGTAACCCGTAGAATCATGCTTAAAATCCAATCAGAACCAACTAGGAGGTGGTCAGTGTAGCCCTTTGTCTCCACATCCATTTATGAAAAGTCATTTGCATTCAAATGTTCAGGGTAGGGTCATTTTAAGCACAGACATAAACATAAAAACCCATCGGGACATGAACTGGCCTTGTCTTAGCAGGGCAAAGGTTTCACTCTGATTTATTCATTACAAAACTTCAGATCAATTAGCTGGTACTCTTTCATGTGTTTATGTCTACATAAGGAAATTATAGAATGACTGCTAACATAATATCTCTCATAATTAGAAAAAAAAAGTCAGCCAAGAGCAATCCATCACGAAATTGTGGGACGAAAACGAATGAAATAAGAACCATATGAACAACATTATGGCTCGTCTTGGTTCTGGGTGTGTTACTTGTTGTTGATGGTGGTTTGGGAAGTCTAGGAGCCGCCAGTGATTTAGGCCCTGTTGACACTGTCCTGGCACAGCCCTTCGGTCTGACTCATCCCTCTGGTGTCACTGCAGCAAAGATCGAACTCACTGATTGAGTGACGGAGAAATGAAATGGGCTTTTACTTCTCGTTAAGAAAGTCTGAATAAAAGCCCATTACTGCTGCTCCGGGCATCCGTTGGCCTCTTGAGGATTACTGTGTCAGTCCATGATTCTTCCGATTCCGTCCAGGTGTCACCGCGTCTTAATGAAGGCTGAGAAATCCATCTGAGACATTTTATCCGGGCTGGATTACAAGGAGGATTGCCGCCGCGTGACTCAGACGGGGATTCCCTCCGTGTGCACGTGTGTATCCGTGAGTGTGTGCGTGAGACATTTTTTGCACATTTTCAAACTCGGTTGCATGCGTTTCCACAGCATGCGTGTAACCCTTTGCCTACATTGTTCTTGTCAATTAGTTCAAGTTCAGCCACAGTCTTTCCTGTTTTGAACGCTATTGATATTCCCCTTTTCCTCTGGCTGCAGTTCGAAATCCTTTAATTAAACCTGCGGGATAGCCAGCGATCAGAATCCCACCGGGTCTCAGCCGTGGCAAAGAGAATTTGGAAAGAAAACAGTGAATAGACTGAAACTTCAATGATTCTCACAAAGGAGGTCAGGAAAAGGAGAGTCTGGTCAGAGGCAGATTCCTGAGTATTTAAAGGCCTAAAAAAGAAAGCAGAATATCAAGAATATCAAACCTTTCTGTAAAGGATTGTCACATGAGGTGACATAATATAGTTTAAGTTTCTATCTTATTTTGTATCTCTTTGCTGTCCTTTTTTAAACATAGTACACTTCAGTTTTGTCTGTGGTCATATTTTGTATATTTGTATTGTTTTAGAACTGTTTTGGTGATTATTGGCATTATTGAGATTTGCTTCTTATTTTTTTTTCTCCATTTTCTTGTCATCATTTGTGGCTGTTTTTTATTAGCTTGTGATCATTTATTGTATCTTTGAGTGGGTTTTGGGGTTTTTTATTCTAGTTTTTGCTCTGTCAGCTCTGCAGTGGTGCTCATTTGAATTAATCACAAGTCTGTCAGTGGTCACACACCCAGCACCTCACGTCACAGACACACTACTGTCTTTGAATTTGTTTTTTCTTTTTCTAAATTCTACTAAAACCTTGATAGCACGTTTTTCTGTGATATCAGGCAATTAGGATTCAAAGTTAATTCTGGCTGACTCAGACTGTAACCTCTGTATGTGCTCTCCATGGTGCTGAAGCCAAAAAATTAAATAAAAACAAAAATAAAACAGCTACATGTGATCAGTTCTGGGTCACGGCCATGTTTAAAGGAGATTTCATGCTGAGTTACACACATTTATCCCATTTTTCTTTGTGTAAAGGTCCAAATATAGAAATAAACGCAGATTGAATCTGATTGGCCTAACACTACACTGTACTGAACTGGCTGACCTATTACCAGCATCCACAAATTTATTAATTTCAAAAGGGTGTATTCTTTGAATGAAACCACGTCATATTGACACTCTAAGACGGTCTGCCACACACACACGCACACACACACTCAGACACTTGGCCAACGGCTCATACAGAAGATGACAGAGCCCAGTTACAGTAACAACCCTACTGCTATCTCACGCCCATGTGTCTGCAGTGCCGCCTGTAAATCTTCCTCTGTTATTGTTTTAATAACATTAATGTTATCATTAGCCAAGTGGTAAAAGAGTCAGACATCAAAAGCCAGAAACATCTGAGCTATATTGGGGTGAAGACAAAGGGCGAGGGCCTAGCTTGTGAAAATAGCGGGCCGTGCTGACTCGGCAGAGTGTGTACACGGTCGTGCGTTTGTGTGTGTGTGTTTGATGTGTGTGGGCGCAAATTTATACACTAATAGTGCACTTATGTAAGTGAATAGATATTTAAACGTGGGCAAGCGTACAAAAAGCTCCAAGCAACCTGCGCAGAACAAAGCCCTCCAGCTGCTCGGTAAAACTGACTTCTCAGAGCTCCATTTCCCCCAAACCACAAAGCCTCATAAAGCTAAGCACCCATATATAGCTAATGGGTCCATACTGATGCCTCTGGTGCTGCTTAATGGGGGAAAACACCCTGATACATTTTCCAGCACATGACTTTGTTTTTCTGAATCAACAGCTCCACCTCTTTTCCTGGCCACAGGGAGAGGGCTCTGAAATCATGTCTGATGGAGATGAAGCATCATAAAACCCGAGGAGACATGATTAAAGTCCTGCATGCATGTTCCATTGTGTCTCTCATGGAATATCTGAAAACCTGTAGGCTGGAGTGGAAATGTTTTTTTTACTGCCGCGACCCCTTGTGCTCTTTAGCATGCGGGCAATAAAGTGAAAGCCACACGAAGAAAGAGGCAGCCCACAGCTAATGACCAAAGGTCTAAAGTCTGTGTGATGATAAGAAGAGTGAGGGTAATGGATTGTATTGCTAAAATAAAAAATGAATCTCCAGAAATAGTCATCTCCTCGACGGTTCCATGTCTCTAAAATTCCTGGCGACACCTCTGAATCAATGGTACCTTCAGTCATGTGGACTCATCCATGCTTCGGACCCCGATGGCTTTCTCAACCTTCTCTGACAAAAGTTCAAAGGGTATTTTCAATCTTTGGAGTAGAACCCTGATTGACAGTTTCTCACGCGGTGCTGACTAATGACTAATGAAAGGATATCCAGCAATGATTTCTGTTTTTGACCGTTATTGGTTGAAATGTCCCTCTACTGAAACAACTAAATCTATGATTGTACTCCCACCGTGCTTTGTCATAGAGAGAGCATTGACAAATTGAGTGTTTATGAATGCATGTTCCATGTCCCCCCACCCCCCCCCCCCACATCTGGTACTGTGACCGAAAAAATCTGTCCTGATCCTTGGCGTCCACAAAATGTTTTTTTCTGACAGAACTCTGACTCATCATCGTGACCTTTGGCTAAGTGAAAACAGCACTAATGTTTTTTGTTTGGTTTGTTTTAGATTCTCAACAGAAAGTAAAATGAGAAGGAAGGGGGAGCTCTGTGGGCATTCTGGTTCAACCCCCTGAGCAACCTATCTTTGAGGGCAGTAGGTTCTTTGTGGTTCAAAGTCAGTCTATTAAATAACCTGCTGATCAACAAGGTCCACAACCTTTCATGCAAAGTTATTTCCATCCTTTCTTGGGTTCATATTATCATGAAGTTGAACTGTTGTTACAATATTATGACATTTTAGGTAATATCCAAGCAGAATTCTATATATTTCAGACCATTCTGCAATACTTCGAAAAGTGTGGGCACCATTGTATATGTATTGTGTGCATGTGGGTGTTTGTGAGTGTTTAGATGGGGTTTCCAGTGGATGCCAAGCTTTCCATAATTTTTCCTGACACAACACATTTTAATGGTTTCTGCTGAGTGCCAACAATTGAGAAATCAAGTCACATCAAAACGGTGGAACACTAAAGTCCATTGTTTACACTTATGGCTCCAGCTATTTAAATCTGAAATAGAAGAGGCCATTGGACACCACAACTCAATTGTTTTGTTGTTGCAAAACTCTTTGCAACAGGAATCTTTCGAAGAAACCTCTTCGACATCTAAGATGTATGGACCAGTTAAGGATGATTAAATGTTGCATTCCCTGGATAGTTTGCCTAGCTGTTCACCTGTAAATCAAGTCAGAACTCCTCACAAGAATTCAGCCATGGTTTTTCCTCCTCAACCCTCAGATTTGATTTCAAACTCTCAGAAAGCAATGAGTTGGAAGTCGTGTGAGGTCTCGTCTCACGGCATAAACGTGTGAAGCTCAGCCGTCATCTGGCCGTACGCTGGTAAACGCCCAGGGAAAAGACAATAGAGGAATTGTTTTGTCTAACATTTAAATTTTTCTTCATGGGAGTCTCAGTGATCAAAACAGCTTACGCACATCCCAGAGAAGCAACTTCTAATCGTTACTCTCCTCTCGCGCAGTCTGTTTCTTGTTTGTTCTGCAGGTCGCTACGAGCTGTGGTTCGGATATCTGCAACAAGTTAGAGGGACTTCAACAGCTGTGGGTGGTTTCTGTATACAACTGATCTCTGTAATGAGCTGGTGGGCCGCTCTCACCGAGCGAGCAGTGTAGAAAAAGGAACGGCATGACTTCACTATTTGGTGGAGACGGTGATGAATTTCCCAAAGTTTGAGGGGATTATCAAACAACACACGACATTATGCCAGGCAGGGTGGCCATCTTGTGGAGCTCCAATGAGAGGAGACCTGCGAAGTTTAATCACTGCAAACGACAGCCTGGATCTGGTAATTTTAATACAAATGGAACACTGTTACAAAAGTACTTCTTTATTAAAACATACACAACCATAAATAGTAAGAAAACTGAATGGAAAAAAACATTTAAAAAAGCTTTTACAGGAATGCTACAATCTTGTAGAGGGGACAATATATCCATATTGCTCTTGGGTAGGCAAGTACACACAGAATTGTCAAAATTAAGATGCATAAATATAAAATTTGAAATGAAGCCCCTGTGTTTTAATTACAAAAAGCGTGTCTACTATTTCCTCTAAGTGCTGGAAAATAAATGTCACACAGACATAAAATATAGATGATTTAAACAGCCGATAGGTCAATTTAACAATGACCTGTCTCTGTACTTCTATATCTAATAAATAAATATTTAGTGCATATTCCCATTTACCTCCCTAAAGAGCCAAATGAAAAACAGAATTTAAGTTAAAGACTAACCAAACTCAATTTGGTTCCTCTAGTTTAAGACAAGAGTCTATCGATGTCATCTACGGTCAGACAGTCCAGCTATCTGCGTCGCTTGCTAATCCTCACAAACAAAACAAACAGATGTCATTTCTTCCTACGTTTGAATGACATGGTCGAGTAAATGCCTTCGGCGGCCATTTAGGACAGAAAACAGGTCTCCGGAGTACACTGGTTTTGTTGTTTTAAAACAATGTCAGAGTCAAAGTGAGTCTTATACGATCGCTTTGCTATTGTGATTGTGAAATAAAGAAATCACCCTCTAACTGCTTCCTCAGCTTAAGCTGCTGAGCTACTTATAGTGCGGATGCCTCATCTCCCACCTTGCGCACACAAAGCGTCCAGGATTACATTTATGTTTTCACTGCTGTGCATCAGACTAAGCTCCACGAGTCTTGTTATTTTTTCCCCCTTTGATAAGCCACTAAGTACAAGCAGATGTTCTATCAATTACAGCGCTCTTTTCTGGACTTTTTTTTCCCCCAACAACGAGCGCTGATAAAAACGTTTTCTTGCTGATCCTCTTGCCAGTAAGCTCACTTCCTTAGTTGCTGCAGAGTGGTTTGTTTAATTAGCACATAAACACATGTCAATTCTTGTTCTAATGGTGTAATCTGAATCGTGATGTATTGAAACGTCCAACGCGAAACCACAACGCTTTAAAAAAAAAAGGCCAAATAAATCCAGTGCTATTTTGGATGGAGTCGAGAGCCGTGTGGGAAAGTGGAGATGTGTTTTCAAAAAAGTGGTTACCTTTTCCATAAGTTTTCTCATACAAGACAAAGATGTTATTTGATGAGGACCAATGTGAATCACACATGGAAAAAACATCGTGGAATAAAAACAAAACGTTTCTTTGACAAATCAACATCATATATCACTAACAGTGGTTCTTTGGCATATAAAAAAAAAAAAAAAGTTCAGTAGCATGTCCTCTCCACATGTGTTAACGTTTCAGTTACTCAACTTTATGGCCCCAAAGTACGTCCCTTCTGCCTGCGGGTCCAGCATCCGGGCGTTGGACACTTTGACGAACAGGCCGTCGCCCTGGAAGAGGCGGAGCCCCCGGCCCTGCTGGGCGCAGTACATGTTGTAGCTGGTGTCGTTCCAGCGCATGGTGCTGCCCGTCTTCATCAGCAAGGCGAAATGGCTGTTCTGTTTGATGCTCTCGTGGTAGACGTACTGGATGAGCTGGGTGTTGCTCAGGCCCGCCGCGGGGATCCCAGTGTGACTGCCGGACCCGGATCCCGGGACCTTGTAGTAACGGAAGCAGGTCTGAGCGTACACATAGTAGAAACCCGACTCCATCGCGACCAGCTTCCCCCTCTGGTAGCGCATTTTGTGGAGATTTCCGTGTATCTCGTCCCACTCGATGTTGCTGGGATCGAGCTCTGTGTGGAAAATGACAAAGAAGATTTTGGTCATTTGGATCTTGAGATAAACCCACTGGTTTATTCTGTGCTTCATCAGAATCAATACGTTTTCTAGTTTTTGTTATCCTCATAGTTTAAAACTAGCGATTGTCTAAATTCAACAAGAAAATTTCAGAATTGACAGACAGCTCTTCCGTTATGTGTCACATTAAGAAACACCGCACAAGCAAAGGTGCAGCTTACTTTTACTTGCATTTTGGCACTATGGATGACGCACTACACAGAGGGCTATGTATTGAAACAGTGGGAAGTTCAAACATAGCCTGGGGAAGTTAAGACAAGATAACCTGATTCAGAGGAAAGATTTCTATCTCTAAGAAAATAAACTCTGACGTGATCTTTTGAAAAGCCTCAAAAAAGACTTGTGAATCAGGAACATTTGTACTGACTGCAGTGATTGCAAAAAGCTTTGAAATATTGTCAGAGGTTGGCAAGAAAGGTGATGTTGTTAATGATTAAAATTCAGTGGAAATCCTAAGTGAAAATGAAAATGATTTTTTTTAAGGTAAAACGTGTTCAGAAATTGTATTCGCGTTTGTATAAAATCTTTCATTCTCTATCATACCTCTGAAGATGCCAATTAGGCCAAAGACATTTACTTTTACCATCTTGAGTTGATGGGTCTCATCATTTCAGTCACTTTCAGGCGAGGTGCAATTTCAAATGAGCTGTTTCTCCTTCCCTTAATGCGTATCATGTCTTTGTTTACAGAGGCAAAAAGCTCCTTAGGTGTAAAAAACCTTTTTACGTATAAGTAGATTTTTCTTTATCTTTACATTTCCACTCCTCCTTTTTAAAACGATATTTTCAAAGTTTGAATGAAAAGGGGTCATCACGATCTTGCTACCTCGCCACACTGCTGCCCTTGGTTGGTATTTGAGTAACAGGGACTCAACTAAGCAGATATAACGAGGTACAAACTGTATTTTCTCATTACCGTCAGTGTCAGAAGAGGACAGGAATACTCTCGAATGCACCCTTATTCAAAACATTTTCATTTTTTTAAGATAAATAAAAAATCCGATTTTTTTCCGGAACAGAAACAAAGAAGTTCAACGAGCTTGACTCACTCTTCGAGAAGGTCTGGTTGGCTTTGATCGGTAGATGGGCTGACGGCAGAGACTTCTTGCCCTTCTTAGGGTCTTTCAGCGCATTTAACACTGGCTGAGTCTGTACCTCCTGTAGATAGAAAAAAGAATAAAGATCATTCTACTGTACAATCGCTCTTTGATGGATTTAGGCTCCCAACCATCTCTAATGCCTGTCTCCTACGAATCCGTAGTCCCATGAATGTTTATCGCGATCCAAGTTTCTAAATGGGAATAATTACGCCCCTACGTCCCTACGAATCAACGTCCTCTATGGAGCTGCGTTGGTGTATGAAGACAGTAAGCGTGTAGACATCTACGAAATGCACGCCTGTATATCATACAACCTTTTTTGGCTGGCTTGCTTACTCCTTATTAAACCCATGGTCGTATTTGTGACTAGAGGCCACGATGGGGAGGCCTACTGTCAAGTTCGACTTTTTCAAAAGACTGTGCCTCTCACGGATTTGGCACAAATAGTATCCGGTATCTGGATTTAATTCAAATACCCCCCCAACACACACACACTTAAGTGCTGATTCTATTCAAGGCCATGATGACCATCCACAATCTGAGCTGGTCTGACTTCAGGCAAAAACGAAGCGTACACACAGTGAGGAAAACATGGTTTCGAAGCACGTAAACAGTTGCTGTGCAGGAGCTGCCAACTCTCCTACACATTTGGCATGAAGACTGAGACCTCAGGTGCGAGCACAGTTTTTTCTGCAGTGAGACGACATTCTTAGACTCAAACCCTTGAGTGTAATTTGTGCAGATTTCCAGATAACGAGCGGATTTGGCGAACAACAAACGTCAGTTAGAGACGATCAAGATTGATCGAGGTGTTATTATATCCGAAAGGTGTTCAAACTTGTCTTCTCGTTTAAGGGTAGTTTCCTCTCGGCCAGGAATTCCAGGAATCCTGACATTTCATCACCGCTCTCAGCCAACGTTTAAAAAAAAAAGAAAAGGAAAAGAAGCGGACTGACAATGTCGGGAGCTACGTCGTTTCTTTGAACAACTTTTAAAAAAACCACGCGTTTAACACTGTAAATGAACCCAACCACACCGGTCAGCCACGCCGGCGTCGCTAACAGGGTTTGGCCAGGTTGCACCTGTGCTGAGCTGACAGCGAGTGCTGACCGCTCTGACCACTCTGACTACTCTGGCCGGAGCTCAGTCCAAGATTAGCCCCGCTTTCTAAAGAACGGTTGGCTGAACAGGAATGTTTACGGTGCGGCGCCCTGGAGTGACGTAAACAACACATTACTACTGAATAAGTGCGCGCACGCTTCCCGACTGGACTGGACCGACTTTGTGGGATCCCGGCTTGATTTGTGGTCACGTCTCTTTGACCAGAATTGAGCAGATCGTTCAAAACGGAGCCGGGGCAAGTCTGTCCTGATCTACGGCTCGATCAAAGCTTAAAACGGGGCCAAACGGAGCCTCGGCATGAAGAAAAAAACGTCTAGTTGGAAGTATGCGCCCCGCTAAGGCCCACTTGACTGCGCATGCTTGGTCCTGCCATCCCACTTCAGCTCAGCCCTTTAACTACACACCGCACGCATCATTCAACACGTCTATTATGTCGGCGAGCGGTTTTTCTGAAATGCTACTCCAGAACAAAAGTCCTCTCACTCGGAGATCGCCACCAGAGAAGACTGCTCTTTTCGCCCTTTTCAGAATCAGCCCGGCTTCACAGATCGCCGCACATTATAAACATTCAGATCGTGATTCATGGCCCTGCGAGCAGGCCGCCGACCACAGGCCCGAGTCGGACCGGGCTGGGGCCTGCACATCCTGTCCACCGTCCGTCCAGCCGAGCTGACGGCGGTCCGACAAGGCCACCAAGTCGTCCAACCGAGGAACGACGCGCCGCGTTCCGTGGGAAACAGGCTGGCGGCGCAATGTGCTCCACAGTCCTAGACAGGCTGGGTGGCTTGTCTAAGCACTCCGCCAGGGATACCCGAGGCAAACACAAATACGTTGGTTCAAATGAAATGAAAGCACCATGGGAAACCAAACAGAAGTGAAAGCTTTTATACTGTTTAGCTTCACTTCCTCGATACTTTGCTTGGCAAAGGCCTGTGCCCAGCAGAGGGGAGGGGGGTCGCTTCCAAAAATGGATTTGGCCAAATAAAAAGATATTACATCTCAGACTACAACTGATCGGCGATAAAAAAAGAAAACACACAAGCCGCCGACGCCAAGGGGTGACTCAACCAATGCTCCGGCTGGGAGCTGCCAGCCGTGCGCGGCACGAGAGGTCGATCGATCAAACCGGTGGAAAAATCCTAAAGGAGAGGCTTTTTTTTTAACCAAAGGTGTTTGTGCTGCTGTGGTCTGACCTCAGCGCAGCCTGTTTGACCAGCTGGGGGGTTTATGCTGGCTTTACAGAAGCAGCGGCCTGCACGGAAAACAAAAACCCGTGGGAAAATTCCGACTTCTGCCGGTTCAAAAGAGCAAATGATCATTTTCCCCCTTTTAAAAACACCACGGGCCCTCACAACCAGGGTAAACGCTGTACTTTCCTTCTGACGGCCTCAGGAGGAAATGACTTTTATGAAAGCCATTTGCCTCTGAGACATTATTTTGCCTGTGTCATAATCATGTTTCCTCTCTTTTGTCGAACTTTATGCCAGTGTTCAGTAGGTGAAGGATGCAGTTAAGGGGCACAGGATGAATGAGCCGTGCTCTGACTCACCTCTATTGGCCGATGCGGGGCCCTCGACAAGTCTACCTGTGGAAGAAGAAGAAAGGTTAGACAAGTCAGTGCCGACACACATAAACTTCAGCTTATTGTGTATTATCTGTCTTTGTGGAAGCAAGGTGTGGGCGGTTGGGACGGTTCCCAAAATCTTAAGGAAGACTGTCAGTCAGTGGGAGGTTAACTTATTTTCCGCGTGTCTTTCTGCATTCCGCTGCAACTAGGGAAAGTCTCACTGATCTGGATCTTTGTTCTGTAGACACCCGTGCAGACGCATGCAAGCGGGACTCCACAAACCCTCCTGTTCCTAACACGTTCGGCAACTGTCGAGGGCGTGTAGTGAGTCCCAGAATGCAGCAGACAGGAGACTCTGAGTGTTCACAACAAATACCGATCGGATCAAAGTCAACCCTTCCATGATAATCTCTTCGATTTGAGAGTTAGTTATTATACAACATCTCCCTTTAGCTCTTATCCCTGTGTTTTTTTTCCACCTTTCTTCCTCCATTCCTTGTTTCTTCTGGCACAAATCCATGACTAAACTATCCGCCACCACATACCACTGAGTCTCTGCCAAAGACTTTGAGCACGCACACCCGGAGACACGAAAGAGAGCGAGATGCTCCCCCAGGTGAACCGTGATTGAGCGTACATGCGGTGTGCTCCTCTGGCTTGTTCAAATATGACAATTACTTCGCTCCAAAACCGCCATAACCCACAAAACTCTCTGGACAGAAACGCACCTCACAGGAGGACAAACATGAGCCGATGAGAAGCCGAGTGGAGAAGATGAGTGGATAGGAGTACTTTTGCTGTTCTTTTTTTTTGTTTTGTTTTTTATCATGCCTAAATGCTCCTTTCCAGGAGCAGCTCATTCTTGAACTTTACCAGACCCCTCTGCCTCCCCTTAAAAAAAACTGCTCTGCTTATGCTCAAGAGTTTACAACTTATGACTCATATAAATTACAAATACAGCCCGGGATGGCATGTAAACACGCGCATGAGAAATTGCAGTGTTGCAGCCTCAAGTGAAAACATCTGTATCTTGCAAACAAGACATCTTGCAGGGCTGACATTTGTCTTCGCAGCGGCGCCTCAGCTTACAGGAGATGTTATCTCTGCAAAAAAAGACGCTTTGATTTGAGCGCCAGTCTCTGGAGAAGAAGAAGAAGAAAAAGAAAGAAAAAGAATCGACTGATACCACAAATCTCCGTGGAAAGTTGCACCAGAGCTTCTTACGATGTTATCTGTCAACCAGCCTGTCTCTCTCTTTCTCTCTCTCTTTTTTTCCGCAACGAGGGAAGAGGAGTAACTGGCGCAAACAGAAGCCAGCAGTGCGCCAAAAGCCTGGCCCGCAAAACCTTACAACTACAAACCGGCTACTCTACTTCTAAGCGTGCGGGCCGACGGCCCCAAACGGCTTGAGCTTTGTTACTTTCCCTGTCAGTTTACGACATTATAAAAAAAAACTATTGCGCAAATATTGTATTGCAATCGGAACTCGCGCGTAGCCTGGGAATGTTGACAGCGTCCTGTGGCCTGGGTGAACGCGTATATAATGTGTTTATATGTATATACATGTGTATATATACAAAGTTTGAGCAAAACTTCATAGGTGGGCTCGTGTTGCGCTGTAGAGATAATAATAAAAAAAAAGAACCCAAATAAGCGCGCGCGGCGTCACGTTGCGCCTACCTCCTGCAGATAACCTGTCAGGTGCAGCAGGATCGCCACGCTGGAGGCCACCTGAAGCAATCCCATAACAGCCAGGGTCCCGAACAGCAGGGGCCGGTACGTGCCCTCCGAGGTGTGCACCGGGTGGAAGCGGTGCTGGCCCGCCTCGATGTCGACGGAGTTCCGCAGGTAGGCTCTGTACTCGCCGTGCGTAGCTGCCATGGTGCGCGCCGTGTGTGTGTGCGTGTGCCGTTCCGCCGCGGGGCCAGGTCCCAGACTCAATGCAAGAACGGAAGCGGAGCCCTGCGAGAGTCCTTGTAATGAGTGGGTGGGCTGAGAGAGAGAGAGAGAGAGAGAGAGAGAGAGAGAGTTGCTCGTTTTGGGGTTTTTTCTTCCCCTTCCTCTGCGACCAATCACAGCGATCCTCCGGCGCGCAAGTTTGCCGGGACCCGAAGCGAGAAAACGTCTGGCGAAATCGACCTGAGTCCAGGGCAGGTACAGCGAGCTCTTTATGGCCTCTGAAGACCTTTGCAGAAAGCTATTAACATGCGAGCTCCACGCCTCCTGCGCGTCAACACCCACGATGACACACTCTCGCTGCGCTTTTGCCTTTCGCAGCGCAGCAGGGATGTGCACTGGAATAAATTAGGGGCGAAACATAAATTCCAGCCCACCTCTTATCAGATAAAGATATTGTCTGAATCCTAAAAAAAAAAAAAAAACAGTCCGGTTTTAAAGTAACTCCTAACAACCATGGCAAAGAGCTATTGCAATACATATTTTAAGGCAGAAATACAAAATTCCCCTGTTCATTTAAAAAAAAAGTCTATCTTTGATCTGTCTTAATAGAGAAAAAAGTTAGACTTTTGGCTGCTGAACAGACAATGACTACATTGTGCATGTGCAATGAGTCAGAGTAGCTATAAAGTTAATCCTGAAATGAATTAATGAAGTACATATATGAGGTGACAGTGAGAAAAGCAAGAGGCTAAATGATTTTCTAGGCACACTGGTCTTAGGATAACCCCTTAAAAAAATAAACGTGTATGCATTATGTTTAAACGTAATGTTTATACAGATATTCTGTCTACTTTGATTCGAAAAAAGTATGACACATTTTGGATGAAGTGATGGATAAATGTAAAATGGGTGGGTGGGTGAAGAAAACTGAGGAAGCTCCAGTATTTATCCAACTCTGTGACCTATAACATACTTTGTATGACCCTTTTATAAAACAAAAAGACTAATGTTTCCCACAACAAGCAGGCGGCCAACTCTCCGGGAGGTCTTGTCACTTCTGTCTCTGTGATATTTCCTGTCTTTATGCCAACTGGCTGGAAGTTGATTGTAACTACATTTTAGAGCCACAATATCCACATCATCATCGAAAAGAAAACGTAGACATTTACATCCTGGCTGCCCTTAAACGTAATCAACTATCTACGCCCAGCAGATATTCTTAACATCCATTAAAGATGAACCAGACGAATGATGAAATAATCCAATGATGAGACACCGAAAACAGATGACAGCAACCTGGATTTCCACTATTTCAACAAGAGAGAGGAAACAAAATAATGAAAAGCACGTCATAATAATGAAGTGATTCATGACTCTGACCACAAATGTCCCCAACAGGATTTCCTTTAAAAACAAGACGTTAAGCTTTCTCTTACCTCCATTTAAGTACTCTATCATGACTCAAAACATAGTGGGTGGGTGAACGGGATAACAGAAAGGTGGCAAGTTGTCATGGAAGTCCATTACAGCCATCACTTTATTGGTTGTTTAAGTTTTCCAATAAGGTAAAAAAGTTTTCGTTATCATGCCAAATCAGACCCCCCTTGGGAAGAGGCATCTTACTTTGGCAACATAGGGCTTACTGGAGGAAGAGGATTTTGTTCTGGTTTCATGCCCCATTCACCGACTTCAAGCTGAGGATCCAAGTCCACATCAGCTCTGCGGTCTTGGGAGCTCAGTGTAGGAGGCAGTGGATCCACAAGTTCTTGGGCAATACCACCGAACTTCACATTTCCTCCAATAGATATTTTGCTGTGAGTGGATGCATTTAAGAAAAAAAATAAGAATTGAAAAGTACTATAAAAAATGCAGACCATCCAAAAAAACAAAATACTGTTTGTGTTACTAAAGATTTGTTATGGTTGTCCAGGCATGTCGACAAGTCTGAGAACAAACATTTACTCAAAGGTCCAATGTGTGGGATGCAGAGATATCCAGTAGCACAGGCTCAGATTTGAAACCAAATTAATACGACCCGTTACGCGTCAATTATTGTGGTTGAGAAAATGTCAAAAGTTCATGACTGCTGTAACAGCGTGGCAGTGGAAGGATGATTCCAACAAATCTACAACGATCATATCACACAATAACAGACCAAACATGTCACCACAATTGTGTTTATGAATATTATGATACCATTTTTGCCAATAGTCGGACCAAAATATTACATAGTGGACTTAAAAACTCTATTTTGGCATGTTTTTTACATGGAATATTGTGCTGACTGTTGAGATTGCGAGAACAATGTTTGGTCCATTATTTTATCCAAGCTTAATTCAGCATGTGTTCTGGACAAACTAAGGGTCCGGATCGCTGGCCTCGTGATTGGTGGACAACTGCTCTACCTCCTGAGCCCACAGGCCGCCCACAGCTGTTGTTTGGGCAAATATGTAAGTAGAAATGGCCTCGATACATATTCAGCGGAGACAGACAAACATGACCATTTATTTTTGGTCGGGTTTTTGACCGCTTGATGAATCTTAGTCTAATGTTAGCTCTGTTTTTGTCTCAAATAAGCCCTGAGGGGAAAAAAAATCGGGCTCTCGAGACGGTAAGTGTTACTTTTAATTCATCGTCAGGTTGCCAACCCTGTCAAGGTGCTGGGAAGTTTGCATAAATATTGAGATAGAATACTTTGACAATGCCGTGGCATAAAATGTAGAATAGTGCAGCTTTAAACGTTTGAAGAAAATGTATACGAGTATACAAGTGTGTATATGTGATGGCGAGTAATGTCACCACGGCTATGTGCCTGGAACAAACACAAGAAGATGCTATTAATTCCTCCGTGTGTCTCGTTGCAATGCGCTTACACCTACATTCTCTCGAAGCACGCACAATAAGGTATTGTTATCCTGGACGGTGCTTCTGGACCACCTCATTAAGGCTCCATGTCCACAGACGGGCCAGTGGTCACACGGCGAGGCTGTTGCAGCATCTAAACATGGCAGTGGCTCCTGTTAGCCCAGAGAGTGACCTCCCTCACCCTTCCAGTTTCCCCAGTGCCAGCAGAACAACAGTGTAGTATTTGAAAACCCAGCAAAAAAAAAAAAAAAAAAAACCCAGCCCCCTGTAGGAGCTGGAGTTATTTTAGGCAGAAGCAGTGACAATGGGAAAGAGGGGCGGTTGTAGTAGGTTGGATGAGTTTGCGAAATCCAAGTGCATTTCTGGTTGCCAGCGGGAGTTCATGGGAGAAAACTGGCTTTTTATACGTGCCCCCCTCCTCATGTCCTCAAACCATCAAACCTCATGGCGCTGCAATCATTTAATACTCCATCATTATGGGCTTTCGAACTTCATAAAACCGCACACATGATTTTGGTTATGTTGTAGTAGTACCACATTCCCCCCCCCCCCCCCCGTTCTGGATTTTACAACACTTAGTAGAACTGGGTCTGTTGATGTTTTGCTTCAGGAACTGGGTTCTTCGGCGAGTGCGTCGACCTTTTGAACCCGTGTCTCGGCTCGGGCGCTGGACGTAGGTGTCGTGCTGCGAAGTGCTCAGAACACCGTGAGAACCCACGTTTTTTTGTCTGCGGCTTCCCCGCGGCCTCAGCCATTTCCTCCGGGAAGCCGGGAGCAGGGAAGAGGTGGTGCTCACCTTAACGTGCGTTTGTTTGGGACGCATCGGCTTTTTACTCTAATTGGGCTGAACTTCACAGGCGTGTGTGCGTGCGTGTGAGTGTGTGTGCATGGGTGTTGCAGATGTGTGCGACTATTTTTGGGCCGTCTCCTGTGTTTGCTTGTGTGCAGCCTGCCGGAAAGTGGAACCCAATGCTGATGCGGATAATGACACGCGGCCAAAAGCCCTGTAGCTGAGGAGAGAGAGGGAGAAGGAGTGAAAAGGGGAGAAAGCATGAATGACAGATGAAGTGAGGAGAGGTGAGGAGGAGATAAAACTTGCATGCAAAGATAAAACATGAGACGGGGTGTTTACCCCGCCATTGGCAAACCGTTGCATTGTTATAAGTCACCTATTATCTCTGGTTTATAGAGCATTCCTTGGTAACCGTGGCCTTCCACTCACCTCTTTGTTAAACTCAAGAACCTCGCCGGTTAGCTGTGAAGTCTGACGTCAGCGCTTTGTCCCGTCTGAGGTCTCGGGGTCAAAGGTGAGGGTTCAGGGTGCGCGGACAGACTGTAGAGTCACGGTGAGCAGGGTCCGGCCTGTCTGGCTTTGCCCACGGCTATTTCGGCTTCAAAGCAGACCAGCATGATTCCACTGGATTCAGCCCGTTTTGCAACCAGAACAGGAGAGATGCATAAATTAGAGAAGCCAGATATGAAAGCATGGCCGCCTCTTCTGCAGAGCATGTAAACATCTGATGGCACGCATCCCGACATCCTGACACAGTTGTTGCATTAGTATTTGATTAAACCGAGACGATGGCATGCCTTCTCAAAATTCCGCACGCACGAGGAAAGACAGACATCCAGAAACTGAAGGTCTAACAAGCCTGTATTTTTCCAATGTTTATTATTGGTTTTCTTTTTATCTGATTGCTTTTAAGACTCACGGCATGAGGAGCGGAGAATTGTCTCTTTCCCCCTCACTCCCACATCCTCTGCGGTAAGAAGGTCACTCCAAGTCTGTAATAAGACACACACTCACACGTACATTCACACAGCCTCTCTGACTGCTCCTTCTTAGACTGCCGCCTCCATAGCAACCCCAATGTTTACGCCCCGCTCCCCACCTCCACCTCTGCCGTCACATCACACCAGCCTGCGGTTTTATCAAAACTACACATTTGAAAAGAAAATTGGAGTGATGATCAGCCCGAGCGGGGATATTCCAGACCATTAGGCAGATCCTGTTTCGGCCGATGTGTGTGTGGGTTTGGAGAGTGTGGGAGAGTTGGGATGTGGACCGAGCAGGACTATCAAAGCAGGAACCTCTGGACTGCGCGGAGGAAAAAGATGTGAGATGACACGTGACACCGACATAAACTGGTAGCAAAGCCGCATGCGTCTCAGAGCGGCGCTTGTTTGTTTCCAAGTCTGTTAATCCTAAGTCATCGCTCGTCCGAAGGTGAGCCCGACACGAAGGGGAGAGGAGGAGGGATCACGTGCCAGGAGAGGAAAAGGATGTTTCATCATCAGCTGCAACTTGGAGCAGAGCAGCCGCGGCAAAAGTAAATGTTTGACAATCGTTATTATAATCAGGCAGCTGTGTAAAATCATAAAACTATACGAGATACTAGAAGGTCTGTGTTACAGATTTATTTATGCCCTGAGATCATCAGCAACAACAATCAAACACAGAACACAGTAACAGGCACTCAGAAAACCCCAAATAAATCAATTTAGTCTTTAAATTGATACACTGAAAGCACTTTAGAGTAAAATGAAAGTACGCATTCTTTTATTTCAATTAATGAAATGAATGAATAATAAAAGCTCTTAAAATTATGTTATTAAATTTCTCAAAAATGAACCCAAAATGCCAGAGACTGGGCGCAGCTTTTTCTTTTCAAGCCGACATGTTGCAGATTTGCTGCTTTACGTGACTCAGTGACTCAATTTCATCCAAACTTTAGCTCTTGGGATAATTTACGGAAGAGTTCATGTTGGAATCACTGACTGTGAAGTGCTTGGTGTCCTGTGGCTGCAAAACAAAGCCAAATCATCATACCTCCACCACCATGCATCGCAGCTGCAGGCGTTTGTGCTGACTTTTAATTCAGCAGTCAGTCAGAAAGATGCTGAAATATAGTCAGGTCTCAGACTGTAGAGATTTTCTTTAATAACCCTCTCTCCATACCATTAAGGTTGCATCAAGCATGGCTAAACGTCACCGAGCCTGAAAAGAATCAAGACTTCAGAAGCCTATTTGCTTCCCAGTCTACATGTCACAGGCTCTGCAGACTATTGAATTGGGCATTATTCCTTTTGCATTTGGTTCGGATGAAGATATAGCTGTCAAAGTACAGTCTGAATGTATTTTTGTGTGAATGTGATTTAAATTGAGAGGACCAGAATACTACTGTGCAAATGCATTGAATTCATCATGTTGAAATCCTCTTCCCAACATTGTGGTACGAGAGAAAAAAAAACGTTGCAGTTATTCATCCTATAGTTATGATGACTATGTGATTGAACAGCCTCCCACTTAGGCCTCCACAGCTGGGAAAAAGGAGACACGCTCGGTCAGTGTAACCCATGCTTATCTTGTTTGAAACATACGTGAGCACACATGGAGCAAAACACACCCCGCGAAAAGTTAAACAAGCTGTCGGCCCTCCTGTGGCGCTCCTTTTGAATCCCCCCACCTATTCTTCTTCTGATGTCTCTTTATTACATAATTACATTGCAGGGAGAGTTCTTTAGTCAAACAAGAGATTAAACCTCAGAACTAGCACGAACACGACTTCCCTACACACTTGTAAGACAGCAAGGCCAAGCTCTGTCTTTTAGGTCTTTGAGTATGGAACCCTGGAAGTGAGATTAGGTAGAACCTCTAAAATGCCTTAATACATATCTTAAAATGTTCCTTTAGATGTTCGGAAGCAGAAATGTTGGGCATTTATAATTTGTTAAAATGCACAAAAGAGCTTAACTCATACTTAAATGTGGGATTAACGCTAAAGCAACAAGCCAAAAACAAAAAAAAAAAGTTGAAACAGTAAGTTAAAAATAGATGACCAGCCACACACAGGCAATTGAGGAAAGCATGCCGTTTAAAATGGATGTCTTTAAAGACTTTCAGCTCTTTTTTCATCTCAAAACCACATGTCAGCAGTGATCCCTGCAATCTAAAACGTTTGCCAGATTCCCTGCCATCATCACAAGCGGGGGAGAAGAGAAGGAAGGAGCCAGAGGAAAGCACCGGGGCTGGACCAATCAGCAGGAGACATCTTCTGTCCATTGAGCCATGTCAGGATCTCCCAGACTTGACCTCCACTTCCTCTCTGTGGCCACATCAAAAGGGGCCCCAGTCACTGAGAGCTATGACCTAACGGTCATCTCGAAGGTGGGCGTGGATGAGGCGGAAAAGCTCTGAGATCATTTAGAAAGAAGGACTGATTTGCCAAGATAGTTCCTCATTCTGCTGTCTGTCAAAGCCCCGAATTAGACAAAGACTTGACGTCAACACATCAGCGGGAATGAAATGACTAAAGATGAGCAGTGAATGAACAAAAGACAAGGCCACTCATTTTAGATTTACCTGTGAAAGCCTGCCCTGGCTGTTTCCTCTTATTCCCGGGTGTGGAAAATGGAAGATTTTGTGCACTGGTTGACAGACGGATGTTCCTTTTGTAAGTCTGACGAGATCACAGATGATATCTAATATAACTACCGTAACCATGTCACCAGGTCCACGGCAAGAACCGACTGATGTTTTCAATCTCCCGTGTCAAAACACAGTTGTCAGTTTGGGAAACACCGAGTGGCTTCTGTTGATTGTTCACTTTTCAAATAAACACGTAGAATTTCAACGTGACTCATCTGTTCCCCGTACGGGAACTCTTATCTCTTACTATCCCTCTCTTTCGGTGTCATAACAGCCTCCCTCGCTTTGCTCTCACGCCGATAGTTTACTTTGTGCCAGGGTCTGAGGAAAGTCAAGACGAATTAGGAAGTCCACCACAACTTCTGTTACCATCACAACCACCAAAACACCACAGGATCCTTGAATGGAATCAAACAAACTGCACACTCCCGAGGGGGACGTGTGAACAATGACAAAAATGAAATAAATACCGTGAAGAATTACTGACGACGGCAGTGGTTGCCAATCATGTAACCTGATTTTCCTTTTCAAACATTAGTTTTTTTATTTACTCGTTTGTCTGATTTAAAACAACTGTGCCACAATATTTACTGTCAGTAATCCTTTATTTAAAGTCAATTTGAATTCCAATCCTCGCTTACTGTCACGAGTGTAGATTAAAATAATGAAATAAATATAAGTGGTTAAAATCACCTTCCCCCAAAAGGTGTCTCGAATAACTATGGGAATACTTAGAGGAGCTCAATCCAGGATTGGCTAGGACCAGTCTCTGTTTCTCACCAGTGTGTTATAAGGAGCCAATTGAAAAGTTTTCAATTGGAAAGATGATCTCATTCAGCTGGCTTGGGATGAATATGTGACCCCCTCTTGAATAGCTGGGAGAATTGGATGTTATGACGGGGCCTAGATGAACTTTGACCAAAAGTTGCAAAATTTGTTGTTAGTATTACGACAAAACATTAACTTGTTATCATTAATAATTTACGACGCTATTAACTAAAGGTAATGGCCGCACAGTTTAACAAAAAGTACTGAACAAACTGAACAGCTGCAATAAAAAATGGCTTCACATCCAGAACTTGTCAAGTTTAATAACACAGAAAAGAATTAGCTGGAAATAATAAACACAGGATGGCTGACTAATATAAAAATATCACAATGAGTTGAGAGTCAAGATAAACATACGAATGGCCTAACTAAATGGAAGGTAATGATTAAATGGTTGAACCAGAGAGTGATACTCGGTTTAAAATGCTACATGAAAATGAATTGAAAAATATAAATAAATGGGTCAAGAAGAAGGTATGCATGTTTCTTTTATTGTGAGCTATAAAAACTTGAATTGCCAAATAAAACAAACGATATTGCAAAATGAAAATATCTAAAAATCAATGTTGAATCTGAGTCGAACTGACAGTTGTTCACGCAGAATATTATAAAACTCGATTTAAAGTAAAGCTAAGAAAAATAATGAGAATCTTTTGTTTAAACAAAAATCATTCAGACAGATAGTTTTCCTCACTCTAGATGTTGGATACATCCTCATCTCTTAGCACAATCCCCTCCTAGATTATCTTGTTCCATCCATCTATCCATTTCCTTCTACTTATCTGAGGTCGGGTTGCAGAGGCAACAGGTTCAGGATAGGAACCCAGACATACCTCTCCTCAACGACTCTCTCCGGCTCCTCCTGGGGGATCCCAAAGCATTCCCAGGCCAGAAGGGATATATAATCCCTCCAGATAGCTCTGGATCTGCCCTAGATTCTCCTCCAGGATGGACGTACCCAGCAGAAAACGTCCAAAGAGAGGTGAAGAGGAGGCTATCCCAAACTCATTCAAATCATCTAATTTGGCCTTAAATACAGAAATATTCAGCCATAATGTTCTGTGCATGATTCGTGAAACTGTCCAGTCCCTTTTTAACACATTGCTGCTCTGTATTATCTTCCTCTGGTCTCAAATCCCTCCAGGCCTTGTTTTTGTTTGGTTTTTTGCCAGGTCTTGGTTATGTTTTGGTGTTGGCTCATGTGGGTTTCAGCTATTCAAATAGAAAGGTTTGTATATGGATGAACACTTGAAACTAATCATTGCATTGGAATGTTATGAGAAATTGCTCCGAACCAAGTATTTTGAATGCTTAGTAGGTGCAAATGCACTCCGATAATGAAAAGAACCGAAGCCCTCCTTTCTTATAAAAATCACGTGGAAATTTTGGTTCCTGATCTAAAAACATAGTGTTTACGTTTATGTTTATAGTTTTCAAAAATGCAAAAAAATATTTCAATGATATTCCATTCAAATATTTTTATTTCAGTGTAAAAAAATATTTGGATGTGTTTTTCTTAACTTCACCCTTGCCTCGATTAACTGAAACTCAACTATGAATTCTCTTGATGTTATAAACTGTCCCAGTTCACTATTGTTCTACATGACACAGTACAGTAGGGGTTCTGAGAGCCAACGCAGTGACTCAGCCCTAAGGCTCATTAACCACTCACACCTAATAGTCCACAGTGATGAAAGAAATCGCAGACGGATCAACAAAAGGAACACAACAAAAGACATTTTCTTCAAGCCGGAGTAAACAAAAGATTTGCAAGGATGATGTAGCTGGTTTTCCCCTTTTTCTAACACAAAGCCCGGTACAGTATTTCATGGGATCCAAGTGCTTGACTCAAACAACCCCCCCCCCCCCCCCCCCCCCCCTTCCTCTTCCTTCATCCAGTGGACTCTCCTAACAACCCACTCATTTGTTTCTGTTGGGAGGGAAGTGATCTCAATGAATCGCAGTCAGGGGAGTCAGCAGGAGGATACATCAAGCCAGGACCCAGCCTATCTGATGTCAGAGATAATGTGTGTGTGTGTGTGAGTGTGTGTGAGAGAGAGACAGCCTACATCACCGTGAGGCAGACTATGGGTGGCATGGTGATGGGCCCCCTCTCTGTCTCCGTACACTGCTGTCTTTATGATCATTCTCCACAATAACTGCTATACACTGCTCGACGTGCCGATAACAAACCGGGCCTTTGTGTGTGTCAGGGCAGATTAATGGAGGCGTCTGATATCCCCATAAACTGCTGTTGCATGTCATTCCTGTGGTTCCTCTTCTGTGAGGCGTGTGCAGTCTCTGATTAGAGTTTCTGCGGTCATGTTTTAGTATGAGTGGGACTCTGAGCCAAGTTACATCCTGGCTACTCACTCTGCTGTGGCCACCTCAAGAATCAACTGACGCACTCCGTGTGAGATGTATCTGTGTTACTCAACCACCTAACCAGGAAAATGCTTTATCGGGGACTTCACAACAGTTCCAAATGAAAAAAAAAAGGGAAGGATTTGAGTGTAGATATGACTGGCAGATTACACACCAATGTTTTATTTACAATTGAGCACAGAAAGAAATGTAGCTGTGACATCAGGTTAAATGCATCTGAACGTTTTTAATTCACATCTAATAAATAACAGAAATGTTTGAATAAGAGTTATTTAGTCTTGCTGGAAAGAAGGTATTAAAGGTTATTGGAGGGCAAAAATGAATGAATGAATCAAACTACTGTTACAAGGTAATATATGCATTATTAAAGTGAATAAATAACAAACTGGTTAAACAGTCTATCATAATGTTAAATATTTGCATTATGTCATGCGTTTATGACTGTTTCTGTATTTGATATCCTGTAAAAGTTAACGCAGGCGAGGTTTTTTTAAACCAAAGATAAATTATATGGAACTTTGAAGCTTAAATTTTGTGAAACAAATAGATGAATTCAGAGTTATTTACCATTACAGAGAAGGCACATTTGCAGTACAATTTGCAGTACAAAGAGAGAGCTGAACACAGTGTTCAGTCTGACTATAAACCAGTACCACACCAGTAACGTGTATTGTTTTCCACGATTGATTTCTTTCTTTTTCCCCCATTTTGCTTGGTAATCAGGTCTGTCAGATATTTCACTGACAGTTATGAGCCTATTTATATGCAGCATTCCACGCAGAAATCCTGACTATAACAAAACCAGGAAAATACATAACGGAATTCTCCTGAAATATTATATTAGAAAAATTAAATATCTAAAAATTCTACACTATGTCGATTCTTTTTTTTCTCCCCATGAAGTTCCCAAAGAAGAAGTACACCATTTTCCTCTATGTGCCCCCACCTGCAGAGGATCTTCACTCCCCGTAAGCTTTCTGGAAATGACTTCATCCAGTCAGATCACCCACAACTTGAGGTGATCGTGTCCTCACGTAGCTCCGTCAGCAGATTTCCTGCCACTCAAAAGATCAAAGATCTGCTTGTCAGACACATTCCTTGCCTCGTGTATCACCGAACAGCCTGCAATTAGGTTTTCCCACCTTCCCTCCTCCCTTTCTCCTTCTTCTCCTCTGTCCCTGCATGTCAGACAGACGGCCCCATTCATCCCCTGCACAGCGAACTGTACGCTGACAGGCACCGGCCATTGTGGCAAACATGGCCTAATTATACATTTGTTCCTGTGTGGTACGGTCTAATCACACAGCAACAATGACTGTTTTGTCCCGTCGTATCCAGGCGTCATTAAGAACTGCAGCACTGTTATCGATGCCCTCTCAGTCCCTCTGTTCACTGCACCCCTCTGCCAGGTAAAGTGAAAGCCTTTGAGATGGATTTGGAGGAATCCGTATTTAACTAACAGCTGTTAACAGCTGGAAATCAGCACCATGTATCGTCACAGAGAGCAAAAATGATTAAGCGGGGTTGCTGACAGTAAGATGAGCCAGATAGTCGGACAGTTGGGCAACATTTAATGATCACTTTAATCACTTTTCAAACTACTGAGGAATTATTATTTTTCAATACAATGTTTATTTGTGAAGTAAATTGAATGGTTAGGTTAAATAGAAGTTGTGACTCCATCAATGTATTAGTGTGACATACTGACATGTAAAAATGTAATGTATTTTTTAAAATGCTGTGGAATAAATTTGGTACTACAGGTACAGTATTTATCCATAAAACTGGATTAAGTACTAAATGAGTTATAACACAGTGATTAAATACATGTAGGCTGTTATTGCAGAGAAATATACAGGAAAATGCATATAACAGTATCATGTTCTGTTTTGGAAGCTAAAGAACGACGTACAGGATGAATTGCCATCCGTCTTTTGATTATGGCTTTTTTCCTGTGATGCATTACAATCTGAAGTGTTGAACTTGCTTGGCTACCAACAATTCCACATGGTAAAGTAAAAGAGTAAAACAGATTTTGAGCAGAGAAGGGCTTTCATGGAAAAATAATCTGACTGAACTGAAATTAATTGATAGTTTGGTCTTATTGGTAAAGTTATTAATTGGACTGAACTGAAAATGAACCGCTTCTAATTGCAGATGACGCAACGTGGTTTATCAGAGAGAAAAGGACTTACGGAAAACTAGGCATTTACCTCTAAATGCTCATAATTAAATAAATTTGAGGCGAAGATCTTAGAGCACATAAAAAGCTTTATTGTCACACAAATCTTTAACATAAACAATGTTAGATTTCAAGCTTAGAATGTGGAAACTATTCAGCAGTGCCACTAAGGATATAACTCACTGTTATATAATTTAACATAATTTAATAAATATCTTCATTTGGCAGGATTCGACGAGGAAAGGGGGATGATACAGGTGACAGGATGTGATGTACTTCTCTTTTTCTTTTTCCCCCCCTTTTTTTTTCTCTAATCCCTCCTTTGACTGAAGAGGCAGAAAGCAACACCGAGAAACAACCGTAGCAAAACAGATTTACAGCATATCTGCCTCTACGTGGAGTCTTGGCAGGTTCAATACACATTCAGCTTTCACAAACACAACATTGTAGCGTTACAGGTCGTCTGGGATGCACAGGAATGTAAAGTAGTTAAAGAAGGAGAACACAAATGGCTTGGGAGAGCCTGGGGAAGTCCGAGTGGAACTGAAACACCTGGAGAACAATTTTGTACACTGTGACGCACCCTTGTGTGCCCGTGACTCTTAATACATTCCTTTAATGTAAACCGATAAACTTCCACTCTTCCCAGACTAATACTCTCACTCTTCACTTTCACAAGCGTTTTTCTACAATAACAGTGGGATTGCTTTGGATCTTTTTTTTTTTTTTTTTAAATACATATACATTTTTTGCGTGTAAACAAATCTTACAGAACAAACACCTTTTGAGATTATGTGTAAAATTTTGGCAGCCTAGAGTTTAAGCAGCAACGAGCAAGTCATCTGCGGAGGCCTGTAGCGTATAGAGGCGGCCCGGACACACAACCCATCACTGCAGGCCGATTAATGCGGGCCAGCGTATAAACAGAAAACAACAATGCGGAGCGTCGAAAAGTCTAATCGAGCCATGCAGGCAAACGCCACCAATAACACTTCAGTTAGTACGAATGGACGTGAGGCCGTGGTATATTACAGTGTCTTAAACCCAAGACCTCGCAGCATTAAGTCATCCTTCGGTCCCTCATTGAGAAAACAAAACAGGAAAAAATTAATAAAAAAAAACAAAAACAAACGGATCTGAACACCTTTCTTTGGGGAGGAAGAGTGTGGCATGCACAGAGAAGAATCTCCATGCTGGGAGTAGAGTCATAAAGGGGGGGGGGGGGTCAAGTCTGGAAAAACCCAGCCTCTCCTCGGTCCAATCAACAAAGTGCATCTCAGCGAGTAGCTGGTAGTGCTGTGCGCGTTGTGAGGTGAGTAATGTGGGTGTGTGGAAGAGTTGTGGTATTTAAACTCCCTGATTCCACGCGGTGACTGAGGAGCGAGGGGTGGAGGGGGGGGGGGGCAGAATGTGTGACTCCTGGCCTTAGCGACGCAGATGCTGCTTATTCGTGGGCCGACAACACCGGCGTCTTTAATTGACCTCCTCTGTCTGCGTCACTGGATCTTCCCCGAACTCGACGCGCGCGCGCGCCCCCCCCCCCCCACCACGCAAAACAGCTGCGACTCGCACAATGACCGCTGGATAGATTTATGGACCGTCAGCTATGAGCTACATTTGGCAACTTTAGACCAATACAAATGTTTTCTTTTTTCCATTACTTCCAGCAGCATTTCACATTTGATTAGATAATCTAACATAAAAAATATAGATCCTCCCCCCCCCCCCCCCCCCCCCCCCCCTCCCCCATTTCATACAGCCCTCCCTCCCCAACACCACCATGGTAAACATCATCCACTGTAAATATCTTACTAAGTTTGACAACCGGGGAGATTGTTGCTGAGCAGGAGATAAAACAGGAATATTCTTAAGAGGCAACTTCTTTAGCTGCTTTCTGTCGTTTTGCAGCCAAATATATGGCTCATTTTATCATAAACACCAAACAACAGCGTCGTCCAGACACAACTTTTTACACCTTTAAACAGCATCGTATTGTTCTATATGAATGGCAGCACACTGATGAAACATGAAAAGTAACTTTCCCTGTGTTTAGAGCTCCAGCAGAAAATACCCTAAGTATTTGTTTTTTTAATTGTTGTCGCTGAAATAAAATGAATAGTGCAGTGTGGTTGTGTTCTTAAATTGGTTCTGATAGCACTAAGGGTGTGGTGCGATGCGTGTGCACACAGTTGGTCTATTAACATGTGGAAAGACCACAGAGGTGAGCTGTGGATGTGATGACATCATTGGACCAGCAGCTGTGGGGATTCCCTAACAAAAAAAAAAAACGCATTCTCTTTCTCTCACTTCATTTGTGTGTCTGGAAACACAACGGGGTGGGTCCCACTGTCTCTCCCACCAGCCCGAAAACACGGCAGCAGCTCGTCACGATGCCTTGGAGTGCAGTGCGGCGGGCCACGCCGGGGGCCGTGCGCTAAATAAACGCGCGACACAAGCAAAGGGGATGAATTCTAAACCTCCGACGACAGAACAGAAGGTGGAAAAGGAAAACACAACACGGCAGAAGTAAATCCTGGTCACTGCATGCGTTGCGAAACGCACGCCCGCCCACATTGGTGATGGTAAGAGGGTTCGGCTGATCTGCGTGGCGCCCTCTGGGGGCCGTTTATGTTTGCAAAAAGGCCTGTGCGGAACAGAGGAGAAGACGAGAAGAAAAAATAAAAATAAAAACGAGAAGCCCTAAGCGTGCTCCAGCAGCCACTGAAAGAGAGGGGTGCGGCGAGGATCTCTGCCCGCCGGCGAGGCCTCCGGCCGGGCGGGGGGGTGGCTGTGCGTCTGGCTCTCCTCACAGTAACGGAGCAGCGTGTGCAGCAGGTCGCCCACCCTCCATTTCCGCTCCCGGAGCCTCTGGACCACCGCCGGCAGCTGGAAGGACACGCGCTTATCAGTCAGATCAGAGGAGGCGCAGAGCCATTGTCATTTATCATTTTGATGCACAGCCACTAAAAGGATCCGGGTAATGTTCTGTGGTTTACCACCAATCCATTTGGAGAAACGAGGCCATATGTCTTACTGGAAACCTTCAGAAATAAAGTCAAATTAAATAAATATGATAAAAAGCTTCACCTTTTTTAATGATAGCAGAGTTTCTTGCACTCTGCACAAGGTTTACAACATCTTTCATACACATGTCACCAAAGTTTTCTCTAGCTGTTGTGGAGTGCATAGTATTCTGACATACTGACAAGTGATAGCCATGGAGATTATCCTGAACGGTCTGCTGCCCTTTATTTCCCCGAATGGTCGTTTTAATTCCTACTTACTGTGTCAGTGATCTCTGCTTATCTCTGCTTTAATCTACTATCAACAAATGACATACACTCTGACTCAATCAATCTGTTGTTATGATTCGAAACCGCTAATTTTCACGCTTAAAAAAAAGGAAGGTCAGAGGCAAATAAATATACAACTTTGGACCAAATCAAAACTAAACAGTTTTAACATTTCGCAACACCTAATGGTGTAAGCTGTTTACGGTAGTTTACATAAGTCAGGGAACAGCTTTCTGGATGTCAACAGAGACAGTCTGTACTACAAGTCCAACAAGTCCAGCAGGTCCTGCTCTTAAGCAGCCTTTAGCACTTCTGCTTCAGACAAAATGATGGATTTTAATGTTAATAAACAGAACTTTTTGCAGCCGGGTTCTCCGTTAAGCCGGTGCAGGGCAGGCCGCCCTTAAATTGTGGAAAAAAGATGATTTAGCTCATTTTCTCATTAATTTGACTGATCCTAACGGAGAATTGACTTGATAGTGAGAAGATCCACCTGATGGTGGAACTGGGTATTACATCGAATCCAAAAGGATTGGTCTGATAGTTCATTTGCACGCAATGAATTCACAGCTTTAGTTGGTTAATGAAGGAATTTCTAATAACTAAAACCAGTATTGACGGGAACATCGACGGGATCATTATGCAACTTCTTTCAAGTCAGCCTTACAGAAGCTGGAGATTTTCAGCCGTTTGTATCTGCAACAGAGTTGAAACTTCTAAAATCAGATGCTTTGACTCTAGCAACCTGAGATGGGAAGACGGGTTGAATAATCAATACCCCAGTGTGAGGCCGCTCGGGTCAGAGGAAATGGAAAACCCTCCCAGTCACCTGCTGCAGCTCTCGGTCGGGACTCAGCTGTATCTGAGGGATGTCGGCCATGGAGGCTGCCACCCACTGCAGCATGCTTCGGAGCTGGGGGTCGAGGGTCACGTGTTGAGAGCCGCGCCTGAACTCCCTGACGTCAGAGTTCACGATGAGGAGGGCGGTCCTGGGAGTCTGCACCTGGGTCCTGTCCATACACAGGGTCCCTGCAGCACAGAGTGAAGTCACCAATCAGCCCCCCGCGTCAAAACTTATTCACCAATCGAGCACAGACGGACCTACTGAGGCTCATGCGTGTCACGGTGTTCTTTTGGGGTTCCCACGGTTCCATAGACAAAAAAAAATAAAAAATGACTAGCCCCCCACCTCTCCCTGCTGCACTTTGACACACATGTAAGGCATTGGTGTGGCTGAATATGGGGGTGGTAAAATCCCCTGCAACAGCACATTCAGACAGGCGGGCGCAGACGGCCAGAACACAACTGCCGTCCAAGTCTCAGAAGAGTGGAAAGAACGAGACCTCAAATTAGCAAATCTCCGCCTCATTTCCATGGATTGAACTGCACGATTTGGGCTTGAGAAAAAAGAAAAAGAAAGGAGACATAATCTAGCACTCCCACTGACTAGACACTCCTGCGCAAAAGTCTCATCCAGCCTTTCTGGGAACTAATGTTCTATAGATTTCTTCTTTTTTTTTTCTGAAGTGGTCCTCGATCTATAGTTCAATTTGGCTAGTTTTTTGCTCATTTTCAGTCCAGTCCATTTACCTGATCAAAAGGATCAGATGCCATTGGGCATTTTCAGAAGGAAAACCAACTCCTGACTGGTTCGTTAGAATTGGTAACACTGTGGTTCTATTTATTCGCACACAAGCTTCAATAACACACTGGACCAACAGTGCCGACCATCATTAAAAGAAGACAAGAAGCAATAAGATATCCTTACCGCTGGACTCCTCTTTGACTTCGGTCTCCTTGTCGTCTGTATAGTCACTGATGGATAAGGAATACCCAACAGTTAGAAAAGAGACAAACTGCTGAGCATGAGAAGGCATATAATGAAATAAAAGAATCAGTAAGCATACATAAGCCAACAGCCTTTGAAATGGGCAGAGGAGGATCAAAGGCCACACAAGTCAATCATTACAATCCTGATCAAAAGACAACTGAGGAAAGTATTCAACGTATTTCCCGTCAGTGATTCTTTAAAGATTCCAGCTCATTTACTTTACTGCTTTAATGTCTTTTGTCAGTTAAGACTCAATGACGAATAATTCAGCCCGATCAGTGTGAAAGTTGATTTTTTTTCCCCCCTTTGAAAATCTACATGATATCCTTTCCGTCAATTTTGCAAATATTTGCTGTGCGATGTGCCAACAGGTAAACAGTCATTTCTCCATTTTTATAAGATTGTTAATCACAGTGTTGTTGACACAGCCTGCAGCTACAGACACCCAGACTCTGCTCCATTTGTTATAAAGGATATCATTTTCTTTTCGGAAGGAAAATGTCTGGGGGTTTTCTTTTTTCCTTTTTTTTTGTTGTAAAAAAATACATTCCCCGTTCAGGCCCATGAAGCATTACGGCTTGCAGAAGCAGTACAAAATGACATAACTAGACAGAATGCAAACAACTGGTCAAAGTAAAACATCAGTGTAAATCCAGCCTGGTCTAGTACCAGTGGAAATAAATGGGAAAGATTTTTAGAAATCTGATCCACACAATTAATGTTAGAGGTTTTGTCTTTATCCACTTTCATCAATTCTAAGTGTTGGTATTTTCTTTTATGTGCAGTTGCCGTTCGCATGTTTGGCAGCAGGAGGCTTTCGATGTGAACTCGTAGCTGGGAAGAGGAGTTAGGGTGTGTGAGGGAATGTCTGTCTGGGAGCGCACAAGCTGCCGGACGTGAGGCATCAATTACACTGTGGAAAACGGGGAATTCATTACGATCTATGTTGCACTGATGTCAGTGTATCTATCTGTACATGACGAGAGGCCGACAGGTCAGCAGAAAGGAGACTGAGGGCCGACTATGAGCTCATCCACTTGCACATGGGTGGTAAAAGCTCAGGAACATTTCAAAGATTTTAGTTCTGAAATCTCTTGTAAGTTGTAACGAGCCAATGGTGTTGTTTTGGCATGCTCACCAATCAAGAGGTTCAGTTCATGTAGAAAAATGTAAGTTTCATCTGGCAATTGATATTTCTTTATTGACAGAACATGTTCAGCAATGTTTACCCTCAGTGCTGCAAGGCGGAACTGGAATTACATCCAATAAGGCTGCCGGGCTGTTGTAATCCATCTATTTCTGATACTGTTCTGAGATAATTGGACTGGGATATTATGTCTGATCTGATCCCAGATGGCACAGTAGGGTGCTTCATGCCATTTTTGTGGTTCTTTTTAGTGTGGTGTGGTGTTTAGTACCATCGCCTCACTGCAAGACGGTTCCCGGTTCGAGTCCCGGGCGAACCGGAACCTTTCTGTGTGGCGTTTGCGTGTTCTCCCTGTGTCTGTGTGGGTCCTCTCCAGGTACTCTGGCTTCCTCCCACCAACAAACCATAACCTGTATGTACCGTTGATGGGACATTCTAAATGGCTCTTAGGAGTTATGGGTACAGGGTCTTGCCTCTCGCCAACTGACTACTGGGCTCCAGTCCCCCCGCCACTCCCTTTGGGAATAAGTTCTTCAAAAGCCTTGATACGACAAATGCACATGACAAATGTCCATTTCTGAAAAAAGAAAGGTTCACCTTGTTCCCACCTTGCAGCCCTGAGCGCAACAGTCTCACTGAAATTAGCATATGCACCTGCTTGTTGGACCCAAAGTAGATAAATACCTTAGAGCTCTGACACAGGAAGTGTTTGCAGGTTCTTTGACATATGCAACAGCAGCTTAACAGTACAAGCAGATAATGAGTGCGGCGCTTCCATGACCAACTAACGGCAAAATACATTCTAGCTCAAAAGCCAGCAAACTGCATGTTACAAATGACAACAACAAAAAAAAACATCTAACAAAGCAACCACATTACAGGCAGCGACAGCAAAACTTAAGCAACACATAGCATGCAGACATTAGCATCAACGAGCAAGTGCTATGTCGAATCTATTCATGTGCGGAGCTACACTGTGTTTGTCATGCAAGAAGCTGCTGGTTCCTAGTATGAGACAAAGAATAATCTAAATTCCTTTGAGCCATGTTTTCAGTTATTTTCACACAATGAAGCAATTCCCCAGTTCTGTCCTGCTGTTCCCTTATGGATCTGTCACATGCTTGTCGTCACAGTAAATCTAAGCGACGTGGATCATTCTTTGTCCCATTCTAGGTGAACCCAGAGGCAGTTCAAATACAAGTTAACCCCGCCGTGGACCAACCTGTCAGAGGGGGAAAATGACATGCGCTCCTCACAAACCTCCCCCTCCAGGCCCAGACTGCTCCAGCTACTGCTGTTCCCATTGCTGCTGAAGAGAGAGGGCATGTAACGCACCACCGTAACACCAAATGCAACAAAAGATCAGGATATAATGAGCACTCTCCTCCAGCTAGCTATGGTGGCTAAATCCATCATGAACTGTTCATAAACAAAAACTTAGGCCTATGATCATTTGCAATAAGCCGTTAACTGTCAGGTGAGGTTCAAAGCAGAGGGGGATTCTCGCAGTGATGCAGGTTTTCCACGGGAGATGACATCCTGCTGAATCATCCGCGATGTTAGTGGAGATATTTTGTTGCTAAAAGCCTAATATGTGAGATCATTGCATTCACATAATGGCGTTAATCCTGTGGGTTCCACCAGGACAACCAGCTGGCAACAGAGGCACAACAACACTCTCTGTAATTAGTCAATGATTACATTGCTGGCTCGAACCTGCACACAGCCTGAGTGGGTCTGAAAGGAGCAACGTTTCTGATTTCTAAAAATACCGTAATTAATCCGCATTTAACTCAGCTTTCTCCTTGAGGTTTTGTTAAATTATACGTGTTAGGAGTTGCTTGATAGACGCAACCTTCACACTCGGTGTCTCGACAAGCTCATTAAGATGTTTCCCTAGAAATGTTTTCCACATTTTTTAACCCCTCTGTCACTTCGTCAACCGAGTGGAAATGATTGCAGTAGGCGTTTGAGGAGTCTCATGAATTACACATGATGGACTTTGTTCCTGTAGAAACAATGCCTGAAGTGAGGAGAGCGCCCAAAGACACACCTTTTAAAAATATTATGATACAATGACTCAGCCTCCATGGCCGAAATAACAAAACCTTTCACACGCTGTTGTGTTGGAAAAGAATTTCAAATGTTGTCAGTTTTGCTTCCATAGAGATAAAAAAAAGTTTCCCAGAAATATAAACATTCCAAAAGGCTTCATCAAGCCATGCCCCAGAGAGGGCAGGCAGGCAGGCCGGAGGGTCGGTTCTGACATGGTTCTGTGTGCTCCGTGTACTGGTGTGGGTCCGCTCTTATCCAAATACAGACATAACATGCTGGGACAATGAAAAGTGCATAAGGCATAAATCCGTCTTACAGCATGTATGGAAAAGACTGTTTCTCCTCACTATAACATGATGAAAGATTCCAGCTCAAAATAAAAAAAATTAAAAAAAATCAAGGGGCTCTAAAGTGGAAAGAAAATAATAAAAAAAAAAGTAGGATGACTGAAATAAAAAAAAAGCAAACTATCTAAATTGTATTAAAGATTAACCATTGTTGTAGCAGTATAGTTATAACTGGTTAGTTTTAAAGGAAGATGTCATAAATAGCTGCAACGCTTTGGGAGAGCAAAGAAATTCACTCAACCTTGACCAAAACTGTGGTGGCTGTAAAAAAAAAAAATTGAGCTCTAGACTCAAGTGTTGTGTTCATCTTTTCAAGGCCTCTGTTTAAAGAGAAAGAGGCCAAGTGGAAGAGGCGCTTGTCGTACGTTTACATTTTCTCTTATTCTTATGACTGTACCACAAAGCTGTGGATTTGAAGTTGGGCTCCTGCCAGTGGAACATCCTGGATGTTTCCCTTTAAAAAGCACTTTGATGTTTCTGTCAATTATTTCTTACCCAATCATCAGATGCATGGTGCGGTTAGAATGGGACGAATATGCAAGTGCCGTTTTACTTGAACTTGAATGTGCTACTGCATAGGAGAACGTGAGATGTACTTGAACCCTGCTCTTTTAAAACAAATCAGTGTGATTTAAATGGTTATTGTTTAGCCCTTAATACTGAACTTCCTTCTCCCTACTGATTGCTCCTTGAGAAATGTTGCTTGCAGGTTTTAAACAGCTCAAATGCTTTTGTATAATATACACTTCATGCTGCTGTCGTACTTTGAAAGTGTTCTCGTTTAAAGGAGGCAAACTAGTTTTACCAGCAAATGTTGGCAGTGAATGAGAGGTGGACTATTATTACACTCTCACTTTGATTGCTTTTATTAGAGTAAACGTGTAGATCAGAAATGTAGGCCCCTGAAGTATGGCATCAATCCTTCTAAAAGAGTCAACTTTAAGTGTGTTTTATTGTTGTCAAAGGGCATAACAGGAAACAGTGATACACACTACTACCTTCTGGTGATAGAAAATAAAACATGTTTCTATTAACATTTTGTAGAATAGCTCCAAAAACAAATTTTGGATCCCAGCTGCCTCAAGGGCAAAGATTAAGACCCTTCATATCCTGTCCCTCGATAATTCAACAGTTCAAAAAGTCCACAGCTCATATGCTGGCGCGGCACTTGTTACACTGCATATAAATAGATCGTTTACTTTAATAGGACAGCCCCAGTATAGAAATATTCCCTCCCTCCCGTCTGGTTGGGGAAAAAACACTTGGAATACAAACTGCACGCTGCACAGGAGCTGTTTTTGAGCTCCATGTTCTGCTAAAAGAAAAACAACCTCAAAGCTACGGCTACAATATCTTCTTTGTTGTGTCTTTGCCGGGCATAATCATGATGTTGACTGTTTACTGTGACCAACGACGAGGCTTTGGGCACAAAGTGCTAAAGATAAAAATCAAAGAACCGGTCAGATGGAGAAAAATAAATTCTCATCTGACTTCGCTACAAAAGAAAGCGGCATTCATACTACAAGCTATTACTTGTTGCATTCATTAACCTTAAATTGTGGAAATAAATATTTTTCAATGTTTGTTAAGACTGACTAATTGATCAGTACATTTATCTCTTTGACATAAAGCGCTAACGTCCAAGCAAGTTAGGATTGTTTTCACTATAAATGACGCTGACACTGTGAGAGGTACAGGCAACAGGGTATCTGCTAAGGTGCGTGTGTGTAGTGGCTGGTGTCTACCTGTCACTCAGATGGAGGAAGCTGCTGTTGTCGTCTGGGTGATCGTCTTCAAAGCTCAAGTTGGACCAGCTGCCCAGACTGTCGTCTCCCACGCTGAGCTGCTGGGAGACGGTGGACTCTGTGGCCTCCCTACCCGCAGAGCTGGAGGAGACGGAAATACAGCAAATGAAACACAATTACAAATTCACGATGGGAAGTCAAGTGGTGAAACGACAAAATCTTGTGGCGTTTTCGTCTGTAAAAATACAAACGGCTGATTAAACAAAGCCGTTTTGAACTAACTAAACTGAACGGCCCTTGGTGTGTGTGTGTGTGTGTACCTGACGCTGGCAGCCTGGCAGATGTTGGACAGCGCTGACGTCATGATCTCGGCAGTTAAGCTCTCAGCGTAGCTGGTGCCGTCGTGGCCGATGCCGCTGTCGGCGTTGAGGCTGGTGTTGCTCAGCTCCCGTTTGGCTTTCTCCATGGCGATTGACACCATCTCCTCCGCAAACGCGTTCCTGTGGTCCAGGTCGATGTGGATCTTGGGAATCTCCACGCCGGAGAGCCGCCGACCCTCCGCCCCCCTTTTCCTCCTCTGTAAGACCGGCTGGTCGTGGTGATGCCGCAGTTTGGTGCAGTGTGGACACTCCTGAACCAGACAGTAGCGGCAGGTCCTCTCCCCCATAGCGCGAGCTCCCGCTGGCCCATCAGACAGCCTCTGGGTGTGAGAGTGTCTGTCTTGGCCTTGCGTCCGCAGGTGCTCCCAGGAAGAGTTGCCGACTGAAGCCAAGCTCATCTTGAGTGTGTCATCCACTATCTTCCTGGCATAATGCTCAATGACCTGCATAACACTGCTGCTGTAACCTCCATCGTACAGACTTCCTGTACTGTGGTACTGCCTGCTCTTGTCCTCTTTAGACAACAGAGGACAGGAGAAGGAGTTCCTAACTAGACTATCTGCCATGTTTTCAAGCTTGGACTTCTTATAAAGGCAGGAGTCGGTGAGCGACTTTGGGAGTCGGACAGAGGACAGATGGAGCTTGCGCGTCACATCGCAGGTGATATTGTATGCTAATGACTCGGCAAAGTTAACCAGATCCATGTATTCCCTCTTCCTTTGCCCTTCAGAGTGCCTGCAGGAACACTGGCCGTCATCCTCTGACAACCCCACTGACTCCGGTCTGTCTTTGGGTGATGCGGACTCACTACCTGAAGCTCTCCATTCATCTGGCAAAGACTTCGAAGAGTGAAGGCGGGCACCTGCGGACCGCTGCTTGATCTTACGACTGGCGTGCGCCAGACCTAGTTTAATCGAACGGTAAGCCAAGCGGCTCGCATACTGGTCCAGGACCAACTCTCTACTGCCCCCCTCCTTTTTCAGCACCTTGATGAGGTAGCCAGCGTATTCGTCCGTCACGCTTTCACAGCTGGGGTACTCGGACGACAGTCCCGAGCTGGAGCTGGAGACGGTGCTTGAAGCCGAGGTGGGAGACCTGGATACGGAGGCTATCGAGTCGTTCGACCACTGCTCGGTCAGCCTCCCCAACCTCCAGTCTCTGACCTGCTCTGTGTTGGGATGAGACTGGTGTCGGCTGTGGTGATGCAAACTCTCGGAGCTGGATCTGTCTAAACTCCTTCTTCTCCCGAGCGCTCGGTGGTACGGGCACTGCTGTCCGGAACCCACCATCCTCTTCACGTCGTTTATGACCTCTCCTGCTACCTCGCCAGCATACACCCACAGGGTGTTTAGGGTCTGCTCGGAGAACTGAGCGACACTGTCTCTCTTCCTCTCGCCGCCCCTGCTCAACTCCCTCTCCTCCCCCTCGACACCTCCCAGGGTATCCATTTCTGTTGCCATGGAGACTATGTGACAGGCAAGTCGTTCAGCGTAGTGGAGAGCTTCCTTGTTGGACATTCTGCGAGAGGATGCGCGTTTCGGGTCATGTTGGTCACCCTCGGACTCGGGACAGATGCCAGTGCCACTTATAGATGCCAGTGCCACTTCTGCTGGTTCCTCCACCCCGTCCTCTGTGGCATCTGCCTCCTCGGAGAGAGACCTCATCAGGTTGAGCATGAACTCGGCTTTTTCTTCCTCTGGGATGCTGCCTTGTGGGCCAGGGCCTGGCTCGGGCTGATAGTGGGGGCTAGGAGGAGGGGTTGCCGGAGAAAACTCCTTTGCCAGCTTGCTCTTCAGCTTCTTAGAGAATTGCTTTATTTGCTTCTCTTTGGAGACCTCGCTGGGCTGTTGAGGGGTGGAGGGAGGAGTACCAGGAGTGCCACCAGACTTTTGGCCCGGGCTTGGGGTTGAGTCATCCGCGGGTACGGATATCCTGCTTTGTCCACCCACAGCGGTTCCTGGCACCTCAAGAGTATCCATCATTACCGGATGAGTTCCAGCCACACCTCTCCTCCTGGGATCCATCTCACAACAGACTCTCCTCTGGTTTGAAGAGCCGCTTTGAAAGGAAATGGGATGAACGTCAGCTCCCGGCTTTGAAGGAGAATCTGGGGTATCCTGCTTTGAGGCAGAGTCCCTTGGGCTTCCAATTGTCTTTGTTAGGAAATCAGCACAGTCGCCAAAACTCTTTGTCATCTTGGAAGCAATTATAAGCTCACAGGCCTCCGTTACTATCATATCCACCATGTTGCCAGAGAAGTTTTGGAAGGGAGACTTCTGCTGGCAGGGGTCTCCTCCAGCTATGGACGTATGACCACCATGCCCAGAGGAGTGAATGTGTGAAGAGGCAGCAGCCTCAGGGGATGAAACCGTTTTGGGGCTGGCCTTTGAGCTGTCCGACGGCGCTTTCTGTGGATAGGTCTCCTCCGTTTCCGGTAAATGGGAGAGGGCATGGCCCGCTTGAGGAACGGGAATGCAGCTGGCCATGCCCGATACAGTGAACAGAGCATTCTTCACCGTGCAGCTGGCATCCTCACCTGACGGCCTTGCAGCTGCCGCAATGGAGCTTGCGCTTAAAACCTGCTGGTTGGTAAAGGTGCTGCATGTGCCGGTGCTTGTGTTTTCTGCATTGACATAGCAGATGTTGTCAAGTGACACACTTATTGCCGCTTGGCTCGTGAAAGTGACATCGGCCTGAGACAGCTCTATGAAAGCCTCCTGGATTACAGACTCGGAGAGGTCTGAAGCATAGGAGGACACCACTACCTCCTCCTCCTCCTCTTCTTCTTGCCTGTGGCCAAATGACCAATCACTTGGCGTGAGAGGCGTTGAGGGATGGGAGAACTGACACACTTCCATTATGCCCTCAAACACCAGCTCTTCGGCCAGATCAGCAGCAAACCGCGTCACTGTGCTGTGGAAAATCTGCTTTTTCACTGTGAGGAAGTCTTTCAGGGCCCCGGAAACAGCTTCCCCGACAAGGAAGCCGGCTAGTCCATTAATAGCTCGTTCCTTCAGCACGTAGGCATGACGCATGCCAATTTCATGGAAGGCCATCTGGAAAACTGAGGAGGTTAGTCTGGCAGCCAAGTGACACAGAGTGGTGGTACAGGAGGAGACACCTTTCTGAAGGTCTCGCAGTGCGCTTCCCAGGCTCATCTCCACCAGGTCGGAGGCGAACCTCTGAATGCCATCCTTCAGAGACTGGGACTTTTTCTGGAGCTTCGCCACTGTTACAGTTTCCTGGATGTCTGAGAGCTTCATCAGGTAGCCTGAAGGGTTCTCAAACTCCTTGTGGCAGACACAGCTGAGATTCTTGTTCTCGTTGATGTCAACGGCTGACTGGTATCCGCAGACGGATCCCAAAATCTCTTTGGACAGATTGCTGGCGAAGTCCGAGTAGGTCTTATACAGGGAGCAGAGATCTTGCGGTTTACGCAGCTCTGAGCTGTCCTGCCCATCCTCATCGGTCCTCCAGAAAAACTCCAGCGGCCCGCTCGAGTCAACCAGAGGACTAAAAGCAGAGGAGCTGACCGGACTGAAAAGCGGGCCACCATTCTCCTCCGAAGGAGTCTGCACCAGTCGAGGGGAGTCGGGTACCTCGGAGTGAATAGAGTACGGAGAGCCTGGTTTCAAAGGAGTGGGTTTTTTCACATTGGCTGGGAGTGTGGGCTGGTCGAAGCGGTGGGGATTCATGCCCTTAGTTGAGCAGCCCCTGGAAACATACTTGGATGCCGACCCACTGGTCTTGGCCTCAGCAGACTTGTGTGTGGTCGAGGTGGGGTCCAGAGGGAGAATCAGAGTGCAGCTCTCTGAGCTCAGCTCCTCCAGGTCATCAAACTGGTCAAAGCTGTCAAAGAATTCACTGACTTCAGAGTCTGAGTCTTCAACTCGCTCTCTGGGCCCCCCGGGCACCTGGGGGATGTCCAACTTGGCCAGCAGGCTCTTTTGGTATCCTACTTCATCCAGGAAAATGATTGGGCTGGGGCTGGAACAGTCGGATTCTTCAGACTCACTGATGTTGACTGAAGGGGAGGGCAGACGAGCACCAGGACTGCAGTAGGTCCACTGGGAATCAACACCTGAAGATGACCTCTGCACTGTAACAGACACGTCTGGGCCTGACTTGTGTTTGGCTGAATGCTTCTTGGAGGTTGAGCTCATGATAACGCAGGACCCGGACAACTCTTTTTTCCTCTTGTGGAATGGGACTGTCTGGGAAGCCACATCACGCTTTTTGAAATGGCAATAAGGAGTGGCGGCTGTGAAGAGACAGGAAGTAGACAGTAGGCGAAATCAGTCTTATGTAACGTGTTAAAAATGGCTATGCAGTGATGCAATGTTTTAAGATAACTCAAGAAATTTTAAATGCTTGTAAGCCTTAAATGAACCCACAAGGAATGTCTCCAGTGTCTTCCTCCTCCAGATGCTCCAGGGCTGTGACAAAGTCATCCTCGATTGATGAGACTGACTGGTTGGTGTCGTCTTCCTCTGGCTGGTTGCTCTCCGCTGCACCCCTCTGAAGAGCCTGGAGCTCCAGCACGTAGCGGACCCCTGCCATGTAGCATCCCACCAAGCCCAACAAAGACGCTATACTGGCCTGAGGGTAGACGCTCGTGCTGGGATTGTGCCTCAACACACACACAGCCTTTAGCAAACACTGGTTGAAACGGAAGGAAGAGAAGGACAAGGACAAGAGAAATGTTAAAAATTTGTTCTGGTGTCTGAAAACAAACAGTCTACAAACTGTTAAAGCCATCTTGTCCTGTCCTGTAATCCTTTGGTCAGAACAGCTGCTGTTGTGAAAGATAGAGAGTTTAAAAATGTAAACTAAATTCACATGGAGATTTTTTTTTTTTCTGGCGGAAGGGGCCTAAGTGGGCTGGAAGGGGACTGTTTTGTCTGCGCTCTGATTGCAAGTTACCAGAACACAAGATCATTTTGTGCAAAGCCACACTTTATAATTCTTTATCAGTGGGAGGTCTTGCACTCTGAAATGGCCGACAAACCCACAAAATGAGCTGCATATCCTCTGGAACCCAAACAAGACACACAGTACCAGGAAGGGCAAGGTTGCAGTCGTAAGCTGCAAAAACAACATCTGTTTAACCCACCTGTGTTTTGTCAAAAGCGTGAGAAAAAACACGGGTGCCTTTGCTTGTCATACCAAAGGCCGAAAAGTAAGAAAATGGCAACAACAGCAAGAATATCGCTCTACATCTGAGACATAAAAAACGAACACTTTAAGTGAAACATGTTGTGTTTGGATGGGACGGATCTGTTTCCTGCCAACTTAAGATGCCTCTTCATTTGTTCTGTAAGGTTTAGGGCCCTGTTCCTGTCACTTTGATTCAGCCGTATCCTGACATTTTGAATAACACACACTTCATTCTGGGATTGACTGGTAGTTACAAAGAGACTGTACTATACGTGCCTATAAATAAAGATTATTTCAATGCACACTTAACACAAACCATTATGAAAACGTTCCGACAAGTGATAGCGTTGTGTGGTATGGCTGATGACACTCTTTGGCCACATTTTTAGAATGTGACTCGCTTTTACATCCTGTTTTTGTCTCTCTACGATTCCCATCTGCGAAATTCTGCTTCACTCAGAATGCTGACCGAGTAGATTCCACCAAACAGAGGAGCCTGACACTGACCTGAGGCGCCGCGTCCCTGTGCTCGGGCAGCCTACGGGAGTCTTTGAGCAGCAGAACCTCGTCATTCTTTAGGCTGTGAACATGGAGAGACCGGAGAAGTTCGCACAAGCTGCCCGGTAGAGATGACAGAGCCTGAAGGAGAATAAAAATAATTCAGGGATCACCAACAAATACCCATAATACCCTTACCTAAATAGCCTACAGGCAATTGAGAATTATCAATTTACCAAACATGCATGTTTTTGACTGTGGGAGGAAGCCAGAGAATCTGGAGGGTGCTGCTAAAGGATTTAACAAATGATTCTTTCATTCATTAAAATGATTCATCAAAATTCATGTTTATAATCAAAAACAAACCTGCTGCGTGACATCATCCCCTTCACATTGTCCAGGCAGGCACACAAAATGAATCTGAAAGAGATGGTCCGTATTAATATCACATGTCTAACTCTGCCCGAGCTCAATTTGTGGGATTGCACTGCAGTTTGGGAGTTGAACCTCTGTCAGTCTTGTGGCGTCTCTGATTGGCAGCTCCAGGCAAACGCCGCATAGCTCCTTTTTATTCCTGAAGAGGCTCTTGGCAGACTGAGCCTCACCATCACGCACCGTCTGGAAACACATGTGCAGTGTGCTTTTAGTCCCAATGAGCCCAGGGGCAGCGGGCCTGACTCTAGTCCGCAGCTCGTCTGCCATTTTCAGACTGCCAGAAGTCCTGTCAAATTTGAGCTGACATTTGAAGTCAACTTAAAGATCTACACCGCATCGCACTTAACACAGCAGTCATCATGTGGGTCAGAGGCACAGACCTGTGGTTATAGCCTGCCCCCCGGGGACAGAACAACGTGGCAAAAAGCAGGGAAAGGTTTGTCCAATTTGTCTGACTTTGGCCTATGAAGGACTACAGTGTGGGAGCCCGTTTCCTCTGTCAAGTTAGTTTTGTAGAACTGTAAATGGAACACAAAGGGCCTCCTTCACGCTTCTACGAGTGAAGGGATCATGAGACAGGCAGCCAGTGACACTGACTGTACAACACTACTACCCGCCCTCCCCATACTTTGACCAGTATGCGTAAAATTGGGCTCCAGAAAGGCTGACCTCTTTCCGGACGGAGGCCCTGGACCTTACTGGGACTCCTCTGATGCGAGCACAGGCGTCCATGGCAACAAGGAGCTGCTCCTGGCTGACTGGCAGCTCACCTGAAAACACAGGGGAGACGTGGAAAGCAGTAAACCACTGGTTGGCAGGGGACAAAACAAAGGAGTATTAAATATGAGGTAAGGTTGAGGTGCGGATATGAGAGGGAGAAGAAAGAGTTATGAGTATATCATCACTTTTAGAGATCCAATTTCGATCGACAATCCTTAACATGCAAAAGAAAACATATTTCGTCTGTTGCTCTACACAGGCTGTCCCACCCAAAATAATGACAGTATCAGTGTTTTTACAAAAGAGATATACACTCTGATAACAGACATGAAAAAAAAAAACAAGTAGCACATTGTGAAACAGTCTACGAGTTACTAAAACGTAAGGGCCAAGCCACTGTGCCCATTTATCACTTAGGGGAACCTCAGGAAACAGTTTACTAAAACACTGGGCTGTTGTATTGCAGGCCTTACTTCTTTGATATTCTGCGAGCAGCCATGCCTGCATTAAAGATCAAACAGTGCGGTTAGAGAAGGGTGTGTGCGCTCCGAGCAGGGGAACACACTTCGTAAGCAGAACGAGAGTGTGAATGAAGGAGGCAAAATATTTACAGTGTACAAGAGGGAAAAGTTTCCCAAGAAACCCAAGCCTCTCCTTTGAGGTCCGATCCAAAGCAGCTAGCCGAGCCTAGCTGTAAGGCAGGTGGTCCTATTGATCAGCCCATCCTGCATCCTGGGAAGCGGTGGGATACAACGCATGCCATCGGCTTCCTCTGGTGATCCAGGACCTCCTGTCTTCTGCTTTGGTGGGCCATACAAGAACAACACAACCAGCCAGTGCTGCCTGACCTCAAATATGCAGAGCAACCCCGATTCAGGCACAAATGCAGCGAGCACAATTGCATCTTTAATAGCTTGCGACGAGCTTCGCCTCCTGTTTTTTTTTTGGGCCGGGGATCTTTGATTTTTAGCATAATAGTGGGATCCAATTCCACAGCCTCACAACATCACAAGCGGTCACATGATGAGCCGTGCGTTTACTTTTTGCCCCGCCACAGAAAATTCCCAAAAGACTAAACTAAAATCAGTCCCGAGCTTCAAGGGATGAATAATAAAGAGTCTTGCGATTTGCACAAAAATGCAACAACGGACAGTTGATCAAGTCAGAGATAAGTGGAGGCAACAGTTTAAACCGGAGAGATGGAAAAACATCCTGTGCAGTCAAAAATCCTGTCGGGTCGGAGGCCGTTGTGGGCTAAAATTCAAGCGTGGGTGGCCGGAAAGAGGGATAAACAGAATGGACGTAACAGTCACCGTCTGGAGAATCTGAGAAAACCTCACAACAAGAACAAATGAGGCACAGGTGACTCTTTGGTTTGGCGAGAGGAGAACAGCAGGTGCAAATAAAATGTAGGAGTTCAAATGTGGTGCTGCACTCACACAGTTCTGTTGTTTGGATGGCTTTCTAAATGAATTTATGCTTATTTAAACAATAAGAATTAGCATTACAACTTTGAAGTACAACTAAACAGGCTATTTTTTTGTCCACCCAGAAAGTGACACTGAGCTCATTCCGAACAAATCACTAAAAATGGCCATTTCATGGGGTCCCATCAAGTGGTAAATTATTTCAAACCGAGGCGCAGATCTACAGAAGAATGTTCCAAAAACAAAGAGAATCAAGCTGAGGGAGGTGAGCATCTACAAATGCTCCACAACTAAACGGACTGAAGCAACATGGTGAACGAGAGTCAAGATGGAATCCCTCCACGAGACAATGTGAGAGACTGATAACATCATCTGGAAAACTATTACTTAAAGCTATTGTTGCCAAAGGTGATTGTACAAGCTGTTGAATCATAGGGTGGACTTAGCTATCAAACACTGCTTCTGTACTTTGGCTTGGTTTTTCTTCAACACATAATGACATGATGTCATCAGATGTGTGATCATCTGAGGTTTATTTAGATCATTTCAAGACCTGATGAGGACAAGATGATTTTGGGGGGTTTTGTTTGTTTCTGCTACGTTATGTCCTGATTGCCTTAGGTGTGGTTATTAATTTCGATGAATAAATCAGGAAAATGTGGTGTTCTATGACACATCTGTGTTCTCTCAAAGAGAACTGAAGGGCATCACTAAGATCTGTTAAGACAAAACGCCGTCGCAAAACACAAAAACACACAGACGACCGGATGCAATCCAAACAACAACACTCCCGTCAACCGTGGCTAGCTGGACGGCTTCCATAGCGGAATAAGCCAAACCAATAAGCCTCTGTGGCCTGTTAGCTTGTCCACGTCTAAAATAATGGCTCCAAGACCGTGCCGGGTGCTCGGTGGGGGGGTAACAGCCCACTGGGCTGAGGGTGTAAGCAGGCCGCGGATGCTGATGTTGATCCACCAGCTCTCCCGGTGCGTTCACGGCCCGAGTCACTCGGACGGTTTACCCACAGGGCCAGCCATTTTTTTTTTGCTACACGTACACCGACGTGTACAGGCCCCCCCGACGACGCCGGTAGTCACCAGACACCGGTAAACGACACCGGTACCGCGTCGACACAAGTGCTCGCTACCTCGTTGACAGCCTGTCGGTCACCGAGCTAGCGGCGGAACCAGGCCGCGGTCGGACATGTCCGCTGTCACCCGTGATGAAGCTAACGGTTAGCCGCCGAGCTAACGGCGACGTTCAGGCAAAGTCAAACGGTAAAGAGACAGCGGCGTTTTAGTCGTGCGCGGCTCGTTCCAAACAAGGCTCGCAACTGCTCTAAAGTCGTCTCACCTCTCCTCTCAGTGTGGGACTCCAGCAGCTTTGACGGGAGCCGCTGTGTTTGATGGGCGACGTGGGAACGATTCGTCCATTTGGAATTCGTTCAACCACGACACGCTGACATGAAGCTTTATGTAAGCTGCGGTCGACACAGGAGATGCGTTTAGAGACAACGCATAATTAATCATTGATTTCTTCCTCATAGATAAAACTGACCCAGATCCAACGTGGATCACTGTGCTCCTTCAGGATCATTTCCAACAACTCCCATAAGTGAAATGAACTCCCCATTCACGGTCTATTGCAGGCTCTCAGTCTTCCCATGAAAACAAGAGCCAGACATTACTAATCGCACACCGAGAACACGGGCCCGAGGCACTCTTAATGACAGAACAATCAAACATTGGACAAATGATTCCTAATTTGGTAGGAAGAGATAAATAAACACAACTAACAGAAGTGTAACCGAGGTTTAAGGCGAATATAGTCTTTTAATGTAGCATTGCCGCCACTACTTCAATTCATTGAAGGGGAACAGAGTTTGTTAATTCAGAGGCTTCATCAGGAAGTAATTAAGCAATTATGGTCAATGTTTGTTTGTTTGTTTAGTTTTTTTAATTAGATTTAAACCACCTCTTTTTTGTGATTCTCCCATTTCACCGCACACAATGCATCTTATTGTCTGTGAGTACACACTGGTAGTAACGCAGTAACTTAGAAATAAAATAATAAAAACAGTAAATAGCGCCTCTGAGGTTGTAATGCTTCATCAAGTGGTGTACCTTTAGTTCTTCTCAGTGCTTGCTTTGTGTGAAGTTGAAAGTCCGATTGGATTCTCTTCTGGTTACACTGTATTTGGTGTCGGTCCAGAGTTGTATGAAATCTCACCTCACCCTGAAAGCAATGATTTCCTTTATGTTTTCATCTCCTTCATCATCGACCTTTTCAATCAAACAAGTGAAAAATTAAATTACATTCAGTGACCTCACCCACAAGCTTTATTATCTCAAAAATATAAACAGATCTAGAGTTTGTGTACGCGCACAGCATGTCCATGAAGCCAAACTGGAAGTCATACATCACGAGGTGCGGCTCTGTTTTGCCGAAACAGCTATGGACCTCCTGGGTAAAAGATTTAGTCCAAAATTCCAATTTACACCTCTGTATCAATGATCCCATCAAACATATGAAGTCATCTATAATACACACGACAATCCATTCCCATACTATTACAGATCCTGGCTTTTGCACCTTTCTTAGATCACAGCATGGATGGTCTTCCTCATCTTTGGCACATCACAGCCGGCCCCAATTTTTACCAAAAGCAGCTGAACGCTTTCCTTCCGACCACAAACCACATGTCCGCTGTCTGTCTGCGCATCTTCAATGAGTCTGTGTCCAGAGTGTTTCAGTACAGAGTTGATACATGGCCTCCACCCAGTGTAAGACGTTGTCAAGTTATATCTCTGGATGCGATGTTGGACTATGTTGATGTTTCTCCTGAGCACACATGATTGTATGGATGGCAGCATAACAGTTTCTCATAAAAGGCAGTCCAACAGTATTTTCTGTGCATGGCTTTAACATCCCTGTTTCATTTTTAAATGTTTTCCTATCAGGATTTTGCAATGAGATATCTTTTCTTAGATATATTAATGATCGTCTGACAGAATTTAGCACAAAGTAATGAGTCACATCCTCTAGAAGACACTCTTTTTCTTTTTTTTTAACCTTATTCCGACAACCCTACCAGTCACCATTTAATCGTCTGATTGTAAAATCTTCCAATGGACTATTATATTTATTTATCTGAAGGTTTCTGTATTTTTACAGTAGCTTCCTCCAAATTTGTATATGCATTGCTGCATTAAATTCTAGATTTTGTTCTATTTTTCTAAATATGATAATGATGAAGTTGGTCATTGAAGACACAGACAATTATTTCTGTTGTATATTTTTTTCCTTTTTATCTGGTAGAGGTTGCAGATTATTAACAACTGATGCGACACTGACGCGAGTTTGTGTTGCATTTATGAAACTGTCCAACTTTACTGGAAAACACATTTGTAGATCACATCTGTATTCAATTTCTATCAGAAAAATGTTCTCTACATTTGTTTGAACACCCAATCTGCTCTTTCTGAAGGTTTTTGCTTACTGTAGGCACTCTGACAGACACAATATTTGAAATGTGAACAGATTACTTGTGGTTTTTAGCTTCCTGGAGATGAGAAGAAAATTTGAGATGACTCATTCCAGACGAGGTGCTGAAGATGAAAATCAGGTGCTGGGGAATAGGGAAGATGAAAAATGATAAGTTAAACAAAATGTTGATCACAGGGAATTCGAAGTCACAGGCAGAATAAATGGTTTCACCTGCGTCATGGCTTCGAAAAAACAATGAGATGGGAGTGGGGGGAAATTTCCAGGAAAGCAAGGGATTTGGAGAAAAATGCTCATGAATATGAGACCTTCAAATGTCTATGGACTCATTCTTCAGCTTTTGGTGTGCCACACCTGCCATTAATGGGGAATCAATAATCTATAGGAGCTGATGGAGCACAAAATGTGAGTCAGCCATGTTGAAGTTACGGAAAATAAACCATAATTCAGAAAATTTAGAGAGAATGAGCATCTCGTGACTACGTTATTATGTTAAAAGCCTCTAAACCAAACCTCTAAACCAAAGACTCATCTGCTGACATCAGACAGATTAATCACAACTAGCAAAATAATAGGAAATAAAATAAAAACAAAAAATAATGACAATGAACGGAAACCCCAGACGAAAAGCAGTGCATGAAATATTTTGCAATGCCGTCTTTTTATTTAACAAAAACTAAGGCAAGACACAAAAGTAGAGTGTTACAAACCTAAGCCCACCTCCAGGGTTTAGAACCACCTTTAGTAGCAATCATTTGAAGCATTTTTTTCTTAGTAGTAAAAGATGAAACTCAAAATCAGACAAAAAACATGGAAATAAAGATGGACAAAAAAACTGTGAATTACTACCTTATTTAATACCAACTAAATAACCAGGGTGATCTTGCACCTAATGAGATGGCTATGTTTAATTTCAGGTTTGAAGGAAAGGGATGAGCACTGTGTTCCGTGTTTTTAGGAACCCTGAAAGATCATCAAAATAGCTAACACTGTTTAGAAAGAAAGCTGGACTGGACTTATTTTTTAGCTGTGGTAAGGTCCCGAACCCTATGTGTTGCACCTACACAGATGTTGGTCTCGGCACTCGGGGGAGGGATGGGGGGGGGGGTCCATCATCCACCACTGAATTGTGTGTTTTTGTATTGGGAGGAAAGAGCATAACAAAGCCGCTGAATTTTGACCTCATTTTTGTGAAAGAAGCCCCGACAAAGTGTTAAACGCTTTATGTTACCTATTGTATTTATTTGTATTTACCACTTTAAAAAATTTAGCATTTTAAATGTTGGTATGTCGGATAAGCATTATACCACAAATGGAATGACAATTAAGAACTATTGAGGATTGATATTGAGGGTTTATAAGCACTAGTTGAAAATTTTTTTGGTTCATTTATTTTTTTTTTTTTACTAAAGTGAGCTATATAACTACTGCTTACAATTTGCAAAACAAGCGTCTCCCAACAGTATCAACTTCTCAATTCCAAGCTATAAGAAATGGAGCTGTGGGCTATGGATCTGGAGTCTTTACAAGCTTTCCTATGAGCTGACACTTGTCTCCATAGTACAGAAGAAGAAGAACAGAAAAAGACCACAACACGCTGCATATGTATTTGGTTTTATTGAAGAAGAGAGATATGAATCGGTAGCCTGTTTTAAGGCACCTTAAAATGTACAACAAAAGCTGAACCATTTATTTATTCAGAATACAAAAATACACATCTCAGTGACTCCAAATCGTAATAAATAGTTAACCATGCATTCTAACCATAAAAAGGCACAGAAAACAGTCACTTATAGTAGTCATAAAAATGATCAACTACTTTACCAAAATCATCCAGATAGTAATACAGGTGACAACTGTAACATTATATTCCAAATGTGAAAACACAATACACATCATATCCTTTAACCCTAGGCAATAAATATGCAAATATTTTCTATAGCTACATATATATCTTAGAAATTAAAACTGTGCCATTGTAAACATAATGTAAACAAATAAAACTCACTTTTCTCCCATTAATTTGATAACTATGTCAGAGACAACGTGCTAATCGTGTTTTGGAGATCCTTGAAAGGGTTTTCGTTGGTTTTGAAAACCAGGCAGTTTGCAGCATTATTTACAGACCACTGGAACAGCTTGGGAGAAAGGTGGCAACTTCCACTTTTAACGGAGTGGCTAAGCACTCCCAGGTCTGGCAGACACTTTGGATACACAGAATGGAAGTTGGAAGTGTTTAATAATTGAACCTTTACAGTTTGATCTGATCTACTGATGAATAAAAGCCGGGGGATTATAGGATTCTCTATATGGCAAAGTTTGCACTACAGTGGACCATTATTAAGAATTTTGTGTTAGGGAAACTCGTCTTTGGCTGCAGGGTGAAAATTGTAGATTAAAACTGATTAAAACTGATCCTTGACTAGAGTTTTTTCAAACTTATTTGTTAAGTATTAGTTAGCTAATCGAAAATAAACTGAGCTGATTGTCAGCATGAACAGTTTGACGTGAGGTTTGGTTTTCAACACAACTTTAGAATGTGAGTTAGGTTGCCCTCTTCTGGAAAATTTGGAGACAAACCCTGATATTCACAATCTAGATGTGACTACCCACTTGGTGGAGAACATGCAAGTTAAAAAGAAAAGAAAGGCTCACGGCCCCGTTAGCTTTTATATCATTGCAGTGTGTTGCTGTCGCCTTTCCGCTTTTTTCTCTTGGGAGCAAAAACGTCACCGGATGCCCTTCCTGCAGCAACCTTCATTTTTATCTGGGCTTGGGCTAAAACAGGACACAGAACACTGCATCATATTTAAGGCTGCATTGCGGGAAACTGGCGGGGGGGTGTTCGACATGTAGCCTGGGACCATTTGCATTATAACTGATCTCACCCCTGAGCCACAGCCCCCCCCCCACCCCCCCCAACCCCCCCTTCAAAAGCAATATAATCACAAGATATTTCATATGTTGTTTTTGAGGAACAAGAGGGACCTGCAGTCCTGACAAAACAACACCTGAAATAATTCATCGTTTTGTGTCCTCGATGGTGAGAACCTCTTTCAAATGGTGTGTAAAGGCATGGAAATATTCCAATAATGTAAATGCTTTAGTGACCCAAAAAATGATTCGGGTAGTGTGCAAACCTGAAAAGCGAATGTTTGGCAAAACATTTCATATTTAGGTATCAAACTGTCTGCAATGAAGTAAAAACCAAGTAAAAGCAATAGTAACTCCACTTAATAAAGACTGTTTTTTTGTCTTTTCTTTGCATTTTTTTGTCCCATCCAAGATTTTTTCCTTTTTGGAATTGTACTAAAAATATTTTTGTGATAACCTTCTTGTTTTTATTTTTTAATCTAAAGTTTCTTAATAGAAAAAAAAATACGCTAAAAGAAAAATCGGAACAGTGGAAAGTCTACGATAAAATCATTCTGCAATGAAAAATATACAATTGCTGATATGATAAGTTACAATCAGTCACTGTTGTAATACATGCAAGTGCACGCAAAGATATTGTGACACATAACTACACAACAGTCTGCCCAATCTACCCATTCTGACTTTGGAAGCACAGAGGAGCAAAACTACAAATGAGTGAACCACTGGAAGAAATTTGGAGTCTGTCAGAAAAACCTGTCTATGGGTCAAAATTTCAAATCCCTCAAACGATGGAGAGGACTTTAAATGTACAAAAGAAATCTAATAAAACACTCTTTCAACGTAATTTTCCCCACTAAGAGACGTCATATTGGAAAGCTATCAAAACAAGAGATCAAATATTGCACCATCATTAGAATACAACAGCATTATCATGTACAAGAGGTTAGAACAGAAAAAATCAACAATGCACAATTGTTATATACACAATCAAATGTGTGAGCTGTTGACAATGCATGCCATGTCAGCAAACTACAAATGTTTTTTACTACAACACAAACATTGTTTGCATACACTTGTATACTGTATATACAGTGCATATATATGTACATACCTAGCATCACATATAGAAATATACCCTGTAATGCCACCAGTCTTAGAAGAAACTAACAGGTAAAAGTGTTCTATTAACATGTAAATTGGAGAAGAAAAGCTGCACTTGAACAACGCGATGCAGGGTGCAGATCAACTGCACCGGTACATATTCAAATCCGATTTCTAACTGCTATTTGCATTAGTGTTAAATACTGTGTTTAATTGCCAAAAGGTACAAAGTTGAGGTGAACTGTTAATTCTACGTCATGATATGAGGATTTGCACTTGCATGGAGCAAGACATGAAAAGTGCCTTTTAAGTATTCCTTAAAAAAATCTCAACAAGCCTACGATAAATGAGGTTGGCACGTGACCAACAATTTTACTTTCTCCCTGGGTACAACTAATCTTTTCCCCATCTTAACTGGAAGTAAGACCTAGGACCTTACTGGTCGATTACATAAAAGATGATCGTGTTTTTGTCGACATTCACTTTGGTACTGATTTCACATCAACAGAGAACGTGTCAACTTACGGATAGAAATTCCAAATATTCATACCGCTCCTTGTGATGTCTATTGATAAAGCACACTTTACACAAAAATAACTGAAAATATGGCATTTGACAGAAATCTTTGACACATTATTTTAATGCAAATAAAATAAATTAAATCTAAGAAGAAAAAGGAAAAAAAAAACATTGGTTTAGACCAAAAAAAAGGATGCTTTCAGTAGTAACAAATGGCATCATTATACTTCGTAAGTCATGAAAAACTTGTTCAAGTGTTATTTCGCACACGAAAAATCAAGACACTAATCATGCAATTAAAGATACCTAAAGTTGAGCAAGCATAGCATGCGACAACATCCCACAACCACCACACTGACACCTATGGTAGATGGTGATGTCTGTCTTCTTTCTCTACAGAAACCAAAGGCTGCCTCAGTGCTTTAAAGCATCTGCGGCTCTCGCTACCGAACGGAACTGAAACCAAACAATCATGGAAGTCTTAGTTTTGCTACTGATCTGTTTTCACGAGTAGTCATCAGAATGGTAAGTTGCATACCTGATTGTGTGCTATGAGTGGTTATCGACTTAGAAATGGCTTCGTTATTGTCGCTGCAAGGTTTTTATGACTTCCTTCGAACAAATAGGCCCCCCGTTCCTCGACCGTCATTTTGGCACCAAAACACAAACGCAATCTTGTTCACAACAACATCACTCCATGCAAAGGGGGTAAAAATCCAGCAGTCCTTGAACGCCCGCCTCCATCCCGACTACCTTTGGTACGCTCGAACGCTGTCACTCGTGCTCAGAGAGTGTTTGCTTCCCCTCTTCAGTAGCTTCTGCTCCCCAGTTACAGGTCAACCATAGAGGCCTTGGCCAGGTCCTTAGTTCCCTGGAGAATTCTCTTCATATGACCCACTTTCGATATCCCCAGATCCTGTGGAACAACAAGGAGATCGACACGTTGAGCACACATTGAATTCAAGATGTTCATTTTTATTTTAGGTGTTCCCTTAAAGGCGTCCTTGATCAAGAAAAAATTCTATATTATAAACTTACTCATCAGCTCACAAATGACTTTAAAGGAACAAAAAAATGGATTTTAAAAGAGCAAGCCAAATACTTTAGTAATTTTTTAATTTTTTTATTGTTTGATCATTGAATAAACTTAGAATGTCATATTAAAACCAGAACTGTATTTGCTGGTTATGTTTTTTTTTTTTATTATAATGTTAGAAGTCTAAAAGAATTGTACACGAATCAGTGATATGGTCATTTTTGTAGTGTTTGCTCATAAGAAAATTTATCTCACATGTACATATTTAGTTTCATTCTTCTAATTTGTAATGTAAGGTCATTGTAGGCGTATCCATCCCTTATCGGCATGTGGATATCTGAGGTCGAGTCACAAAAGCAGCCATTCCAGAAGGGAAGAACAGACATACCTCTTCTCACCAACACTTTCCAGCTCGTCCTGGGAAATTCCAAAGGTGTTCCCAGGAACAGACTGAATAAAAAACCACCCCTTCTCCCTCTACAGTTGCTCATGGAATTGAAATACCTCGAAGAGGACTTTAAATCTTTTAGTCCCACAGACGTAAAGAAACACTTTGCAAGTTTGACGTTCTGGCAAAAATGTAAAAAAAAATAAGTTTAAAACGCTGGTTAAAAATCCATAAATGTTTTGTTGTTCAGAGGCTACAGTGGCTATATTTTAAACACCCTTTTCATTTTGAACCCAGGAATATTTTTGTAAGTATTTCAGAGTCTAAGTTAGTTTTATTTACATCAAAATAAACACCAGTGAATTGGAGTTTATTCTCATCTGCAGGTTGAATCGTGGTGCGCCTGTGACTGTTGGAAAGTGCTTTTTTTTCTCCTCTTCTTGCTTAGGCTGGGCAGGTCAACTTTGGCTCCGTAATTATTATCGCACAGCGTTGGAATAAAATTGTGGGAAGCTCTCACATTATAAAAAGCAGAGCGAATATAACTGTAAAGTGGCAAAAAAAATGCTGAGGTGATTCGACAAATCTAAAAAAGTTGGACAAATCACACGCAGCCAACTGGCTGAAAAGATTATGCAAAATCAATCCCTGGTCGAGTATATCAGTCCAAGATGACTCATTGGTGGACGGCTTATGTTCCCCTCACACTTCAATATAAACCCCGATATGCATACACTTATAGATTTTTCTGTCTTTTTTTTATTTCCTAGATCTTTAACTGATGTTTAAGAACTTTCTTCAAGCTGAAGTACAAATGAAACAACATTTTACAGAGGAAACTAAAGAAGATTTTTATGAAAGGAATCCTTAACTTTAACCAACTAGATTTCTGATTGTGTGAAATTGATCAGAAATCCAGATGACATCATCTTTTTATCGTGAACATTCTAAATCAGGCGTTCACAGTGATACTGTGGTAGAATAATACAAACAACAGTTTTTCACCAAGGTATCTGGAAAGCACGTCTAACAGGCCACATAGTAGTTTTTTGTCTGGAGAAGGACTTTGTTTTGATGTACTGTGAGGACCGTGTAGGTCTGCTTCTCCCTTTAGACGCACCCATGCTTTTCTCATCCATTAAACCTTTTTCCATAGGTGAAACATATGATGCTGACAACTTCGGAGGAAATTAAACGAAATCCTGGGGAGGATTCATCCCTCCATCAGACCTGTTGCCACCAATGTTTACTCCACTTCCTGTGTCATCTTCATAGCTCAGCCTTTTCACAGTTTCCTTGACTACCACTCCTCCATATAGACTATTTCTTTTGAGACTTTAGTGGACAGTAGAGGTCCGGCGTAAAGCCTTTGCTCTATTTTCTTTTTGTCCTCTTTTTCAGTGACATCACTTTATAAATAGTGTTCGTCTGTTCTGGATATTTTTACAGAGATTATACTGTACACGATCCTGAGTTGTCAGCTAATATTTCTTTGTGAATAACAATGTTGGAACAAAAAAATGTCCGTTAAACTGTGTCATCACTGAATATTAGACTATCTGACAACTGACTATCTTGCAGAGGAAATGGGAACAAATTACTATGACAAGATACATTTAGTCTTTGCTAAGTGGCCTGTTATGTGTAAACGCAAAGCTGGTTCATCCCTTGAGCTAAGTGCCTTTTTATGCTTGGATAATACTTCGGTCAGTGTGAATTTGCTTCATAAACAAACCAAACTAAACAAAAAATATCCTGCTGTAAATGCTCAGGTGCAAAGAGTGGATTGAAAAATGAGTGGAAAAAGCCAAATTACTTTGATAAAACTCTGGACATCCCTTCCTCTAAACCGCTTTAAATAAGTACAAACATTCTTCTTGCAAAGAACCTACCAAGAAATTTGGGGTAGGTCAAGACAACTGCACAATACTTTTGAAAGATTTCATCCATGCTGAGCCAATAAAAACCCTGAAAGTAAACTAGTGCTTAACTGAACTCTACAACCAGCCAAAATCGGCTTAGCTCTACCAATTTGGCTCCCTCCCTGTCCTGTGGTTGGCTTCCCTTCTCATAAGCAGATACACAGTGTTAGTGGGTTACAGTGAGTCCTTTTCACCAAGCAACCATCAGACGGTAAAAGCCAAGCAGAGCGATGCAGCGCAGCACGGAAAAACGGGGAGACACCTGATGGGTCACGGGGGGCAAAAAGAGACGCAGCACACCAGAAGGACACAGAGAGACAGAGCTGATTCGGTAGGTTTCGGAGGACGGGTTTCACACAGACTCGCTAAGGGAGCGTGTGAGGGAGAGTTGTGTGTGTGTGTGTGTGTGTGTGTACCTTCAGGTCCCTCCGCTCCAGGTGCAGCAGCTCCGAGCCTCGGATGTCGTGCCGGGTGAAGGTCTCTCTGTATTCCCCCAGACTCAGCTGTTCCAGCCAGACGCCCACCTCTTCCGTGCCCCATCTCTCCACTGCACACACACACATGCACACACACACGCACACACACAAAGCAGAGCAGAGGGAGGCTCAGAGGGCCTCACGGGGATCTCCACACACACCCACCGGCACGTGCCACCACTCCCCAGTCTCTCACCCCGACACGCGCGCGCATTCTGTCTCACTCCGGTTTGTCACGCGCACAGCATCACACATGGGGTACACAAAATGTGGTAAATCATGAGGTGGGAGAGCGTCAAGAGGAAGGTCGGAGAGAAAGCAGTGGCAGCAGCCGGTGGAAGAGGAAGGAACATGAAGAACCAAAGGTTGGTAAAGACCGGCTTATGTGTTCAGGAAAGGGTGGGGAGGGGGGGGGGGGGGGGGGGGGGCATGCATTTCATAGACCATTGTCAGAACAAGCGGAAGATATAGGAAATACAGGGAGGCGGAAGCCTGTGTGGTCTGCAGGAAGTTCAGCCCAACAAAGCAGGAAGGGCTCACTCTTTCTCTTTCTTATGCTGAAAACATAAACCCGCTGAGCACTCTGTGCCATTCCAGTAATCTAGAAATCTGAAATTACCTTTCTACTTTAAGTGGAAACGATGATTATTTTTCTTATGGCTTATTTGAGTAAAGACGAAATAGGGAACGCCTGCAGGTTTTTGTTCCTTTTGGACACATGTTCACGGCTGGATGGGAGCATGGATGAATGGAAGGAAGGGGGTGCAAGTTGATGGTTCTGTTCAGACTGTGGGATGTAACACCTCAAACACACACCCATTCCTTTTGTTTTCTACTCACAAAGCGGCAGCAACACCTTTATGCATGATGTGCGAGGTGATGGAGGTGAGGGTGTGGCCTTGGCAGACGCACACATGTTTTTGGTGCACGTCACCTTTTGGGGGACGGCCAGTTTTCAGTTGCTCCGAACTGACCGACACTGACCCGCCCGATCGACTCCCCGTCCTGAGCAGATTTTAAACACCCCGCCTGTGCTCAGAGGGGGAGGGGAACGTGGGCACAGACCTACCTGACTGAGGGCTGGTCTTCTTGGCAGCCTTCTCCTTCTTGAACTTGGGGACTATTCGAAACATGCTGCTGCGACTGTTCCTCTTGCCGTAACCCAGAGAGTGGTCCTGGTACATAAGCACAGTCAACCTATAGCCTTTCATTTAGCTACCCAACTCTCTCGTTACCTGGAGCCATTATACACTCAACAATACAGCAGCAACACACAAATGGGAACATTTAGAAAAATCAAAATGATTTTGATGCTTGTCATTTAAAAATGAAAACGATCTTCATCCAAGGCCAAAGTCCAATCATTCCACTTGTTCTAACTACGTATTAAACAAATTTAAGGTTCAATAGTCATTGGATTAAACACTAGTGTAGGTATACTGATTTTTAAATAGAGGGCTAAGCTAAAGGCTGCAAAAATGATGAAAGCCTGAGTTGATTTATAAAAACACTGGAACTTAAAAAGACGTACTCTTCATTACTAGTGATAATTCTGGACTGTGGTTGGAACCTTATAGAGACAAATCGGGACTCTCTACCGGGACGAGGGCAGTTACCGCAGCTGACAGCAGACCATTTGGATCAGAAGAGGGAACTTGTGGTCAATTTTCAAACCCTCACATGAACCATAGCTAGAATCGCTTTCAGAGCACGTTGGACTCTTCCAGAAACAGGTATACGGGACCATAACTGGAACCATAAGTCATAACCATAAGTGACAGCCTTTGTTTTTGCTGTCGTACAGCGTGAACCTCTGCAGTAACCCTGAAACTGAAGTAGAAACTGAGCACTCAGCCTTTTCTGTGGTGCGGCAGTCGCTCTCAGTGAATGGAACTAAAACTGCGGAAACCATGGAACACAAATATTGTCTCCCGCTCCATAACTGGAGGAAGACACGCTCAAAGCTTTCACCAATCCAGGGATTTATCTATATAACAAGCTAATTCCGTTGGCATATAAAATATATTTTCTAAGAATTACAACAGCCATAAATATGAAAATATAACTTGAATACAATTATCTTAATGTGGCCCTTTATTATAGAATACTATTTAAATACTGTGATGACATAGTTCTTGGTGTCCACAGTTGTAACTTAGATGAAGATCGATGTAAAAAAAATAATGAAATGACCCACATTAGAATTAAATCTATTTGAATTCCAATGTGGGTAAATATAGAGTGAGCTAGTCGACAGAGACGGTGGTGAATACACTTTTTTTTTAGACTGCTTACCTCCTCATCGTTGGGCTGCAGGATGTGGTAGAGCCAGGGGATTTCTCCTAGTTTGCCCAGTTCCAACTCCACGCTTTGCAGAGCGCTGGATAGCTGATCCTCCTCCGGCGGGTCCAGTTGCTGCAATATGAGAAAGAAAGTAAATACAAAATAACACATGATCACATAGTACTATTGTATTATTAAGCCATCAAATGATGAACTAGTTAATATCGGAACTGACCAAAGAGACTCGGCCCAACAGAAGAGACTCGGTCTCATTGTAGAGCGCCTTGACCGTGCTGGCCACCTCAATAGCTGTGTTCCTTGTCAGGTTCTAGAGAGGGAAGACAACAGTTATTCATAATGATACACTATCATATATCTACACTACACATTCTGTGAATGAAGCATGAATAGCTTTTATAAAACTGATTTTTGGAGAAATTTTAACAGCGCAGGCCTACATTACACTGCTGTTTAGTATGAAAAGATAAAACAATCAAATTATGAAACTGATGCCGTGTGTGACAATATTTGACAATGTGACAATGCACTTAAGTAAAAAAGAAGTCAAATACTGTTTTTAGGAGTTTTGTTCCTGGTTAGCCAAGCCAATTCTGAAACAACCATGTGTAATGTAGCCTATACTGCCACCTGCTGATCATCCAACACAAAAATGAACTGGATGGAAACTGCTGGTGTTAGTTTGAACTTGTTTCTAAACTCATTCAATCATGTCCGGTCCTGAACTGACAGTATGCCGTTATGTTTGTGTTGATGGCTCACCTCTGGGAACTTTGGGTGTGTTTTGTTGATGGCATGAGATGCAGCGTTTACAGCATGAGCCAACTCTTGCTCTAAAAGCCCATTGGTCTTTGCTGCCTCGCATATCCTGCGTTTAGAAAGAACACAGACAGTGGGCTCAATTTAGTCTGCCAATGCCCATTCGCCCGCAAAGTGAGAGCTGACACGCGCTGCAGAGCAGGTCTACCTTGTGATGAGCTCCTCCGCAGCTCGAGCACACAACTGCACCAGAGTGGCCTCTTCCTCTGTGGCTAGATCCACAGAATGCTGAGGGTAGAGGTGAGGCCGCAAAGGAGGCTTATCGTACTTCAACTTGTCCTCCCAAGACTTCAGTGTGTTTTCAAAAGCCTGCAGACAAAAAAAAAAAATCCAGATCATCATTATGAAGCTGAAAAAAGTCCTCCATCTGTATTCTATGATCTCCAGACCCCCTAATCTTCCTCACCCGGTCTCTGGTGAGCATCTGTGCTCTGTTCTTGTGCTGGATCTTGATGACTCCCGGTGGCTGGATCCAGGCCTCGCCGTCCACCTGAATGGGAACCCCCTCGTCTCCCAGGATGGTGATCTTCACCGTTCGACACTACGTGAGCAAGGACTCCGATCAGATCCACGGATCCGTTTGTGCGTTTCCATTTCACGCGTTAGCTGCTGCGACCTCTCACCTGCGCTATCCGGTGATGCTGCAGCTTGATGACTCTGGACACGGCCATCTGCATGCTCCCAAAAACAGCCACCACTTCCAGTATCTTATCGTCAAACGATGGAGCACAGAAGATCTGCGCAGTATCAAAATGACATCCATGACACCTTTCATTGAAAACTACATGGACACATTTAAAAATATGTGGGAAGATGCTGATCTAATACAGAAGCCAAAGCACTCATTAAGTCATCAAATTTTGGTACCTGTTATGTGTGCCGAGAACCCAGAAGTTGGGAAAAAACAACTTGATTTCAATTGAGATATTCTATCTATGTTTTTATCCTTTTCTTTCCAATGAGGCAGTCACATAACACCAGGCAAAACTGAATGCCTTTGTCCTCCACATGGCCTCACTGAGGGGTGTGTGTGCGAACTGACACTGTAATCGCTCAGCAGCCGTTGCGCTCAGAGCCTTAAACAAACAAGCACACATATCTCTTCGGCCAGTGGAGTCACGTCAAAGCGGGATCCACACTGTCATTCATTAGTTAACAATAGATGGGAAATAAAGGTCCAAGAGTCTGGCCAGTTTCTTCCCTGAGGAGGAAAACACCCTTCTTCCTCTGCAGAAGTGGTCGGAGTTGCCTACCAAGGGCATGAAAGCGGATGGAGCGTGACGCTGAAATGGTTTTAGGGCGAACGTCTAATGGACTGTGAATGTACTCACATCGTCCTCCTTGGTGCCGCCCCAAAAGTTGGTTCCACCCGCATAGCTGGGAATGTTTAATACTGCAATCCCCTGAAGGCTGGGCAGGGGGATGTACTGGCCGTCACACTGGGAGACACACAACATAACCAATTTTCTTCAGCATCAAATATTTGTTGTCTCCCTTTAATCCACTTTGAGGACTTTTTTTTGTTTTTTTATCCAACGGAACGAGCCAGTTTGTAAAAACTTGAATGCCTGTTGCTGCTCTTCTCACCTCCAGCTGGACTTTCTGTTCAAGGTTCTTGTACGTTCTCTGTAGAAGTTCTTTAGTACCCAAAACTCCATACCACATCATGTTCTTAGTACGACTTCTGTGCAAGGAAAGTGCAGATTTTGACATCAGCAGAATGAAACATCCTTTCATTTAAAATCTTTCAACTGAAATTGATTCTGGAGATCTGAAAAAAAAAACACTGTCTCACCTGCATTTCTCTGGATGCTCTTCTCGCTTGTTGTTGAACTCCAGGGAGATCTTGGCATCTAGGCCGATACCGAAGTAGTTGTTCATGACACACTTCTCCATATAGCCCTCTCTGGGAGAAAAACACAGCCACACAGAAAGAAATGGGGAGTGTAACAGTATGTTGATATATACGGAGAAAAAGAAAAACGGATGGAGAAAGACCAACATGTGCAAATACACTGTGAATCTGTTCATGAGGAGAGAGAACAAGATGAAGAAACGCCATGGAACCGGTCAACGCGGTGACGCGGACGGTTAGGCAATAAGACGGGGTCTCACAGCGAGTCGAGGTCAGGGTCGATGAAGGGGGTGGCGCCGAAGGGGTCGATGTTAGCCAGTAGCATCTTGCTAATGATGGAGCTGCCGGCAATAGAGGCAGCCAGTCCTGCCCGTAAGCCTGCACACACACACACACATTGCACATCTGTCATACGGTGTAATGAGATGGAGCTTAGCTTGTGTGTGTGTGTGTGTGTGTGTGTGAGTTTACCTGGGCAGATGATGCGAGTGTTGAGCACGGGAAGGTTTTCTTTGCTGGTGGTGAATGGGGTGATGGTGAATGAACCATAGGACTGCGTGCTACGACTCACCCGCCTCTCTGTTGGAGAACAGGGACTCTTTGCAGCTGCAAACACACAGAAAACCTTTCAGTTTTCTCACACATCTGTGGCTCCTTCTGCTTAACCAGACAGAATATGCAAAATATAATCCCTTCTCATATGATACAAAGGAGTAACCTTTCTGAATAGACGATAAACAGTTTCATAAAGTTGATCACAATATGACTATGCTAGATAAACCCGGTGAAACTTTGAAACAAAATATAATAAAAAGTGTTTGTGCACAACCTGCACGGCTAAACCAAAGTTTAGAACAATATTCTTACATATTCACCCACAACCATTTAAGCAATATTGCAAATAAATAAGTCATATAATTCCCATGCCCTGTTTTACATAGTGGTGTAGAGGAGCAATTTAATCTAATCTTAAAGGAGATGATTAGCCAGTGGTCCAGCTATAGCTCTCATTTACAAATGAAAACCCAAAGAGTCATTTTAGACCTAGAATAAAAAAGTGTCTTATTTAGTTTCTTATTTGGCGGTCGGAAAAAAGTGAAAATGGATATCAACATTGCATGAAGAAGCTGACTCAAAAACAAAGGATTGGACAACAGATTATTAAATAACAAAGTGACGTACTTTACTAACACGTACTTTACTATCCCGATTCTACTAAACAGTTGAAAAGAAAGCTGGTTCTTTGTTTGCTCAAGGAAACCGCAAGATGGTTTAAATAATTCTTCCAGTCCTTCACTCAGCTAGGCGATGACTGGATGATTTGAATAGATTTTACTAACCTAGAGCACGTGTAATGACCACTAACGCTCATAAATAGTTGTTTCCAGTTCAGAAATGTAGCAAGGGGACAAGGAAAAGGGAGAGGACTCAAAAATGAAAGCTTGACTGATGGTTCCTTGTCTTATTACCGCTGGAAAAAGGTTTGGAAGGAAGGAAGCAGCCCCCCAATAAACAGGAAGAACTTCTACCTCAGAGACAAAAAACACATCCTGTGGACGATCCACAAAACTTTTACAGATGCTTCACAGTAACCTGCCTGGGCATCCAGATACAAATCAGCAAAGACAGATACCTCCAGTTGTGCATAAACGCAGTCGTGGCCCTGACGTCGTGTTTTTTTTTTTGGGGGTCTAATTTTTTTACATGAGAAGTTCTCTGTGGTCTAAATCTGCTGTAGAAACCACAGTTCAGACCACAAAGCACAGCCTGAGAGAAGAGGTGGAATGTCACAGGAGAGGAGAGTCGCTTTTAGCTCTAATCCCTGAGTTTATTTATGACAGGAAACGTGATGTGCGTCAGCAGAACTTTTTTCCATGAGATGTGGTCTTCTGCGTGGTGCAGGGAGCGAAACAGCCACAAGGTGGCAACATTTGAATCCTCAGTGTATTCCTCTCCCTTACTTTAAGCATCAAGGAGAGGGAAGAGCTTTATCCCCCACCTGCTCCAACTATCTTACACCTTAAGACACCATTCATACGAAAGAAAAGGAAACCGGGCAGCAAAGGATGGGAAAGTTAGGTATCTTATATATGTGTGTAAGGTATCATGTCTTCTCGGGTGGTCGGGAAGCAGGCCCCAGACACAGCCGGACAGATTACGTAAATCAACCAAAATGCTTACAGGACACCGCTTCCAGTTCCTTGGTGTCTTCGTCCTTCTCGCTGTCCCTGTTCTCTTCCTCGCTGTCCTTCCGGAACTCCAGCGGGGACGGCAGCTCGCTGTCGTCGGTGTGGGCATTTTGCTCATCGACCACTGACAAGAGCAAAAAAGCGTTTGAACCCTTCCAGCCCGAATCGACTTTCTCCCAATAAAAATGCTCCTCCGATAAGACAACGGGAGTACCTCTCACAGCCTGCTCTATGATCTGCCGGACGGCTTTCTTCAGACTGTTGGCCCTGAGCATCAGCGCCTCCCTGCTTTTGAACAGCTGGTGCGGGGAGCCTCTTCCCAGCCCTTTCTCCGTCTCCTCCTCCTCAAGCTTCCCCTTCAGCTCGGTCAGGCTCTCCTCACTGGCCTCCTCTTCCTCCTCCTCCTCCTCTTCCTGCTCTTCCTCCACGATGGGAGGGGTGGCGTGGGGGAGCGGAGGCAGGGAGGCGCATTCGGCGTTAAGGGTCTGGAGGAGGGAGTCCAGCTTCTCGTTCAGGATGGCACACTGGTGGGAACAGAGGGAAGAGACACTGAGAGGGGCCGGGCGCAGAGTGGCAGTCGTGGTGGGAGAATGGCGAAAAAAAGCAGAAGAAGGGAAGTTGCCTCTCAGCACAGGCCGACGAGGCCTGCGTTTGCATAACTGTTTGCGCTTACTTTCAGAGACATCGTGTCGCACTCCTCGGCGTTGTCCGTGCTTTTTTCGTACGCCTTCCCCACTTTGGCGACAAAGTCCTTCACGGTTTCACAAAGGATCCTTAAAAAAAAGAGCATTTTCTTTCATGAGAACAAAAAGTTGGTCTTTCGCGTTATGCTCTTAATTCATTCATTCATTCAGCTTGAAACCTGAACTTTAATTATTTCATTCATTTATTCAAATCTGCAGTTGTTACATGCTTACATTTGAATTTGTCAGTCCGATTGGGACATCATAAAACCATCTGATCACCTTGTATGAGCTTATAAAAAGGAGATGTGTATAAAGAAGGGAGACTAATGAAAATGAAAAGCTAATGCTTTTCAGTGTTTAGCCTTTTCATTTTTAGCCCAGATTTGTTTCCCCCCCCCCCCCCACATGTTTAGGGTCAAAATGACTGACTATCACTTACTTTGCTGAAGAGATGACTACAGAGTGTTGCTCTGAGTTGAGGATCTTTGTGAGGTGAGTAGCCACCGACTCTTCGTAGGCCGAAATGGGAAACTTTGGAAAATATCACAAAAAGAACAAAAGGGTTAAACCAGACCAACATTTTTCACTTGTAGAGAAATTCTTTTTTTTCTCCATCCATATGTGAAACTGAGCTGAGGAGAGCCCGCGTTAATAAAATGTCAGGTTCCACCCTGGAATACGTCTGCTGGTCCCTTGTACCTGGCAGTCGTCGGTTCCCTCGGGCGTGGTGGGGCAGCTGTGTTTGGGCGGGATCTTGATCTCGTAGGTCATGATGCTCCAGCGGTCCAGCATCTTGGTGCTGGCCCTCTCCAGCTTCTCCAGGATCTGGGGCAGCTGCGTGTCGTCGTCGCAGGACGGGCCCCAGCCCAGCACCCGGGCCAAATCGTTGCCCGTTCCCAGGGGCAACACCCCCAGCTGGCACTGAAAGGCACATTTAGGGCTTTATTTGACATTGTGTGTCTGTGCATTTTCCATTTTGTCACGTCTGGGGGAATGTCTGGTGTCTCCTCATGTCATGATTACCTATTGTGTACACCTGGGGTTCCCCTCCCTCATGTGTTTAAATAGTCCTCGTTTCCCCTTGTCTTGTGCCAGTTCATTTTCGTCCTTGTTTCGTCCTTTATTATCTCTCGTCCCTCGTCCTTCGTCTCCCCATGTCACGTAAGGTTTTGCTTTTTGCCATAGTCTTATTTACTTTGTTTCAAAGCCATGTTTTTTCACAGTTTTGCAACAGCCTTGTTTTTGAACCTTGTCTGGACTTCCACCCTTTTGAGTATTTTTGTTACAATAAACCCTGTTTTCGTCATCTCCGCGCCTGAGTCCTCCCTCAAAACCCACCATTCCCGACACATTTTTTGTAACCCAACTAAAGGAAAAAGGCATACAGCTCAACATCCAAGGAAGAAAAACATTTTTTTATATCCATTTTGATTCATCAGCTTTGTTTCGTCTGCATCACCTGTTTGTGTAGACTGAGTTTGTCGATCTCCGATAGGACCCACCCCACGCTGCCGTCCCCCCCGCACACCAGGATTCGGAAGTTGTCGAACTTCTGAAACAAACGCAGACTGACAAAAGACGCACGCTCAATTACTCCGACTCGTTGATATCTTATTACGAGTGCTTCGCGGCGCGGACAGTTGGAGCCGTTCCCCTCACCCCAGGTGCGGCCCCCCGTTCACCAGGTCGAAGACCTGAGCCGGATTAAGGAGCTGCTTGAAGCGGCGGAGAAATTTCACCCCCTGGTTGTCTCCGCTTTTGGAGTTGACAAAGACAAGAAGGGGACTGGCACAAGATGGGGGACAGGTAGCTTTCCAGAAACCTGAGAAAAACATTAAAAAAAAAAAAACATGTTAAATGATTTGAACAAACCAAATCTGTCTGCTATCTTTCTTTCATTTTTAAAGACAATGGTAGAGATGGAGTCGGAGACTGGCCGGATGTTGATCAACATCCTTCCAGATCCATGTTTTTTTTTTTTTTGTCTGTTGTCTCAAATGGACGATCATTGGTCTATAATGGGCAGACAATATCCAGAACATGTCTTATTACTCTTTATGTGCCCTTTTTACCAATAAAGGAAGCCTTGTTACCCCATCGTGGAACCAGTAAGGACAACAGTACAGATTGAGAATGCCGTGTGCATTGGGGAAAGCTGTATCTCATGGTGTAAATACGGCGAGATTATTCAGCATTATACACTCATTATGCAGATTATGCACCATAAAACAAGTTTTTTTCCAGTGAGATTAAAAAGCTATATTATATTGATACTTTTATCAATAGACTGATAAGCTGTGGGGGATATTCATACAATCAGTTAGATGTTAAGCTGAGAGTGGTGTCCATTTATCCGTGAAGATTTGTTTGCAGAAGGTGGTATACATTTTTTTTAACTTCTACACTTCCTCATCATATCTGAGTCCTGATGTATGAATAAACGCAAGGATAACACATGTCATAAACACGTGCTAATCCGTAGGAGGTAAAGCAAACATTAGGTTTCTGCCCTTATGCTATAATCTTGTGTACCACCAGTGTTGACAGCTTTGTGGTTGTTAAAGCTTCCCCCCTACGTGTGTATGTGCGTGTGTACGTATGCATGTGACAAGTCTACTCCACCCTCTGTTCCTTTCTCTCTACTGCATCCTGCTTTACCTCTTCATCCCACTCTTAAATGTCTCCATCTCCACTCTGATTTACCTCCTTTCTGCCTCGGTCTCTCTATGATATTGTCACGAAGGGATGGATGGCAGCAATGTGAGTGGAGGAGAGGGAGGAGTGGAAGAGAGGGGGGGGGGGGGGGGGGGGGGGGGGAGTCACGGTGCTACAACACGTGCTGCAGCTTGTGTCCCCCCAGCCAATTACAATCAAACACCCAGCATCCCCATCCCCGATCTACGCTCAGAGAGGGACCCAGAGCACGGGAGGAAATACGGAGAGACGGAAAAACAGAAAGATAGACGTGAGCCATTTATTCGCTCTCTCGTTCAAACTGTCCATTCTCTGCTCTTATCTTGTCCTCCTTTCATCTGGATGCCCCGTCCTCCCTTTCCCTGCCTCCGTTTCATCCAACTGCCAATTAGCAGATGCCAGCTTTTCACAGACTCACTGGGCTGCTGCGCACCGCGTGTGTGTGTGTGCGCGTGTGTGTATGTGTGTGGGTGGGCGTGTGTGTGACAGAGATCCAGCAGTCGGCTTTGGAAACAGTAATCCAATCGCGCATGCTTATCTGAATCTGCTTCACAGGTGCCGATCTCCATCTACAATAAGCTTAAGGTGAGCTCTGGCAAACAAACTGCCCAGCAAACACTCACAGAAAGGCCTTTAAACAAAGAAATGGAGGCTCATTCACCGCCCGCTGAGAGTTCTTTTCATCTTCTTAAATGAACGGTCACCAGGTCTTCAAGTTAGGGGAATTATACCTCAGAAGAACAATAACACTTAACCTATCTATCTAGCGAGAACTAAGCCAAAATACAGAAGCAGATCCAAGCCATGGATCAATAGCTTGTCGTCACCGCAGCAACAATTTGAAGTAATCGTTTCATTTAAGTTGATATCAGTCTCTTATATTGCTGTGGAGGAACTCTAGTCTATTTTGACACATTGCTTCAGGTCATTGAGGTTTGCCTATCAAGAAAATGCAGATTTGATAACGGCAACAGTTACCATGATGGAAAAAACATCAGACCCTTTAGAGCGATTGCACGGGCTATTGTGCATGAGTGCGTTTGCTTACCATCTGAGTCGATGCTGTTTAGCGCTGTGGGGGGAATGATGGAGACTTTACATTGACCTAGAGGGCACTTGCGAGGGTACTGATCCATGCATGCTGTGTGCACCTGGAGGAAACATACAGACAAGACTCTATAATCGGAATGTAACAATTTCCACTTTGTAAAGATCAATTAAAATGAATTTGTAAAATATCTACAGCTAAAACTTAAAATAAATGCTGTCTGGAAGTATCCCACTTACTTAAGCATCCTATCAGTATCACTAACATAATATCCAGCCACTTTCTTAACAACAACAACAACAAACCAAACAGAAATGTAACAGCACATACAGCGTAACACTAACTCTAAGTTTTATGGAAACATTCGGGCCCATTTTCTGCATTTGTGAAGCTTCCCTACCATAGCTTTGCACCATAAGCAGCGCCAGTCCTGCAGCCTCAGAACGCTGCCACATGTCTTATCACACACGGCACATTTGGCACTCACAGGCAGGTTGCCTTCCAACCACTGGTGAGGCATGGCGATCTGCAGGTTTAACGCACACAAACGGGAATGATTTTAGTACAAGGTACATACAGACTTTTCCGTCATCCGCTTTAAACTTTTACGACACCTCATTTAAAGGCCTGTGCAAAACGCTTGACAGCTGTCCAGGACACAAAGGGCTCTTTATTAATCACATTTTCACTTCTGCCTCATGTCTTTTAAAACCCTGGCAGTAGATGAATTCAGGCTTGAGCTTCTCAAATGTGATTAGTACTATCACTCCAAGCCTGTTCCTCTTGTGAACACGTCCACCTATCACGCTCTTCTCTTTATGGGTATCTCCTGGTAATTGACTTTAAAACAAAGATAAATGCACAGAGGTTTCACCCCAGAACAGTAGAAAAAATCAGAGAGGATATTTTTTTCCCCAAATCACCCAAAAAGCACCTCTCTTGAGCCATGTGAGGTAAATGCAAAGATTTCTATGAAAAAGAAACTCACCCCATCCTCATCTTCAATAATATCCTTTCCTATGGAGGCAAGGGTCGTCCATTTACAGTTGTTAGTGGCTCTTACGGCACAGCGCTTGTGAGCTTTGAATTTGCAAACTGCAAAAAAACACAAACACAGCTTTAAAACATTGGCCACCGTTCACCTGCGTCAAACGGCAGTAAATCATCCGATGGAGACATCAGGAGATTGACCGCCAACGGCGGCACAGTTTCTGATTTAATTTGAGGGAAAAGATATTCTGAGATGGAAAAGACAGAGGATTCACAGAAAAAAAAGCATTATAAAAGGCAAGTAAATTCAATAGTCAAGCCGAGAGGTCCGGCGTGTTAACGGAAGAAATTGAATAAACCACTTAAAGTCTTTTTCACAGGCTGAAAAACACTGGACAATGATGTGTGACTCAGAAACAGACCCGCCTAATGAGCTCTCAAATGAATCAAACTGTCAATAGATGTCAGTGCATGGAATCAATAACAGAAAGAAAAAAAAAAACTGAAAAACTGAAAGAAAAGAGCCAATTTAAACTGTGTCAATCTACTTTTCAAGTGAAAGAAAAAAGGAGGTGGTTAGTGTTTTTACACGATATGTCTTGCACTGTATGCAGTGTTGGGTAAGTTACTTTAAAAATGTAATCCGTTACAGTTACAAGTTACCTTGTTTAAAATGTAATTGTAGTGTAACTTTTTCGATTACTTTTAAAGAGTAATGTAACTAATTACTTTTGATTACTTTTTGATTACTTTAAGGTTTTAATGAGCATTGACCCATGATTAATTTTAGCATGTTAGTATTAGCTATTGGCCTCAGCTAGCAGTTCAAGGCTAACGTCTTGTTAATGATCATAAACAATCCAGATTCAACATTTTAGTATCTATACTTTTTTAAGTATCGATACTTTTGACAACCCTAGTCTGAAATGTAGGACATGTCCGGGAAAAAAGGACGTCTGATAAACCTACAGTTGGGTAGGCTAGGTAGGCTAGGCTAGGCTAGGTCATAGACATCGATAAACGTTTGTCATGCATCAACACCAAACAGTCAAATATTAGTAAATCAATACGCTTCGTCTATCAGTGAGTTGGATATTTTGCAAAGGTTTTTCTTTATATTTAAAAAAAAAATGTAACTAAATTTGTAATTCTTAATATTTTCAGAAGTAACCGTAACTCAATTACATATTTTCTCATTGTAACTGTAACGAATTACAGTTACTCTTGTTTTGTAATTAAATTACGTAACGTCGTTACATGTAATCCGTTACTCCCCAACACTGACTGTATGACACCAACAAACAGGACCTCCCTCAGCTTTCCAGATGTTTCCCTCTGTCAGGACACCCTGGACTGTACATTCTTCTCACTTCGGACTTTCTATCTCAGCGTTCGCACAATTCAAACCAAAGTCAAAGCGTGGACACCATCTTTAACTTGTCTGGATGGATGTTGGTTTTGTCAGAAGACACAGTGCTTTTAAAACAGACAGAATCGGAGCAGAGCGGCAGCCTCTCATGGCATCTACAGGTTAACACTCGTCAGTCATAGCATGTTGGAACATCTGACATATGAGCTAGAGAGGCTTTAATTTAACAGTATTAACAAAAAGTGTGACCCCTGAGAGAAGGAGAGAAGGTAAACAGACGCAAAGGGCTGGCACAAAACACTGTCCACTCCTGTTTTTCTTATTAAGTAAGATGCAAAATACTATATATGTGAATATTTCCAAGGCCTACAGTCCACCGTAGAACTGAATTTTAAAACATGGCCTAAATATTGACAGTTTACCTGACCTTTCAAATTTAGATGAACCTGTTCATAGACTGATATGCTCCGGCATTCCTGTACAGAGGTGAGTTTGTTCTAAATCTCTTCAAATAGTTCCTCTGAAATACGTTAAGTAACAATCTGTGTTCAATCTAGCCAAAGATAATCAAGGTAAATACAACCTCAGATTTTCATTTAAGATTCATCCTGTCATTTCAATCAGCTAAGGTTTCATTTTAATGGTTTAAAACTAGCTGGTCTGAATGTGAAAGAGGAGTGAAATTTAAATTTGGCATGCGTGTTTTTTCATTAAGATGTGAAGGCAGATAAAGCTGTCTCTCGCCTCGTCCTCCGGTAAGAGATGAGGCACTTAGTGAACTCATGAATAATGTGTACACTCTGGGGAACTTTTCCTCCAGCAACCCCACCCTTGCTCACGCAGCCAACACACATACGCACAAAGTTATCATTAGCCAGTCCACACAGACAGTGCAACTCCGAGTGATATCCGGTAGGAACAATCAATGTTTCAATCTAGTTTACCGCTAAATGCTGTTAGAGCACATTAGCAGAACATTAAGAGAACTCAGAGGACAAGATACCAAGCGCTGCTAATGGCCCGGCAGAACTCTGAGCATTCGAAAGCCAGACAGGAAGAAAATATAGAATAACCCAGAAGTATTTGTGTAATTGTGCATGTGGCTAGGTAACACAAATCAATCCCCGCTGACTGCCCGATGCAGGAGATCGAAGGGAAAGTTAATCCACCGTGATTGCTTTGGAACTGATTGAAGATTAATAGAAAATGGCCATCACTCTTATTTGCCTTGCATTTCGTTTTAAGCCCGACATCTTTAAGGCATACTGCAAAACAAGTTATGTCCTTTCCAGCCTGGCTGAAATCAATAACCAAGGACTTTCCACATTATTCAGATGAGAGCTGCATGTGCTTCTACAAACAGTGTTTTTTTTTTGCTAAAGCTAAATGTGCTTTATGATATTTTTTAACATTCCTTTTGCAGGTAATACAATGAATCATGATAAATCGTGGACAGACGCTTTCAAAAGCTTGTGTAAGTGCTGAATAATGATGCGAAACTAAATCATTTCTGCTGCCTCACAACTAAAAGCCTGAACTGAGCGGATAGGCTTAACCATTCTTTGATGACCAGGTTAAGCTGTTGCCAAGATAAAGCCAAAAAAAAAAAAAAAAACTCAAAAGATTCTTGGCAACATTCTCTCTATACTTCACACAAAGTAGCTCTCTGCACAGCTTAAATGTTGGTTGCTTTGAAGCATCCGCCGCTTCCCTCTCCCTCAACACCTGACACAGCCTCTGGTAATCCGAATGACAGCCACCATTACATGGTCATATGTCTCTTGCTCGTGCTCAGATAGTGACTTAGCTGGATGAATACATGTCCTGGTTCATGGGAAGAGGAACCGCCATGATGCCAACCAGCCGCATTGGCTCGAAATGTATGACTAAGGATGTGGCTGATATCCAGGAGTCCTGCCGGTGGCTAAAAAGGACTGGTCTGACAAACATAAAGGAGGCAATAATCATGAGAACTCAAGCTGTGGTGGAAGTATTTTCTCCATCCTACATGTCGGGTGTGTATTCTAAGAATGTGATAAAAATCATTTCGATCACAATAGCTCATATTTAGGTCGTTTGTGTTTTTTTCGGTCTTCATTTGAGTGCTGAGCCTCTTCACTGTCTTCACATTTCCACACAAGCACGACTTGAACGCACAGAATCACAGGTGAGCATCCGAAAAATGAGCACAAAGGGATGTGCAGGGCCTGCTGCCTGTCACTGCCACCTAACGCCGGCTAAAAGCGAGCAAAAAATAGTCTCATCCACCCTTGTCAACTCCATTTTCAACCTCGCAGATGTTCAGCTGATAAGGTGAGGTGATGTGGTGTCTTTCACACAATCCTTTTGCAGTTTTTTTTTTCTGTTACTGGTAATTATAAATGTCTAAAAATGCTGGAGAAAAAAAAGAGTAGGCTGCGTCAGCTATTATCTAACACACACACAGTGTGACATAGGATGCCGGCTGACATGAGCTCGTTTGATGTGTACTGTTGGTGCCAATTCCCTTTCCTTCTCTTTTCTTCTCCTGCACCTCCAGCGGTGAGTCTGATGGGCATCCACTCCACAGGCCAGATCATTTCTAAGACTTATGCTGGCTTTGGAAAATCCTGAGCTTCTTGCTGCTCAAAGCCATGATTTAGGTGAATGATTTTTACTTTGAGACTGACAAAAACTAAACACAAACATTAGCTGCCTGAAATGTGAACTTTTGGATGCAATAAAGATGCAATTCAGTAATTACCCAGCAAATTTATTAGCATATCTATTTGTTTTCGAGGTGGACGATTCAGGCTCATTGTTTTTTAAGTAAGCAGCCAACTACCAAACCTATTTTCTATTCAAATCTAATCTGTCTAGTCTTATTTAAAAAAAACAAACATTATATAAATATCTCTACTATTATTTCTTTTGGAGTGTGGCAAATAAATAAGTATCCTGAAATAATCCTAAGTGTGACGAGAGGGATAAACGGGGTTTTGTGTGCGTGCATGGTTGTGTGTGTTTTACTCACCTTCGCAGGAGAGGCCATGAGACGTGACCCCAGACAAGCTATCTTTACAGACGTTGCAAAAGGTGGGCCGTGCATGGGAGCAGGCGTACCAGTTGTGCATCCCTGAGAAATGTTCCACATTAAACTGTGCCGTCTGACAAAGAAGAGGTTAAAAGAGGGTTGGCAGCACAGAAAAGCAAGCACAGTGCACAACAAATCACCGATTCAGTCTGCATGCTTAAATCCAGAGTGGTGGCGCTCTGAAATGGTTCATGACTAAAGACACAAATAACAACTCACTAGATTAACTTCATTCTTTCCTTCTGTAAAATCTTTCCCTTTAAATACCTCCCAAGAAGTATGGAAAAATTCTTCGTTTGGGATGTTGTTTCAGATTTTTTTGTTTGCAAAAGCAAAGCAAATGAGTCATCGTCAGTGACTGTGGAAATGAGTCTGTTTACTTTTGTTTTTTCAGCTCGCTGTATCCTTTTTTGTCTTCTCTTTTGGTGCTTGTGATGGATAACATTTGTCTCTTTTGGATGGGAATCCTATGTCCTTCTCTTATAGTTTGCTGACAAACACTGACTTCTGGTTCTGTCCATTATTTTTATTTCAGGCATATTGATTTGAGATTTCTGTCCTGATGCTTTGATTGCATGCTCAACCTCAATGCCTACATTTGAAATCCTTCCCATTTTTTAACTTGCAGCTGACTGCAAACAACAACTTGCCTAAAGCAACAGCTCTGTTGGCACCGTGTTTCAAGCATCAGTCCCTTAAGCTCTTCCAGCGATCTTGTTTAACTAATGTTCATATTTATACATGTGCATTCAAAAAACAGAATATATATCAATTACTTGGATATTCATCATTTGGAATTCCTACTTCAACTTGAAAATCTTGAAAGTAAAGCACAAAATATATATGCTTTACGAAACCGGACAGTTTAATTATCTAATTCAATGTTTAACGGGCTCATATTTGATTGTAATGACTTAATTATGTGTTTGTACTTCCATATTTCTGCCAGGTCCTCCCAAACCTCAAGAAAAAAAATTGCTGACCCAATGGATTCTTCTCTAAATATGAGTGCATGCCCACTGTGAGCTCCAGTGTATGGCGCACTGTACCCGTGTGGGCGTTGCGTCTGCTGCAGTTGGTGTTTCATAAGTAAAACTGTAACAGGTGCTCGCAAAATGGGTCACTCGCAGCACAACATGGGAGAAAGAGTAATGAGATGCTGTGGTGCTGGGCTCTTAGTTGGGGTGTGTTTGTGTCTGCACGTGTGTGTGTGTGTGTGTGTGTGTGCCCTGTGGTGTGTGAGCTCTGGGGCTGCTGCTGCACTGCAGTGAAGGGTTGGGGTGTGGGATGGGGTCTTATATAAGATTTCCCCTCTCAAATCAGAGCCATTAAAATTCAGCGCCGCTTTCTGCCCGCGCTCCTTTTCTCCCCCTCTCTCTCCCCCCCCCCCCCCCCAGGAGCTTGCCACAGCTCGTCACTATCAGCGCACAGCCCAAAGCTCGCGTCCTCGTTGTCAGTATTCTGAACGGAGACGGTTCATTCTTTCTTTTTTGCAATGACAAAATGACAAGAGAGTCAACACTTACGCTGTTGGTCCGTTGTCTGACGGGCGTCAGCACCTCGTGCGTTTTTTATCCGGAGAATTAAAGACTCCGGCAACTGCCTCCTCAGTCAGGTCGTATTAACAGTTGCCATGTGATTTTCTTTTTTTCTTGGCCACAACTCTGGCCAAGCAGCTGAGCACCTGTGACTACATGTGGCCCCACGCGTGTCTTTGCACGAGCTTAAGGTTTTTTTTTTCTTTTTTTGATATCACCACAGAAATATCTTGCGGCGGATTTTAGACAAACCGTGCAAAGTTTTAGACGTACTCACTCAATACTGAAATGATTTTCATTGTAAACAGCGTCCCACAGCAGGGGGAAGATAAGTCTACTCTCAGATCCGTTGTTGATGCTGCTTTTCCCTCTTTTTTATCCTTCTGATCTGTCAAAGTGTTGATTTGCGGAGCTCTTACCTCGTAATGCTCTCTTGACTGGACGGACTTGAGCGAACTGATCCAGTCCTCCATCTCTTTCCTGTTCTCGGCGCAGAGGATGAGCCTACGGAACGGAGTGATCACCTGGAATTGGAGAGACGGGGATGCGGTGAGGAAGAAAGGACGGATGTCTTGGCTGAAGCTCCCCTGGCTGAATGCTTTCCCCCCTCCAGCCGGCTGTGCCTCTGAGCGGAGAGAGCGATCGAGGCGTCTTTAAAGAGGAGAAAAGATAAGAAGCCCCCCCCCCTTCCTCTGTGTCTCCCACCCTCTCGTTGAGTGTGACTCGCTCGCACCTTTCTTGACTGGGCTGTTTAGTTCACTTTAGCATCCTTCACCCCACCCTTTCTCCTCTATCTTTTGGCTCACCCTCCATCCTGCTTTGAGGCAGACGTGTGCCGACTGGCGGAGAAAAAAGCCTCTCTCTCTCTCCCCAGTTGCCTCCCCAGCTCATGGAAGTGTGTGTTTAAAAGACAGTCCCCGCAGACTCACGGCACCCTTTCAACACCCCATCACTTATTTATGCTATCTCATCTCTGGAATATCGCGGCTTGTGGTAGTGAGCTGATCAGAGGCACTGCTTGTGCACACCAGACAACATTACATTTGCTCTACATGTTCGCATTTAGCTCGCATCTTTCAGCAAAAGCAACTTTCAATCGTGCCAGAGAATGCACCAGAAGGACACTCGAGCAGACATAAACCTTCAAAATGACAGGAAACCTCCACTAACACCGGGTGGACAGGTCTCCGGCCAATCACAGGGCAGGGTTGCATACAGCCTACAGAGAATGTTGACTTGCTAATGTTTTTTTAATTGGACAGTCTACCTAAACCCGTCACAGGCTAAAGGAGAAGATTAAAAATTCAGAATCAGAGGGCAAAATGAGGAGCCTAAATCTGAAATCGAAGACACCCGGGGGTGTCGTGACTGATGACAAACTCTCCTTTGCTGATGAAATCATGTCTGTTCCTCAGCCATATCTCTTCGCCGCTGACAGCATCATAAAAATCAGGTCGTATCTCACTCAGGGTGTTGTCCAACCCTCTACTCGGTACAGGATACGGTTAACGTACAACCCACAGCAGCATCCTCTGAGCTAGCACCCCTACAGGTGACAGGGGGCACTGCACGTCTCCTTTAACTTCCTCACTCCTTAAAATATCAAATATGAGCATTTTCGTGTGGCAAAAAGTCAACTGTCACCTTGAAGTTGCAAAAAATGTAAACAATGAAGAAGCATGGGGTCTTGTGAGGCTTGGTATCAATTTGTGCAGCACTCGAAAAGACTGAGAATTTTTTTTTCACTTTTAGTTTATGGTCAGGCAATAACACCATAACTCTTCACTAAATAGCTTTGGTCAATTCCTGATTATGATTAGGCCGTAACATTGTTTAGCTCACGCAGTTTTAACACTCACCCGCAAAACTGTGCCTATATTTCCTTTTTGAAAAACACCTGATACTTTGGTGGAAATGTGTAGCCAATGGCTAAACACATTTCCATAGATAACTCTGTGAGCTATCTATGCATTTGCACGTGGATTAACTCAGAGATGAGTCTCTGCAGTCTCCATTTGAGCACATATGGGCAGGAACTGTTGCACTATCTCCTCGTGTCAGGCTTTAATAGTTCAGGATGGGCGTGGGGGCTGTATCCGTCTCCTCATTGTCAAAAAAAAGAGGAACTAACTGGTCCAATTCCTTGGCTCATTAAGTCTTTCAAACAAACAAATAAACACTGTGCAAAGCCCAGATCGCAGGTTGGGTTACACGTAAAAGTTAAGAATATTCATGTGAAGACAGCTTATGGGTCAAATTTCACCCGTGTTTTCAGGTGGCGTCTCAAACCTGCAAGACTTTTAGGGAGTAAGTAGACTTTCACACATTTGTGGATCGATGAACCAAGGAACCAGGAAGCTGTTTGCTTTTTTTTTCTTTCTGATTCTCCCACAAAAGGGTTCACTGATTTTCCAACACAGCATTTCAGACTGACTATTTGACATAATTCGAAGCCGTGCACTGAGCTGCTGTGGAGGTCCATTCTTTTCTTGAATTACACCCACTTTGGCAATAATTGGATAATTGTGTTACTGTGTACTCCGCACATCCTGTAGGGTAAACAGACCCGCGCACATACACACGCAAAACAAAGGAAAACCGTGTGAAACTGCAAAAAAAAAAACAAAATGAGAAAAACAGCGTGTTTTCCGAGGCTTTCACCAGGTGGAGAAAGCAGCAGGTACACACCAACACCCACATCCCTGTGTGCGTAACGTGCACGAGCGCTTGTGTGTATTGGTGAGACAAATCTGCTGCAGGACTGCTTTTCTTTCTGCATGAGGGCTCCTGTTGCTTGCTAACCATCTGGTTTACAGCCACAAGCTGCCGCCTGACAAATGTTGCCGACCAGATAAAATACATGGCCGTATTTGATCTCTATGGAAATCCAGCTAGATATTGACCTCACTGATGCGGTTTCGCAGAACTCATTCGTATCATCTTAAAGCTAATTAGCAGCGATAAAAAGATGGGAAGTTGCATGATGTCATTTTTCGGAGAAAACCTCTTCCATAAAAACTAGACAATATGTTAGAGCCTCCCAAAGAATAAACCAGGGCTTAGTGTCCGGTTACAATATGTCCAGCTCAGATCTGGGTGGGATTTAGTGAACCTATAAAGCACAGGGTCACATTAAATTCACTGCTGTAGATTGGATGATACGGCATCTTTCTCCAATTCGGACTCTTCAGGTTTACAGTGGCATCCCTCACAGATGATCTTTTTACGGACAGTTTATCACTGGAAATTAAAGAAGCAATTGTGTAGATGAATGAAAGACAGCCAATTGTCATGAGAATTGCTGATTAGGTTGCTAATATTTCCAGTTCCCACTGAGCATTGAATGATGGCATAACTGTTCCTCAGCTTTGAGTAAATCTGGAAGTAGAGATATTATCATTTAAAGTTGGTACCATTACTTATTAGATACTTCAATTTTTGTTTTATTGATGTAAACACCTTTGAATTCCTCTTCTACTTTCGCTTTAAATCCAACCAAAACTAAACAAAACAAAAAAGAACTCTAAGCTCTTTCATCTGTTTTCGTTAGGTGTACTGTTCTTTGTTTTTGGCTTATAGAAAATAAATTGAGAATCTCTCTTGGTGATGTAGAGCTTTATGCTTTTTTTAAACATGTTATTTCCTCCAAAATGAACAGATCAGTTGTTTATATTTATTATATTTTTCTTGCTTGAAGAGCAAATATAATAAAAGGAATTTTGTTGTTCCACAGTGTATGGTTTAAATTTGACAGCATCTCCATCTTCGAAACAGCTTTTGATTTCTGACTATATTCTTATGTTTAACCGTCGTAAAATGTTGATCAATATCTGATTTGCTGGTGCAGAAAAAAAACTGACAAAGAATAATGTGAAAAATAAATCCAAAGTTTGTTGCTGTGAGTGTGAATCCTCGCATTCAGCTGCTAATAAAAGGTAATCCTATCAGCCTTTCTCCTCCTTTTTTAAGTGGAGACCTCGACTCCCTAATTACTGTTCACATGCGTGTGTGTGTGTGTGTGTGTGTGTGTGTGTGTGTGTGTGTGTGTGTATGTGGGACATGTTGAGTTCCCAGCCAATCACCCATTTAGAGCTGATTCCTCATGCACAAGTAGATCTGTTGTTTTGGCTGGCTCGCCCTCCTCAGTGTCTCCCCTGCAATTCAGACATCTCAATTTTTTTTCTCAGCCCGTTCATCACAATACATCTTCATTTCCCACCAGGAACTCCGAGAACGAGAGCGCATGTTTGAGCCCTTGAGTGCGTACTTGCGCGCACGGAGGCAAATCGATCCCTTCGGTACATAGATCATCCTGCCTCTCTGCTGGTGTACTCTGTCTGCTGCGTGTGTGTGTGTGTGTGTGTGGACCTGAGGAGAGATAAGATTGGTTGCTAGGGGAAACAGGGAATGGCTGTTTCCAAAAATGTCTCTAGGCATCCCTGAAGTGCGGAAAACCTCTCTTGATGACTGACCTTCACGGATGAATACATCAGTCAAATGTGTGTATTGTGCGCTGGTAAGTAGCCACAAAAAAAGTGGCTAACTCCACAACATCACGTATCTGATGAGACAGAAAGGCATCCCTTAGACCCAAAAATAGCAGGATTCGTGATGTCGCTGTCTGGATTCTGGTGTCATGCGGCAAAAAAGGGAATACCGAGAGGAGGCACAATCAAGGCTGCAACAAAGTCTGACTTTCTTCAACCGCTTTCGACACGAGCAATGCAAGTGCGCAGCTCAAAACGGATGTAAATGTAAATATCTATGCAGATTTAAAGAGGAATGTCATCACAGACCCGCTCCAATAAGACTGAGACAAACACACACAGTCAGTGTGAGAGGCGGTCCTCTCCCGCCGAGTCTGTGATGAGTTCAGAGTCTGGGCTTGGCTGAGTGCTCCCTCACGTGGACCTCAAGGTGCTCCGTCTACCCCTCGACAACAACGGCCGCACGGCACGTTCACACACACACGGGCTCTTCTCGAACACACACAAAAAAATCAAAACGGCGTGCAAATGCATAACCGGGTAGAAAAGAAAACACAAGGAAAGAACCTTCGGGTTATTTTCATCTCCTCCACACATGACACATGCATTTACATTTCCTCCAATTACACAAATAGCTGGAGAGAACATCTGGGCATGGAAAGATCCTGTTGTTACGCTGCGGGTATGTCTAGTCTTTGGTTTTGCTAAATCACAAACAGGCACGATAGGTAGCGAGGAGATGTTTGCAGGGTGAATCCTTGTATGTGCACCCCCATGACAAGTCGATTCACGTATGCAGAATCCACTCGCATAGAGAATGCCAGCAACCTTAGTCGCGCTCCTGAGGGGGGGCTGACCGACAAACACACAGAATAAAAATCAAGCATATATCTCTCCTGCTGCCCCCTCTCAGAGCACACAGAGCACAACATGCACGCGTGTGAGATTATGCACATCATCCAGCAGGTGATCCATCATCAGGCTTTACCTCTGTGTTTCACCACTTCTTCACATCGGCCGCATCTTTCCCATCTTTCTTTCCCCCTTTCTTTTAATCCGCCTCCGTCCTTCTTCGTCCTCTCCTCTCGACTCGCTTCCTTCTCGCTCCGACTCGTGCTCTCTTATTTCCCCCCCCCCCCCCGAGGAGCGTGTGTGCAAATGCAGTCAGGAGTGAAGTGACATCACTTCAGGATTTCCTCCTTCTTCCGTGCTATCTTTTTCCGTGTGTGTCTCTCCACAGTCCGAGCCCGCTCTGCCGTCATTCCCAACAGATTAAATATTCCACATGCACTTTCATCCATGTACGTCCTTGTTTCTCCTTCTTTCTATTTTTGGCTCTCCTTAGCTCAATCTTTCCCTCCCTTCTTCGCTTCTTCTTCTTCTACCCTCTCCCCCTCCCTCTCAGCGGGATGCTTCATAAGGGCATTTTTCTCCATTTATTTATGTAACCAGGACAAATAGGACTCTTGAGGTTTTAAATCTCTTTTGCAAGGGCGTCCTGGCCAAGACGGAGCAGCTATAGCCGCATTTGAGGTGCCGCACACAAAATATGCATTTAAATTATCCACCGGGACATTAAAAGTGTTTAGCCAGGCAGCATATCATATCACTGTCACAACACATGCTGCACACACACACACACACACACACACACACACACACACACTCGCGCACACACAGCGGTAATCTAATTTTCTAATATGGTAGACATTAAGCCATACCAGGCAAGCAGCGAAGCGTTTCAAGGCGACTCTAAAAAAAAAAAAACAGCCACGCGCTCCCCTGCCTCCCACCTCCTTGTTTCCTATTTTTAGCTACATCCCTGGAGAGAAGACACGTTTATAGAAAGCAGAGGGCACCACTAGCTCTTTCACTTTCTGTTTTCACATCCCGATTGCTCATAATCATCACGTTCCCTTGCAACTTCACCTGCCACAAAGACACAAACACTCATTCCAGAAAATGCCTCCCGGTGACAATAATATTCGATCAATGCCTACATGTTTGTACTTTAATTATTGAAGGACAGAAAAAGTTACCAGCCTTAGGATTTCATTTGATCAAATGGTGATGTTTAGTCCTGGTGTTCTTTGTCCATCACTCGGAATGTTTCCATGCAGGCTTAAGAACAAATGTTATAGCATTTCTCAGCCCTTAAATTGGCCTGATGTCCCTCATACGAGCAAAATTATGAAATTATTTCCCCACGACGGCTTGCACTAAGATCAAAATGTCAAATTCTGGTCAGTGGACATGTATAACTCACCAGGTTAGCTGTTTTAATGCTGGTCTAGAGGAAAGGGGTCGGTCAGTGGCATGGCTGCATGTTGATCAGTAACTTTGACCTGCATTCTCTTTATATTTCATGTTATTGTAATGCAAGCTGCTGTCAGATCAAAATGGACACGTTCAGGCGTGCGATTCTGTTTTAAGTGTTGGATTAAGCTCACGTGGTTTGGGTTTGTTTGCTTAAGGCTTATTCTTCCTTTACAGCCTTGATTGAGAGAGAAAGTCCTGGAGTTATGAACACACAACATTTACTATCATAAAAAAAGAAAAATTCAAATCTGATCGACAAATGAGCAAAAAATAACCAGAAAAAAAGTATTAAGATGGAGGAAACAAATGAATAAAACATTAGTGCTGTCGGTTCTGACCCGAAATTTAGCATTTTTCCCTTCTGCCGTTAGAAAGTGAAATGTGGGATGAAGTCATATATCTGAGTTAGTGGTCATTCTTTAATCTTTGATTTGTGAAATACATAACTGCTGACTGATTTTTATACAAGAGAGTGCTTCATCTCTACAATTTTGGGGTGAGAGGGAAAACATTTTAAAGAAAACACCTTAGATTAGCACTTTTGGTAAGAAAAAAATGTGTCTCCCCTTAAAACTCTGAATTTGAATTCACAAATAAAGAATGCATGATTTACTCACTGTGAAGCTATTGTTGACATTCTTTGTGCTGGACTCTGCAACGCTGGCATCCGATAGGTCCACTTCATCAAAGATAAGGGACTGCAGAGAAGAACAGTGGGTGGCGTCCACAGAGGAGAGCAGAGAGACAAATAAAAATTAAAAAAAAGGGAGTGAGCTTCTAGAGATGCGTTTCAACACACTGGGCTGAGCTTATCTTACTGTAAGCTAATGCATGAGGACAGTGGTGACAGGCTACAAAATACAAAGCTGACCTTAGATGAAACTTCTCAGTTTAGAATGGAAGCTACAAGCTGGAAGTAAACGTGATGCGTGCAGAAGCAAACACATAACTCGTGTCTTGCTCTTGTTTTTTGGCAATATAAGGATACAGACTTTAGAAGATGGTAGACTTTGCGGTAAAGTTACATCTCACGTTGTGCATTTTTAATTGCTTGTTTCAGACAGCTAGTCTTTAAAAGCGGTACCACTATGGCCTTAAAAGGGCTGTATGGATGAATTCATAAGTATACATCAACCATGAAATATGCAGGGCATGCATGTCATAAGCTTGCAAAATCATGAGATCATTTATTGATAATCAGCTTCGCCGTATGAGGGAACATCTAAACTATTATGATTAATTACGCTTTAATAATAACATTGACCTTTCAACGAAGAAAATTTTATTTATTTTTCTCATTTATAACACTATTAGTGGCTCTAGCTGATGACTCTGATAGGCAGTTGGGAACAGATGTTCACACGTCAACTAACAGTTTGTTTGCATTTTTTCTACCAGAGATGAAAAAATGTACACAAAGGGACCCCAGTCAGTTAAATGTGAAAATGGAGTGTCTGCTAGAAATAAATACCATTAAACCAAACCGTGAGGCAGGTTTTGAGGTTGATAAAAATTCATGGGAAATATCTGAAAAGTCTCAAATGTCAGAATTTGACAGAGATAAAACCTATTTTGAAACATAATTAAAAAAAACATACACTTTGTAACGCTTATGTGTTGATCGGGTTTTAGGCAGGAAACACGCTCTTATCTGACAGACTTCCTCCTCAAATCGGATGCTGCATATTCATGATGAATTAATTCAGCTGAATTTTTAAATATTGAAACTGATACTGGGACAAAAACATGTTTTATACTACAATCTTCAACTTTGAACTTTTCTTAAAAACTCACCAAAAATGGAAGAAGTGCAAAATAAAATAATCTTCAATTTCACATGTCAGAAATCACTAAATCTGAAGGAATCAGTTTCGATGAGTGGGATGGTCCTAAAGTTTGGCCTTTTTGGAATGAGTAAATTCTTTTGAACGTTGTGAAATTCTGTAACTGCCTGGAATGAGTGCTGATTGAAAACCTTATGTTAGTTAGTTGAGGCTAGATCATTAGAAATCTGACATTTTATCTTGTGATACTTTATATCATCACAGTGGAAAGGTCTGATATCTATTAACAAAATTTTTTAGCTGAAGCACTCTGGTTAGGGTTAGTAATTAATTCACTGTTTGTGGTTGTCTGGACCTCTGGATGATCATTTTTATTTATTTTTAGAGAAAATGTACTTGACCGTAGCACAACTTGACCCTTTCCTACTTTTTGTCTTGACCAAAATAAGAATGATTGTTCTTGGATTTCTGTGTGATGGGGGACCTGGAGCCGGACGGGGGCGGGGGGGGGGGGGGGAGTTAGTGTCTACGCACTGGGAAACGACATTCTAACAGTGCTGTGATGCACAAGGCACACAGCTGAGCTCCTAAAAAGGGCTGCAGGCCAAAAAAACAATGTTGTCAAAGGAATGCCCTCAGACTGCATATGTGTGTGTGTGTGTGTGTGTGTGTGGGAGGAGTGAGATACTCCAGCTGTCAGAGGGAATGCCCAGTCAACAATGCGCTCCTCGGGCCTGGCCAGAGAGGGATACCAGCCAACGCTCGCCCTGCGTGAGCGTGTGTCAGCAACTACACGTGTGTGTGTGTGTGTGTGCGTGTTTAAGTACGTGCATGCATGTGTGCATGTGTGTGTGTGGCTCGGCAGCCAGGAGAGCGTCAATGTTATACAACGTTATACAATATTATGCACAAATACCAGCTGCAGACTTCCTGGGGAGTTTGAGGATGCATGAAGCTTGTGGAAGATTATGTGTACTAATTTGGCAGTTTTTTTGTTGACTGCTCATGCACTCGCTCACACCAACACACACTGACGTATGTGTCTGAGAGCATATTTTCCGTAGCTGACTCTGAATCTTGCTAAAGACCCTCTGGTCCTCATAGATTCAGAGAATTTTCTTTTAGGTTTCTGTCATGTGATAGGTTTGCATCCCATCCATTAGTTCTGGCTGTGGGTTCACCATGTCCTTTTTCAAATGTTGTTTAAACCTTTAAAAAAAAAAAAAAGTTGTTTAACGTTAACTAAAAAAATGAAAAGATGTGGCCCTTTTATGAGACCCGTTAGGAGACAATGAGCCCCTGATAAAAAGGTTTCTGCACTCTTTTTCTTAGGGACAAAACTGTAATAAGTACACTGATGGCCATTTTGTGGATCCATCGGTCATCTCATTCATGTGAGGAGGATGACAAGATGCCGTGCGGCTGAGATGACACCTCCTCGATGGATCCATCGGGAGGCCAGGCTTCTTAAGCACAGGGCAGCACAGCCAGCCAGGCCACCTTGTAGATACCAGAGAGGATGGACATGCAGGACAGCGGGCACTTATCTAGAAATATGACCATTACTCTCAAGCTAAAACAGAAAGAACGTTTCGAGAATAACTTTCCAGTTCTTTTTTGCGTAATCATTTGAGTTCTTGTTAAACAGCCACCAATAAAAATCAGGCGAAGTCAAGCAGCACACAGTCTTGAAACAGAAATAGCAATGGTGCAGACAAAATGAATTAGGGTTAAGAAGACGCTCTATTTGCTAACTTTAGTCTGGCCACTGAGAAGTCAGCGCTTCTTAATGTCCAGATTACTAAGCCCGTGTAGCAGATAACTTGCGTTTGGTTGAGTGAACTACTGGGACATTTAGGAGCCAGAAATGTATGTTCAAGTCTCTGTGCTCACAACCCCCGCGGTTCAAGAATTTGGCACTGAAAAACAAATTGGCATAATCAGCTGACCTGCGAGATTAGCAGACAAATTCTGTCTGCCGGCCTCTTATCAAGGCAGCTGTTGCATTTTTTAAGAATGTTTCTTCACCTTTTCTGAGACTGAAAGAAAAACAGAACCCTCGTGTGACTAGTTGATGTTGAAATGACTCAGAAATAAAATTCCGTCAAGAAACACTGACACTGATAAGATCATTTTCTACACCATTTTGATATACAGATGTCTACTTTGTGCCTTTTCCACGCATTCCCCAATTTTATTCACAACAGATATTAGAGGTTTTGCCACAGAGACTCGCACACCTCTTATAAGCTAAAACTGAGGCAGTAGCTTCTACATGTTTTGCAGCCCAGCATGAATTTGTTTAATTATATTCAGCACATTCATGTCATATAGTTAGAATCATGGTATTGAAAAGCAACCACCAGAAAGAAAGGGATTTAATTACATTTATTTTTCTTATTTCTGTAAAATAGATTTAAAAATCTTTAGACATTAGCTGATATAACCTCTCCAAAAACGAAGAAAACCCCATATGACATGAAAGCAGCCCTATTTAATACTGGTTAAGCCGTTCCGGTGGTGTGGCCCCCCCTGGCTGAGCTGTGCTGACCCGAATTCTCACTAGGCCCTCCTCAGATCCGCTGGCACCCAGAGGCGGGGGGGATCGTCGCGCGCCCGTCCAGCAGACGGACAAAACCCGCCAGCACACGCGACTCCTGGACACTCTGCGCAGCGCTCGCTCCTGCCAGTGTGCCAGCGCGCTGCCGGACTAGTGTGTGCATGCACACATCCACATACACAGACACACACACACGCGTGCGTTCCGGTTCGAGTAGAAGCAAGAAGGAAAAAGAAGTCAAGACGAGTGAATGGTTCAGAAAATTGATTTTAAAAAAAGATTATAATTTGAGATCGCCAATTTGATTCATCATGGGAGTGAAATAAAGGGTCAAACACAGAATCTGATAAGTAGAATACAAGTACTGATGGTCTCAGCGAATCATGGTAATTATGTCCACCAGAACCTGCAACGACGAGCTTAAAATCAATCACACCTCGGTCCAAAGGTAGCAAAATACCCCTCGTAAAAGCTCACAAATGAAAACACTATATAACCAGGCCTGGAGCTGTTCCTAGGCAACCAGCAGAGGCTCCAGGAAGTTGGTGGACTTGACTAAGAGATTTATAGTATGTAATCCCCAGTAAAATGTAAAATCTTCACTTTCGCTCTTTATTTTTGGAAAAAATTAAACAAATAGATTGGACCTGAATTTTCTTGTCTTTTGACAGAATCCCGTGAGCTATTTCTTCCTATTTTCAGTCTTATGAATGTCATTGGTCTGGTTTTTCTGGGATTGCCCAATGTTGCTTTGGGAAACACGGGCGAAACCCACCTTGGCATCTTTGGCGTAGTAGAGAGTTCGGCCTCTCAGTTTGAAGTAGCGCTTTTTCCACCTCTGGAAGGAGCTCGTCTGCTTCAGCAACAGTCCCTCTTTTATGCTCGTCTGCAGCAGAAAAGACACAACGGAAATAAACAAACGTTCGACGAAAAACCTTCCCTCTGAAAGCAACAAAAGCCTTCCCTCTCACAGTGGATTTCCCTCCCAGATGCAGAACACCCACTTGTCTTTATCTACAGGAAACTGTCGAGATAAAAAAGTGCCTAATGTTTATGTGTGTGTAAGCGGCAATTTTATGCTTGGGAGACAAGGAATAGGCCAAATAGTGGAAAAGAAAGGAAGTCCATTACATACACCACCCCTCATTTCTCCAAAGAGCTTTAAACACACATCACTCACAAAACCAGTGGGGAAGAGAAAAAACAGGCTAAGTGAGAAAAAGTCAAATAATAGACGGCAAAAGAAAAAAAAAAGGCAGAAACAGCTTTGCCTATCGATTGTTCCCGGTGATTTAGACATATGTTGAACTCTGAAGGACCCATCGCTTTCAAACACTTTAACACTTCCACGTAATACAAATACAGTGTCTTCCAGGGGACAAGTTTGGCAACCTTAAAGGAGACTCACATCATAATATTCCACTTAAATGATGACTGTCCTGTGAAACAGAAACATTTCTGCTTGTTTATTGGTCCTTTTCTCAGCTCTTGATTTGTCTCTGTAAGCCATTACTTGTTCTCGCTCCAACAGAAGGGAAACTAGACTCACTCATGAGCAGAAAAAAGGGGTTGATTTATTTTGAACGTGTTTTTCTCTATATGTTTTACTAAATTAACCTTTGCAGGTTTATTAGCTTAACGTATTTTTTTAAGTTGCCAGATTTATTTGTTAATTTGTCTTTGATTTGCAAAACTGCGCGAGTGCATTTAAAAGCAACTCGGATTACACTCGGTGGGAAGCGTGTTGCCACATAACGGTGTAAACACAAATGAGCTATGGGCCAATCTGCAAGCGTCCACCCATTCTTCTGACGTGACTCAACATGAGAAAAAGTGGTTCTGCTCACATTTTTTCTGAGTAAACTGGAGTCCAAATGCACAAAAACCTCCCGCTCCTCTGCAGCAACCAAACAGACTGTATGACTTAGGTCTGTCTTCATGTGTTAATGCACTTGAACTTTAATCTAATGGACACAAATACAGTATTCTTAATGTTCAGAAATGGATTCTGAAACTGTATCACCAAAGGAGGAAGCCGTGAGACAACATGGTGAAGACTCATATTAACAGAAAATTGGCGGACAAATGTTCTGTGGTCAGAATGGATCGTTTTTTTTTTTTTTTAATATCCATAAATCCCCTTTCAAATCTACCAGTTTGGGCTGTTTTTAGCTCCTCACACCTGCATTAGCGTCCAAATTAGATTCTCGTGGTATTTGTATGGAAGCTATTCTTACAAACAAATATTATTACTTGCTAATTAAATTTTAGGGTCCCTAAAATACCTAACCGGACTCACACACAGGGGATGAAGTTTGGAATTGGAGAGGACACTTCTCCGAAAAGGAAATGGCCTGGCTATCTTTTACAGCGTGTGTCACATCAAACCAGTCTCCACATGCAACACAGTAGACACAGTCATCATCATTAAGACCAGCATCATCTTTCACACAAAAACACACACAGACACACACACGAGCACACACACACACACACACACACTCTGTGATGTACAGAGCAAATACATCGAGACACGGAACAGTGGACACGGGAAAGATAAAACACACACACAGGCGCACAAATGGAAATGCTACACGGAAGACCATCACCCCCCTCTCTGACCACACCGAGGCGAGGTGGGACACGCACGCACATGTACATCCAGACACACACATGCACACCATCAGGGGCTATTTTTAGCCGAGGAAGGCAGGTCTCTATGGGGAGAATTACAAACAGACACAAAGGCCTGAAGCTGACATCCTGCCCACCAGCTGTGTCAACTTAAACATAGAAAACACTGCAGTAGAATAGAGGCACACTGTTAAGAAAACACAGCGCGCGCACGCACACACACACACACACACACACACACACACACACACACACACACAC
>JABUIW010000225.1:210826-253375 GCA_013363375.1 Menidia beryllina
CTTGCTCGGCAGATGGTTGTGGCTCCACAACCAGTCCAGACGGAGGCGAGAGACCGCCTCATCCAGTCCGCCAACCGGCGGACTGGTCCGTGCCATGACAGACCCTAGCGGCTGTTTTCACACAAACACTCACTCCCGAGGAACACAGGGAGTGCCACACGCAGGGAACGCGTGAAGTAAATCTACTCCCGTGTAACTTCTTTTCAAATCAACTAGTGAATCCCACCGTAATATCAGGAGGCGATATCCGCTTACGCACCACAAGTGGGAAATATCCTGCCCCAACAGGAGAAAAATCATTAAGGCTACCATACACAATAGTATTTACTGGGAAGAAAATATAGCCTATACATTACGCACGAAAACGCGTTATAGGCTTTTCTGTTGATTGTGAACTTCTCCTTAGTGTAATATGAGATTGAGAGCGTCAAATAGTTTGATATTCTCTAATAAAATTAGTAACATCCACTCTTAACAAGCCCCGATCCTACTCCCAACTCACGCTCAAGAAGGAAATGTACAATTCGTTTCATTTAAACGTTTGAAATAAAGATTGACAACACCTCAGGCATGGAGAAAAGACCGGGAGAGAAGAGCCGGAAAAAAAAGAGTGGTCACACGACAAGATGCAACTAAGTGTCGTTGAAGGCTAATTCAATAATCGTTTTGAATAAAAAATAACAATTTAAAACCCTGATGAATCCGTTTTAGATTATTTTAGGACTAGGCTACAGTAATGTCCCCAAATCACGGCGGAAACGCGGCTTTTACGCACAACAGCTCGTTGAGAACGAAACATCTTCATAGTTTAAAAAAGCCACTCTTTGTGACCTGGATTCCCGTTAAGGGGTTTTAATTTTTTTTCTTTACTTTGCTTTTTTAGAAAACTACGCAGGATCACATCGAAACCAGAAGCGTTCTGAGTAACCAAAGCCCATTGTGTTGGTTTATACTAACCAGCTCTTCCCAGACAGGGCTACGGCTATAATGATACACATCCTCCATAGTCCAAGACCTCCGCGTCCGCTCCGGGGAGAGAAGAAACGATTCGGGGTATAAGATTGAGGAATTCACAACCTGCCTTAGCTGCCCTGGCCTGATGCCACTCGTTTGCGCAATGAGGAGATGGGACGTGGAGCTGGCCGTCCCGCGTCCTCCCACCGCTCCTCTCCCCTTCGCAACGCTCTCTTCCCTCCGAGGGCTGAGCTTATCAGCACTCCACGTGATAAATGTCAAACCAGCTTAAAAATGCGCGCGGCTCGGCAGGAGACTGATCCTGGCCGAGATGAGGAGGCCAATGTTGTAGATTGAAGTTAAAGAAATCCTTTGTTATCTCACTTTACATGATATTTCACATTGTCATTAAATAACCCGGTAAATAGCCTGCTTCGTTTCCAGTACAGGACTCAAGCTTTCAGCTAATAGGTTTCAGAATGACTTTATTTATTTTAAAAAAGCTTAACTTCTTTCAGTCTGTGATATATTTTATATTTTTCATTGGTGTTGTCTTTGGGACAAACATAGTGTCTAAAGTGCCTATCTGAAATGGCTGTTGTGTATTGACACTACACCAGTTAATTTTTTTGAGTTTGATTAAAACTGCACACAATATAACAAAGACATGATATTGTTAACCTGAATTTAACAAGACTGTGGCACTTGTGTTTTGAAGGTATCCTTGGCCTGGTGTCTTGTTGACCCATCTTTTACCCAACTGGTTGAGGCAGTCTTACCTGGTTTGGTTCGTCTGTAAGATGCCTCCTGTTAAATGGACATTTGTCTCTCCACTGTCAGCAGTATTTTCAAGATTTTAAAAGAATTGATTTCAGTATTGTGTTTTTTTTTATACTCAATGTAACTTTTTTTGAACAGCCATGAAATATATTGGGCTAATATGGATTTGAATGCAATAAAAAAATCTATATTATATTCGGTGTTATACTTCAGGTGTCAGAAAAATATAAAGAATTACATTTTTTGGGAAGTCACTTCATCCATTAATGCAAAGCCCGGGAGAGTGGAACTGTTGTCTGCAAACTCAAAATCATACGGAAGACTTTAGCGTCGGACCAGGCTGTCCTCCCGCTATTTTCCTCCGACTCCTGCAGAATGAGCTGACAGACGTTATGAAATGGGAATGAGGCTGGTTCATTTCACAGTTTAACCAGAAGCGTGTGTTTTCATGTCGTACTGGCAACATACAAAGTCTGAGAAATGCACTCCCGGTTGTTGTGTGGCGGCACCGGAGCGGCCATCGCCACCAGAAGGATGCGGAATATTTTGGGTTCTGTGCTGGGAAGAGACGGCTGGATGTGGAGGAATCATGAGGTCAAACTTCTAAGTACATCCGCAGGTACCCTGGCCGTTTTAACTTCAGTGATAACACAACAGAACAGAGAGAATGAGGGGAATGTTTGCTTGACTTATGTTGTGCAGAGAAACCCCACCTTGAACTGTCAGCTGCTGATGGCCGGATTTAATGCTCGGTGTTTGATTCGTTTTAGAGGTGATTCTACAGGTGTGTTTGGGAATAACAAAGCAAATGGTTAGTATCAGCACAGGTAAACATGAAATAGAACCGGGGATTCGATCAGTAACTCGCAACCAGCTTATGGGTGAAAGGTCACACAGGTGTTTTGTAACTTCACGTCGTGATGAACACACACAAACAAACACACACACTCAAATAAAGTCAAAGTCCAGAAATGCATCTTAATTTGCTGACACCATTATTAAACAGAAACCGGTATGATGGGCATTATTTAAGAGCCTTAACACACTAAGAAGAATTCAATAAAGAAAATCTAAACACATTTTCAAGTTTTGGGAAATTGTATGGCAATTGTTTTTGAAAGAGAGACCAAGAATTGTCAAGCTAGACACAAATCCTGGAAACCACTGGAATCCTGAATGTCCTAGTCTTCACTGGAACTGTCTGTGGTGGATCCTTACTCACCCTTTTTTTTTCTCTTTGCAGGTGGCACCCTGAAGATCGGTGACATCTCTTTCAAACTCAAAGCCCCCAAGAATCCAGAGCTTGTTCCTGTGAAACACAGTGCGTCACTCTTAGTTTGAGTGTTTGTTTTTTTGTTTGTTATTTTTTAATAACGTGCTTGCACAGGTATTCCCGAATGATGAAATTGATGTATTTATTTTTTCCGGGTCCAACAGCTTCAGACTCAATGCCGCAGATGGTGGCTCAGCACCTGCGATGGATCATGCAGAAAGATCTTTTGGGCCAAGATGTATTCCTCATCGGACCCCCGGGGCCCCTGAGACGATCTATAGCTATGCAGTACCTCGTGAGTGCTCGTAAAGCTAAATAAGTAAAGCTAAATGTTTGTAATTGTTTAAAGATGAGTACAGATCAAATACTACACCTAAAGCAACACTGCGGTGTCAGTTAATGGGTCCAAATGTGAATGCTTTTGAAAAATAATTTTAAAATGAGCTTAGATATCTTATTACCTTGTAATTACTTTCTAATACCATTCCTTCTCACAGCACTTGAAAGACACCGTACTAAGTAAAAAACTGTTAAAAAATTAGTTACAAATCTTAACAGAGGTTTAAAAAAAAGAGAAAAATATCTCTCGTTTTTTGTTCCCGGAAGGTTAAAGATCGGTATGCAATAGAATTACGTTACTCGCATCATTTAGAAATCTTTTTAATTTAAAGGTTCCTCAAATGGCCCTTGATTAGTTTGTAAAATCTAGCTGGTCTGTTTTGTTTTGACTAGGAGTTGACCAAACGGGAAGTCGAGTATGTGGCTCTGTCCAGAGACACCACAGAGACTGATCTGAAGCAGAGGAGGGAGATCCGCTCAGGAACGGCCTTCTACATAGACCAGGTAAGTCTGCCTCTTGTGGCTTTCTTCACTAATTATCACAATTTCTCAGAGGCATCTGTTTAAAGTCCTGATCCATCTTGACTCATCTCTACGCTGAGCCGTACAGCTTTTTGCGCTGGAGCTTTGGGAGTGCTGCTCGTAGTCACTTATTTTATTTAGCGTCCCTGGCATTAAAGAGTAACAGAAATACAGTAAATAATTTCACTGCCATTAAATGTAATTTAATAATATTATTTAATGAACTTCTTAAGACTATTCACTTTAGAAAAGTGCGTTTGGAGCTCCAGGATGCTTAAAAATGGCAACCCAATACAATGTCTTAAACTGTATTCTATCAATGGATATCAATGTAACGCTGCTATAAAAACAGCGGACCTGTGAATAAACCTACTTTCTATCAGCGTATATCGTAAAACAGCCTGTAAGTCTTGTTTTGGGCCACTTTGGTCTGTAAAAATATCATTAGTGAATCGTTTAGATTCGCAGGACATGCAAAAGTTCAACTGTCACTTCAAAGCAGATTTATCCATTCTTTTTATATTGACTTCTGCCTGAATTTGACTTCGTACCATAGTCATTGTTAGTCATGATTGGCAAGTCAGTCTTTTGCTTCCCGTCCAATAGCAAATTCTCATCAGCAGTCGAATAGCTGCTTTAGGATAAAAGTTAGCTAAAGATGCTATTCCGCTTCATTTTAACTGTAAGATATCTTGATTAGGATATCAAATGAGTCATTATGAAACTATGGGGACAACATTTACATGCATACTCTTTGTAGGTTGCGCAGCTGTATAGGGAAGTAAAAACTATCGTATTTCAAACAGCTGGTCGGGGGTTTAAATACTGACTAGGGGCAACTGTCCAGTAAGGGTGCCCAGGCTAGGCCCTGCATGCTACCAGCCTACCTCAGTTGTAATGTTGTGAGTTTACCTTGGATAAAAGTGTCAGCTAAATGCATTTTAAAAAAAAACATAAAACAATGGACATGTAAAGGGCAGTTTAGAATGGCGAGCTACACAAAAGGCTACAGCAGCAGCTCTCACTGTGCTTCTTCTCACTGTGTTCTTCTTGCACATTTGTGTGCAGTTGAAAACTACTTTTGCAGTTTTGATGGTGGAACAGTATGTCTTTCATGGCAGAAGGATAAATATATGGGGTTGCCGGAATAAAAGCAGTCTTTTGTGGCCCTCTGCAGACATTATACTCTGTATGAATCCCTATGGCATTTTCGGCTGATTTAACTGCTCTCTCCTGGTCAGCCACACCAGGGCGTCATGGGGGATGATGCTCTCAACAGAGCGTTTATAGAAATGTGTTTTTTTTGTTTTTTTTTCAAATCATGTCCTCTTTAATGCAAAGAATAGCAGGTTCCATCTTCCTTCTCCTCCAGTCGATCCGCTGTTCGTTTCTACTGGCAGGGTTTAGAGTTGGCAACACTCCTTGCTACAGTTTAACATTTTTAGTCTGTTTTTCTTTGCACGTCTTTCTCTTTTTTTATTCAATCAAGATTCATGCAAACACACACCCACACACTCAGTTAACTTTATACATTTAGTAACCATAGAAACTAGCTATTTCCCTGTATCCGCACTGGTTGCTCTCGCCACAACTTTCTGTTCTTCTTTCATCTAGTCAATTTTAACAGCTAAGGCAAACTATCTGGAAAGAAAAGTATCATGGTCATTAAACAGTTCTTTTTTTTATTTTTTATTTTTGCTATAAGCAGCCAGCAGAGATGCCCAAAAATGATAAATATCGACTTAGTCGGGGTACCACCCACAGCTAATTAGCCCTAACCCTAACCCTCATCCTTGTGAAAAAGAAATCTATTGCATAACAGTTCGGTTAGTTTTAGGTCTTCAGGAACAGAACAGCTCATGCATTCTTTATATTTCACACTTTGCAAATGCACATGTTCCAACCATGAATTCAGAATTCTCACCTAACGCATGATCAGAATAGTGTTTACACCTCGTTTCCAGGCATCCGCCTGCATGTTTGTGCATCCTGCTCTGAGTGGTCTATCATTTCAAAAAAGGGTAAGGTGGCCCCTCTGTTTGCCATTGCACATTAAGGATGAAGGAATTCAGGCTGCTCATGTTAAGGGGTTTTCAGTTTGAGCTGATTTCTCTCATTTCTGGCTATAACGGCCATAATAACTTTCACTAAAACAAGTTATCCCCGAAGGGGCTGTAGCACAAATCAATTCAATTAAAAAATGGGCTCGTGTGTGAAAAGCTATCCCAGGCTGCCACTTCCCAGGTGAAATTCCAGGCCTCCATGCAACATTGAAGACCCATTCTGGCTAAGACAGACCCACAATGTCCAGTCCACTCCTGGCAGCTGGTCACCAGGAAGCTTTTTAACTTCCTCTCCCAAAATGATGCAGATGACTCTTCCTCGGATTCCTCACACTCTGCCTGCTCTCTGCTCTGCTTATCAGAATAAAAAATGTTCTGTCTCTTATCAGATTACTCTCACAAGTTCACATACATTTAAAAGTGATGAACTTATGAACTTCGGCTATGTAACTTTGGAGGTAAAAAAAAGAAAATGAGTAGCGATTCAGCTTCAACACAAGGCTCTTTTTCAGACCTTAACTTGAACTCTCCTGTTCCTTTTATCCACTATTCTTAATTATATTACCGGCTGCTTGAAAAGAACTGTGATGCATTTTTAGAGATTTTCATGACCACAACTGGCCAATTAAAGTCTGAGTCCTTGATAAAGTTAATCTCAATGGTAAAGTATATTTGTGTATCTCCAGATATCTGCAGGATGTCTCTTGTTTTTGTTTGATTTAAACAATTTATGGCCATATTTTCTTTAATAATCTAGCGTACAGTTGATCAGTTCTGCTTAAGAAGGCACGTACTTTTGACCTTTTGTCAAAAATGAGCGGTACAGAAAAGCTTTCTCATATTACCGATGAAATTTCTTTAAAAAAAACAACACTGTTCAATATACTGAAAACCAGAAAGATCCCTTTAGTTCTTGTTACTTCTTAATCACAAAGAGACCGTTGTTTTGTAAATAACAAACCGACTTCCTAATTTGGATGGCTGAAAGGTCTTTTTCCAGACAGAGAATTATTAGAAACGCCACCTCAAAGTCTGCCGTCATTGCATCCTGTGGTCATGTGAAAAGGAAAGTGCCTCGCCTTTCAGTCGTACCCTTTTATAAATCAGGACATTATTAAAGATCACCAGGTCCCGGTTTTTGGAACTTGTTTTTGAAATGAGAAAAAAAAAAAAACAGCCTCAGATGAGCAACATCACATGACATATTTCACCATGTTGTTTGTTAAGCATAATCAAAGCCAAAAATCTGTTTTGTGGAAAGTTAAGTAAAGCCAGCAAGTTCACCCCCAGGTCAGACCATGCATTGCTTCGGGAAACTAAAAAAAAAAAAAAAAAAATATGCTACATCCCAGCCTCAACGGGTCCTCGTCAACATCATGTCAAAGATCATGGCTTGTTTGGAGGGGTTGAAGGAGAAAACATGGTAACTCAGTATAGATTTACAATATCACAAAACAGTGCATTGACTGATAAGATCACACAGAGGAGAAATACTTAGAATAAAGGCTGCAGTAAATCATGGAACTGAATTTTTCACACTCTTTGGCATTTTTTTCAAATCAAAAACTAATAATGTAACGTTGTGTGCTGTTGTTTGCCTGAGGTTTGATTTCACAAGGAGATTTCAGCTGTATTTTTGTGAAGGCTGTTGTAAAAAAAACATTTTACAGATTCTAAACCTGATTTTTTTTTTTTTCGCCTCATAGTTTTAGCTGATCGTAGTCATCAAAGCCTTTATATATGAGCATGTGACTTAGGAGAGGCCGCATCGCTTTGTGATGGAAAGCCTGAGCCAGCTCTGGCCATATGTGGCCTGAAAGAAATTGGACACAGTCACTTTGGATAAATATTCATGATTATTTCCTGGACCAAAGTCATAGATGGAATCTTTGAAAAATGCCTTTTGACGGGTTCCTTTCCAATGATCAGCGCACGCTGTCTTCTTCCAAGAAAAAAGCAAAGCGGGGTAAACGCCTCCATGAGAGGCGCATCCGTCTCCTTCCTTCTCATTAAAACGAACAAGTTGTCCATTGTTTCCATGGAAACATGCATAGATGTAGCATTTTTTTTTTTGAGAAGACCAAAAGGTGCTGCTTGTTTCCGCCCCTCTCCCCCGAGCACGTGCCTGTTTATGAGCCTTGTGTCTCCATATGTGCCAGCGGATGCGATTATTTAGTAAAAGTACACGATTTTGGAACTGTTGACTGTTTTTAATGATAACGTGTGGGTGTGAATTACAAAGCTTCTGCGATCAGGGATAGTTTGATATCGTAGGAGGTGTGTGTTATCTAGAACATTCAACTATTCCTCCGGGCCCTGTGCTGATTCGGAGCCCTAAATTCGGGCTTAATGTGTCAGTCCCGGTGCATTCTGTGTCCCTCCTCTCACTTTAGCTGTAGGTCTTTCTTCTTTTTTTTTCCCCTTTCTCTCCTTCATTTCAGGCACCATTCCACCCCACAAGTTCGTACAAAGACGGCAGTCACATGAATATAATCGCATGCTTGTTATAATTTTGACATTTAAAGTCACCCCTCTCCATTTAGCCGGCGCTTATGTAAGACAGCCTGCCTCAAAGCCACACGGCAGAGTCTTAAGTCTGTCTCGCACTGTTTGAAAGCTTACCATCTCTACTGAAGCAACGTTTGAAATGGAAACAATCTCAACTAATTCTTCTTCTCCCTCTGGAATTATCCTTTGAGTGGGAAAAAAAAGTAACCTATATGTTACAGGTCTCATTTGAATACCTTCATGCTCCTATTCAAGGCAAATAGACACAGCAGAATGTATAGTCAAATTAAGGTTTTAGCGCACATATATGAGTGAACGATTGATAAACATAGGCGTGACCAATAAGACTAAAACTTGTGATGATCCTTTGAAAATATCTTGAACTGATGCAACAGCCAGTCAGCCGTTGGTAACGAGCCACCTTCACCATTGGGTTACAGCTCAGATGTTCCCCAAGAGATGGTGGATATGGAACTTAGAGTAGACGTTATAACCAGAACCCACTGAGAAGTTAGTGTTTCCTGATGTGCTGACACAGGAAAAAGGCCGTGACATCTTCCAACAATTATCAGAACAGCAAAAAAGTTCTCGTGGCCATGAGCCGCTTAAGGTTATTCACTCCAGCAGTCCGTGGCTTTAACTTTGGGTTTGATCGGTTTATGTCTTTTAATGCATTCGCATCCCCCCAGCATCCTCTAAGTGTTGGTTAAAGGCATCCCAGTTTCGGCTGGGATGTTTTTCTTCCTCCTGTGTGGGGTTCGCGTCAGACCGAGCACAAGGCCTGTCTGTGCCTCTCCCCCCCCCCCCCCCCCCCGCCATTCTGCGTCACTCACATTTCTAGCAATTATCTGATTACAGCGTTCGGTGCCGAAAATGGATCGGGAGTTAAATATAGAGCATCTGGTCCTCACTATAGTTTTATGGCTTTTCTTCCCACACAGGCCACCACGTATTTACACGATAACCTAATTACACGGCCGCTCGCTCTGTGGTCCACCCAGACAGCTAAAGTTTCCTACCTCTTGATGTCAGATGTGAAGGGTATCGGCGCACACGCACGGCACACACGTGCACGCGCGCCCACACGGTGAAAAACGGGCCTTGAATAAGCAGGGATTGGGCTGGAAGTTATTGGGGACTGTCTGAACCATGTAAGCCGACAGGCACATTTGGAAAAAAGCTTAATTATGTGATTCTTAAAGCAAGCGTAGGCAGCTCACAGATAATCTGGTCGATCACTGATAGCTGGACAGCGGAGCAGCAGATTTGACCGGAGTGTGGGCTGACGAGCTGCTTTTTCAGGGCCTGATATCTCGTGTGTTTTTTTTTGCCTCAAGTGCGCGGTGAGAGCAGCGACGCAAGGGCGAGTCCTCGTCCTGGAGGGGCTGGAGAAAGCAGAGAGAAACGTCCTCCCCGTCCTGAACAACCTGCTGGAGAACAGGGAGATGCAGCTGGAGGACGGACGCTTCCTGATGTCGGCTGAGCGCTATGACAAACTGCTGCAGGTCAGCAGAGAGAACCCGTCTGGACAAGTCAAGTCAAATCCTGCTCGAAATCACAGAAAAGGCCTAAAGTTTGGGGGGTCAACCTTGTGCTAACCATAGTCTTTAGTACTCTGCCTCTCTGTTTAACCCCGAGTTTTACATATTTCTTATTATTTTATTTCTTTCTTTTTCATTATTTTATTTTTTACATCGAGTTTTACATCTTTTTTTATTCATTGTATTTATTTATTTATTTTTTACATCAAGTTTTAGATCTTTTAAAAAAAAAAAATTAATAGATTTTTTACATCGAGTTTTACATCTTTTTTTATTTATTAATTAATTAATTTTTTACATCGAGTTTTACATATTTTTTCATTTATTTTTACTTTTTTGTTATTTTTAATGTTTTAATATTTTTTTTTTTTACATAAAGTTTTACATCTTTGTCGCTGCGACCAACTGAAACTTTGACGCAGGGAAATTTCACGTCGCTCATTTGTTATGGGAAAGGCCATAAAAACCTTCAAATTGTAGTCTGTCCCTGTTAACCGCCGCCTCCCTGCATACATGCTTAGTGAAAATGTCATAGATATTTATATAAAGTGCTCAAACTTCATGCTGTGCAGGAACACACTAAAGAGGAGCTGGACAGTTGGAAGATTGTGCGTGTCAGCGAGGACTTTCGAGTCATCGCTTTAGGGCTCCCTGTTCCCAAATACAAGGGCAACCCTCTGGATCCTCCTCTCCGCTCACGCTTTCAAGCCCGAGACATCTATTACCTGCCTTTCAAGGTCAGTCCAGGAATCTGCAGATAATCCAGCACCAAAAGTTCCCATCCGCCACAGAATGTCTCAATAAGGAAATGAAAAGTGGCCGCGTTCTAAAAGCCAGGCAGAAAAATTAGCATGTCCACCTGTTTTCCTTTTCTTTTTCTTTTTCTTTTTTAACATTCAATGGTTTATGATCTTTGTATTTTCAGGACCAGTTGGAGTTGCTGTATGCAGCAGGACCAAATGTGGCTGCAGAGAGGTAAAGCGAACATGGACAGGTTCTGAAGCTTTGTTTTTTTTTTTGTGTGTGCGTTTTTTTTTTCTTCAAATCGGCTCTTTTGTTGATCTGTGGGTGTGTGTCAGGGTTTCCCAGCTGCTATCACTGGCCACCACGCTGTGCTCGCAGGAATCCTCCAATCTGGGCCTCCCCGACTTTCCCGTAGACAACCTGCTTCCCGCCCTGCACGTTCTGGTGAGCCAAGAGGCCGGAAAATCAAAAACCTGAAGATCAGGATAAAATGAAGAAGAAAAAACACGATTTGATTTGCTCTCCTGTTGCAGAACACGTTCCCGGCCCTGTCTGCCCAGCAGCTCGTCCAGAGGCTTTATCCCTACAAGAGTATCCTAGGCAAGGATGGACACTCGGCCGTTGAGGGCGTGCTGAGTGTGAGTCGAGACCCTGTTTATCGGTCAGTCCAGTCGGTCGGCTGCTTTATTTCGTTTTCCGTCCTGATTGGTGTGATATCTTTCTCAGCGCTTTGAGCTTTTGGATGGTCAGCGTCAGCCGGCACCCACTTCCGTTTTGAGCGTGTCCGCGACGAAGGAACTCGACGGTCATGCTGATGTCACAATACGGGCCGGAGACAGAGACGTCACCTTCCAGGTGCTGTGTGTTGTTTTATTGGCGCAAAATGTGAAGATGCAACACGTTTTAGACTCTGAACCAATCAAAAATGTTTGAAAAAAGATGGTACACAACATAAGGAAAAAAAACACATAAAATGCAATCTTTCATGTATTCTCAGTAATCAGGCAGCAATCACGGCGTATGTAAAGGATACAAAAACCGCTACCCTCTGCCGATGGTGATTTCTCTATTCTTTATCAAAACGAAGGTTCCAGTCGGCACCAAAGAGCCGCGGCCCCCCAACAGCAGCCCCACCTTTATCAGCACACCCAGCCACTCCCAGCTGCTGGCTGAGATGATGCAGTCGCACATGGTGAAGGACATATGTCTGATGGGAGCCAAGGTGCCGGGCATACTGCGCCACACACACACACACACACATATGCCGCGCACATGCTGAGTAATATGTGAATTTATTCACGAGCCCTATTTATTCCCCCAGGGCTGTGGCAAGTCGGTTATTGCCAGAGAGTTTGCTGAGATGCTGGGTTACAGCATTGAGCCCGTCATGCTCTACCAGGTAAACAAAGCTTGTTTTATTCTTTATTTGAGGTGGAATCAATATTTGTTATACGTGGAAGCTCGGCGGAGCACGAGTTTAAAAAAGAAGAACGCCTGCTGGCCCCAAAACCAAATAATGAATGCCACAATCAGGCGTTGGCCATCTGTCTGTCTTCCGACCCACTTTGGGTGACACATTCAACACTATGTGCCCTCACACATGATCTTTACTTGATTTTCTGTAGTTTTGTAGGCCAGGCTCTTCAGACTGCTTCCACCTAATAAACAAATAAAACACTGACTTGGAATCTAGATAAGGTTGTGAAAATATGTGTTTATTACTTATGCTAAAAACACATATAGGCTCCAGCCCACCCGCAACCCCATTGGGTAAAAACGGTATAGAAAATGGATGGATAGGGGGACTTAATGTATTTTAAGGGTTGAGAGAACAACTTCATTTGGCAGGAAATAAAGAAGCATGTTGCTAGAGCAACTGATTATGTTCAAAGAGGGAGTGTATGTTAGATATTGTAGGTCTACTTGGTAGATCACTCCACCTTTCCACCATCTGGTAGAGACTTGGCAATCTTTATGTTGCCAAGCTACAAGCAGATAACGTTTTGCAATTTATTCGAATTTTTCCTGAATCTCGTCTTTAGTCGTTGCATGTCGTTGGTGTTTTACAGAGGACCTGAAAGAGGGGACTTGAAACCATCAGGAAAGCAGTTGGAATATAATTAGACTTTTTTTTGGCAGCCAGAGGCAACAACCGCTGTAAAGCTGCTGTAAAGCCCCCAGTCACCTGTTACATTTGCATCAGAATCTCTTGGTTTCAAGCTCATGAATGGTTAGAAAAAGGATCGAGTATGGATTCATGGAGGTTACGGTTTAAGTTTTTTCCGCACTTCTCCCGTCTGTGGGCATGCGATTATGCAGGAAGTGGGCGTGCTTAAGCGCCATGCATGAATGTATCATACTGCGGCTATTTTTAGAAAGCTAAGGTCAGGGGTGGCTTGTGCTGCGGGAATTGCAGAATCCTTTGCTGGGTATTTCATATCTTCAGCACTTAAAGACCAACTGGTGGAAAGGGGGGCGGCATATTTTCCTTCTTCCGCTCTGTGTCTTAGCAAATTTTTGTGAAACAGTGAAATGATGAAGAGCATCTCAGTTGCAGTGTTTCGAGAATACACACGCACACACACACACACACATATATTATATATGTATATAAGTATAGAACGTTTCTGTGAATTCTTCATACATATTGTAGAGAACATTACATGGAAGAATGTATATTGTATTCTTTCCCGCAATGTCTCATGTGACTAGTTAAAAAGTATGCACAAATGATTATTAGATTTCTACTTAGAGGGATGTTCAGAACTGCTTTTTTTTTGTATATCTAACCACGCAGCAATCCATTTATTAAAGTATGACAGAAACAAATTCCCAGTCCACCTCCACTCCTCCACTGCAGTTAAGGATTATTGCCAGAGGTTGAAAAGCATTATCGTCATTGATCCATGTTGTAAGGCAGTTAGTCACTCTCTTTAAGGCTCTGGACCAGATGCAGTTAGCTCCGTAATAACTCGCAAACAAATTTGTGTAACATTACTTGTCGTCCCTCTTATAGCCCCCAACTGTGCCGTGACATGTCAGCTTGATATTCAATATGACAGCCTTGCTCCAAAGACCCCCTCCAACAGAAAAGTGCCATTAACTGTTATCTGTAAAGTAGATTTATCAAATTTAGCAGTTTGGCCACATTTTGCAGGGACGGAGTTAAAAGAGTTTGTGATCCAGGGGGCAGGCTCTGCTTTCGGGACCCAGTTAGTGATTGTAAACTTGTATTTCAAAAACTATGCAGATAACAAAAATGTATTCTTTTTTTTTTTTTTCAAGGAATTAAATAGAATATCTACTGTGTGATGGAGAAATTTGAATTATTAGAGCTACATTGGAACAATTAACCAATTAGGTGTGGGGTATCAAAAAGATTCAGCTTCCAAAATGGAATTTCACTGTTATTTCACAGCATGAATTGAAACTGAAAAAGTTTCAGGTGCTTTAATCTGACAGAAGCCCATTGGTATGAATTGTCATGCCTCCGGGACATATTTAAATTATTAAAAAATCTTATCAATTGCCAGTAAGAGCACAATCTGGTTTGCTGACAATGTCGAGTAACAAATCCAAATCTAAACTTCGGCTTGGCTTCCACACATTTATTTTCGCTTTCCTTCTAAAAATAAGTTTGTGCAATTGATTCGAAAGGAAACACTCCCCATTGTCAGCCCGTTTTCCATTCATGCTCTCCCTGTGATGTGCAGGACATGACGGCCCGGGATCTCCTCCAGCAGAGGTACACTCTCCCCAACGGAGACACGGCGTGGAGGCCGTCTCCGCTGGTCACAGCTGCCATCGAAGGCAAGCTGCTGCTTCTGGACGGTGTACACCGGGTCAACCTGGGAACCCTGGCTGTGCTCTCCAGGTACCTCAGCTGAAACAGGGCCCGCTTCAGGACGGATTTGCTGCCTTTTTATGTGATGGTGGGATTATCTGAAGAGTAGAGTCTGTGGACAACTAATCCTGAGAAACGTACCCCGCAAGGGCGCAATATCATCAATTGTCAACTTAAGATATTGATCATTTGGCTCTTCTTTGGATGTGGGCTTCCTTTTGTTCAGTTTTCTATCAGATGATCCCTCACTGCTTCAGTTATGCTGTGCTCCAGACTCTGGAGGATTCACTCCTCCATCAGACATGTTGATATGGATCTTTATATTTATGCCTTAAGAATGGCTAAGTTCAGAGTCAGGTCTGGATTATCTTTTCTTCTTAAGGACATCACTTTCAGATACAGATTTTTTTTTTTGTTGTTTCAATTTTTTTTCTTCTTATCTTTTTTTATTTTATTTTATTTTTTTTACAAATGTAGTATTTGATGTGTCTTTTTAGGGGCTTGCTCACAAAGTGTGCGAGGATATGGTTTATAATAGTTGTTTTTTTACCAATTTCATCTGTTAAGTTTTGACACAAGGCTGGAGCTATCCCTTACCTTACTCTCACCTCACTCCATTGCGGAATCTGTTCCAGGCTGCTTCATGACAGGGAGTTGGATCTTTACGATGGAACCCGGCTGCTGCGGTGGGACAGATACCAAACACTAAAGGAGCAGCTCCAGCTTAGCGACCAGCAACTACAAGACAGGTACACACATTAGGGCTAACTGTGGGGATTTTGTTGTAGGTGTTAGAGTTTCTGAATCACTGGTTGTGTTGAATTTTTTGAAAATATGGTCATTAGTAGGCAGTTATAACAGAAGCCAGTCATCGTGTTGGGTAGATGATAAAGACAGAAATAGCCCCGGGCAGTTGTCTAGTTAAACATCTTTGTGTTTACAACTATGTTTGTGTGTGTGTGTTTCTTAAAAAGCCACCTAAGCAAGCAGGAAGGATGTTTGTGGTGGGGCGTTCCGGTTAACTGAAACCACTTCCTTTTCCTCCACTCTTGCGGCTCAGACAAACTGTGCAGACCATCCATGTGTGAACATGTGTGACCACTGGGACTTTATTTGGCCAGATTGCTCAGGTTACATTTCCATACCCTGTCTGTATACAGCGGCTAATTTAGAAGTTTTAAATCGGTCTTTGTCTGTTCTTTTGTCCCAAAATAAAACGATGACATATATTACATAAATAGTAAAATGGTAAAAAAGGACATCACATGAAGTAAGATTATTTAAATATAACTGAAGGTGTATCCAAAAACCTAAAAAAAACACAATGGAAAAGCATACAATTTCAATTAGAAATGTATTTCATATGCCTAATATTTTGAAATTGTAGATAGTGTAAATCAACTTGTAACTTAAGCATCTGCGTGCAATCATTTAAAAAAGATTAAAGCAAGGTTGAAATAGAAGAATTAAAAAAATATGAATTCAAAACATAAAGACAAATGAAACCAAGAACAGCACATTGTATCAATGATATAATCGAATTGTATCATTGTATCAATGATATAATCGAATACATACATACATATCATAACATGACAAAAAAAAAATATTTGTTCATAAAAATTATTTATGTTTCATGATATATATCATATAATTTAAAATCTAGATCTTTTAGTGACAGTTTCCTACGGTTTATAGGTTTGTTTAAAAAAAAATTCAAAGTTAAATGCCGTTTTCACCTGAATTCAGAGCAGCAGTAAGGAGGTTGTTTACCCATCAGACCTCTGTCAGATCTAACTGGATAATTGGAGATACTTGTTTCGTTAGTGATTTCTAATTAAAGTTATGTAACTCACGACGTCACTGAGCTGAATGGAGAGAGCGTGACAGTACTTGTGGGAATAACAGGAAATTGAACGCTGACTTATTCTTATTCTAAAGCGCAGTTGATTGGATTAGTGCCAACACCAACAACAAAAAGCTCCACGTGTGAAACTTCTTCCCACACGTTGTGTCCAGCAAGCCCGATGGTAGTTAGCGCCAGCTTTTGCCTGCAGTGAGGTAAATATATCCAGCGTGGGTGTCTCTGTGGTTTGATAGAAATGGACTTTGCTGTCCTGTTGAATCAGAGGAGTTCACAGCGAGCTGTCAGAAGTCATGCTCTTGACCCTGACATAGATTGGGTGGGACACACGAATACACACACACACACACACACACTCGCGCAGACATCCTTGACACATTCAGTTTGAACCTCCTTCCAACAGCTGCAAACAGATGTTTGTGAGTGCAGGTGTGCAGCTGCCCGAGTGTCTGTGTGTGTGTATGTGTGTCTGCAGGTCAATCCTTCCCATCCATCCGTCGTTCCGAGTGCTTGCCCTGGCCGAGCCCCCGGTGGTGGGCGCGAGCTCGAGCACTAGCAGCAGCAGAGGTCAGCAGTGGTTGGGCCCAGAGCTGCTCACCATGTTCCTCTACCACACCGTGACCCCCCTGGCCAAAGCCGAGGAGATGGGCCTCATCCGAGGCCTGGTGAGAATCGCTCCTCTCGTTGATGATTTATCTCCGTGGCGTTTCTCCTTATCAGGTCATCTCACTTTTAGTTTTTTCTCCTTCTCTAGACTCCGAACGTTCCGGAAGAAGCCGTGGAGCAGCTACTGCACCTCACGCACAGTCTCCAGAAGACAAACGACCCCACGGTGAGTCGGCGCGCTCGTACCCTGCTTCGCTCGACACGTGCGGCTTTAAAATAGAACGTTTGTGCGCGCCGTGTCTTCCCAGGCGCAGTCTCTGGCCTCGTCTCTGTCAACCAGGCAGCTGTTGAGGATCTGCCGCCGCCTCTCTCAGTACCCCGAGGAGAGCATAGCCCGCGCCGTTAATAAGGCCTGTCTCTCAAGGTGCACACAAACACACACCCTCAACTTGATGTAGTTTATGATACATGTTTTTAATGAGTGTTTAAAATATGTGGAGCCATTTGTGCATCCATACAAAACAAATGAAGGCTCAGAGTTTTTTTACTTACTTCATTCCTCACCTCATGAACAGCAGGAAAAAGATGGTGAATGCACCCCAGTAATAATGAGAACTATAAATAAGTCGAGTCATCTGTTTTTTTGCAATATGCGGTATGAATGTGTATTTCAGGTTCCTGCCCAGCCTGGCCCGTGCCTCTCTTGAGAAAAGCCTCAACAACTGCTCCATTCAGGACAAACCGGATCCTGCTGAACACACTCGTGACTATCGCTGTGAGTCCCACATATATCACAGATGAAAGCCAAGTGTTCCTGATGCTGTTTATGTTTTCTGGTTCACGCTTTCATCCTAGACTTTTGAGTTAGATCAAGGTCACAATTACAAAATTAGAATTTAAAAAAAATGTATATATATTGATTGACGATATATGTATATATGTTTGTGTGTGTTTGAATATAAATATATATGATATTAGGTTAATTGTAATAGACCACAAAGTAGCATCTTCGAATGCGTAATTTCAGATTTTTATTTTTATTTATTCATCTAAATGAGAAAGAAATTGCATAATTAAAAATGTCTGTATATGAACAGACATGCACTTTTTTTTCTTTCTCTGCTTGAATTTGATCATTTATTTATTTTCCAGACAGGGCATGTTTTATTGAAAAGCTACAAATTCAGGGGGGGACACAGAGAGTCTGAAATATAAGAAACAGTCTATCCTTAAATGAATATGGATCCTCGCATGGTCATCGTGGTTATGGGGCACATGAAAGTCTGCAAGAGCAGAAAAAGCAGAACAGATGAGTGTGTGTGATCTTCATGTTGAGGGCACAATGATGCCAATCAGATGACATGAGAGGTGTTTAAAAGCTGCTATAACTAATAGAGATAACTGTGATCTACGCTCTTCCTCTTCGTCATCAGGTGAGGTAAAGGATGGTGTGTTGACTATTGGAAGTGTATCGGCTCCTATCTACGTCCCCGAAATGAAAATGAAGGTTCCCGATGTGCTCTTCTATGATAACCCACAGGTAACCAAACACAAGGTGGAACTTTGTTGCATTAAACACAACCTCGTGGATTCCCTTCATACGAAATATGTTGAAATATCTGCGGTTGGTGATGACTTTGATCACAGACCGTGACATGTACGCTTGTTGTTGTTTACTTTCTCTCTGGTGTTGGTCACTGTGACACAGTGTGACTAAACCACAGTATGCCCACCCAGAGGTGAGCCAACCGTGGAAATGACACTCCGACATCCTCTGGCAACACCGATGACGCCGTGTGACCCAGATTTCATCTGGTTCTGGCTTTGTCCTCATTCTGCCCCTTTTCTCTGCCTGCCTGTGTGGGAGACTAAGAGAGGAAAAAAATAGAAGAAAGGATGGGTGCAAGGAGGATGTCCTACTTTTTGAATGACCTATTTTCTGTCAGGAGAGTTTAAGCATATTTATGAGATGGAGAGAAGACATCAGGCTGATTTATTTTTCATAATATGTGTAACACCGTAAAACAGTGTGGGTTCTCCTGATGTCTTTATGTCGTCAGAGCTTTGATTTCTGAATTATTTACCAGATATGTGCTTGTGTGTCCGCAGCACATGATGGTGATGGAAGACATGTTGAAGGACTTTCTATTGGGAGAGCACCTCCTCTTGGTGGGCAACCAGGTGAGTGATGAGAGCTCGCCTCTAACACAAAGCAACCTCCCTTTGATGAGCCATAGATGTCCACTTTTGACTGTTGTTGGTCTCAAATGTCTGTGTCTGTGTCTGTGGAGGTGTGTGTATCTTTTTTTTGCAGCAAACACCCACACATGTCAACTCCGTTTGAACACGGAGGGGAGAGTTATGAAACAGGCTCCCAGCATTCCGATGTCAACCTCCAAATCTGCCCGCTCACAGCGGGCTGTTGGCACAAAGACGCATGTAGCACTCCCTTAGGGACACAGAGTGTCCCCACTCCAGACCCAATGGGCATGGTTAAAGGGAGGATAGGGGAGGGGGGAGAGAAAATGGATATGGTGTACTATCACCCCAGAGGAGGATGTCTGCGGGCTCTTGCATAAATGTTAATGCGCACGCGAGAAAGTTTGAGTGGCCATTTGCAAATCCGAGTGCATGACCATGCATGGGCGAAGCTGAGACATTAGAAGCTGTCAGAGCAACTTACTGGACGTCTGACAGACTGGCCGAGAGATCCAGCATGCCGTCCAGGAGAGGCCAGTGGGAGTCCCACAGAAGAGCCCGTGTCAAAACGGAGCATCGTCAAAAGCAGGGGACACTTCTGGTTTTTCCTGCTCTGCAGCTGGAACGGACACCTCTTTATCTATTATTACAGCCCAACACAGTTTTGTTGATGACATAGCTCTCCTTCTAAGAAATGAAGCAGGCACAAGAGCGTCCTAAACAAACTAGGAGTATGATGGCTGCGCATACCCCCAAGTTTTTACCCAGGGGTTTGGGAAAATGGGGTCTAAACTTTGTATGGGATTGCTGTTCCATTATGGGATTCCCAGCTTGAAAAGCAGCACACAGGTCACCCTTATGGAGGATGGAGCTCTGAATCTTTTCACATGTATTACCCCACACATGGGCAGTGAGTGCTGCTGCAACAGGTCAAGAGCGAATGCTGTAAATATTTGTGTTTACATGTCTGAGGGATCTAGAACATATTTCGAATATTTCTAGGTCCCAGTGCCTACGTAAAAATGGCTCAAACACGAGTTTGGGCGGAGCGACGATGTGACCTCCATCTGTTTTCGGCAGACTTTGTTTAGAGTCTGTTCTCGAAAAGAGGTTCATATGTTTTGTGTGGTTTAATGTAACTTAATGATTCACTTCTGGTCCCCCTGCAGGGTGTGGGTAAAAACAAGATAGTGGACAGGTTTCTACACCTTCTGAACAGACCCAGAGAATACCTTCAGCTCCACAGGTGAGAGTTAACTAGTTTTTTAAAGCATTTCCCACAAAGACTCTGCATGCTTTTGAAATCCCTTTAACGTTTTTAAGTATACACATGTGAAGCCTCATTTGTCTACAGCAAACCTGGAAGCTGAGCTTAGGCTTGCAAAATTGCATATCAGCAGCATTTGAAAAAAAAAGTACAAAAAAAGTCAACACAAACGCAAACTGTCAGCACGGAGGTGGAGGGCCGATGATATGGGCTTCTTCTGGACCCACAGAAACTGGAACACTGGCAGTCAGTTCCCCGTAAACCTCTCTTTAAACCAAAGTATTCTGGAGTCAAATATGCGCCCACCTGTCAAAGAAAATGAAGCTTTGCCGAAAACGGATCATCCGTAATCCCGGCAGTGATCCCAAACACAGCAGAAAATATACGACAGAAGCCAGACCTTTTAGAGAGCCATGTGTAGATAATTTTGTGAACCTCCATAAACTCAAGCAACACAGTAAAGATGAGTGGCACAGAATTCCTTTGACAGAAAACTGTTTAAAAAGAACCATTGCATGGTGGGTGATTTATCGGCTTTGTTACACGGTGGTTCAGCACTGGTAAAAAATGTCTTGTCCTTTTTTCTCACATCACCGTATGTATGCTTTTAAGTCTCTGTAGATTCCCATCAGAATGAACAAAGTAATCCTCTTTCAGGGGAGATGTCAGCTACCAGTGTGCTCTCTCACCACCATGCCAGGTCTTTCCATATATAAGGCCATTCTTCACCAGAACAAGGACCTCACATGTTCGTATCAAAGAGAAACCATTTCAAGGAGTCCTTTTTAACTTGGATTTTCTGCTGCTTTAAATACTCCCAATCGCATCTCTGGAAAGTTAGGTCAGGGTTAGTCATCCATAAACCGGTTGTCTGTGTGCCGTATAATCAGCTCTTCAGCTGAATGTAGTTTAGATCAATCCGAGGCCCTGAGCAGTAATAAGAAGGCAACTTGATCAGTAAAAAGAATTAATTGTTAAAGCGTGACAAGGGTAGAAGTGAAAGAGTTAAGATAAAAATAAAACAAAAAAAAAAAGACCTACATCTCCATTAGACCTATTCAGTGCAAATGTCGGTGTCACTGAGTCGAGCACACACACAGACACAACCATTCTCTCTGGACCTGTGTGTGTGTGTACTTAGTCAAAGTCCTGTGAAAGTCGAAGTGGGGCCGAGCATGAATGTGGCCTGGTTAGCTGCCGTAGCGGTAGCTAATATTAGAGCATGGCAGAAGCAAGAGGATCTGTGCGTGTGGCTTTAGGGAGGCTGCGAGTGAAATCCTACAGAGATGTGGCTCAGAAACGCAAAAGAGAATCAAACCAGCCTGGAAGGAAACTGGGACAAGTCCCGGGCCATGCTGTAAGGTGTCGAGTGGTGGAGGGAGGTGCTCAGAGAAACGGGGTAGGATCATGTTGGACGGCGCTATCGAATTGGTGCAGATGGATTTACGTTTATGTTACTGGTCACTCGTCACTCTGATCTGAATTTTTGGTGTTCAGATGTTATCCAGGCAAAGAGACTGCACAGAAAATGTGGTTACAAATACTCTGAAAGCAGCTATTGTGACATATTGAACTCTAAACCCGTGTTCTCCTTCTACTTTTTCAGCTCCACCTCGCCATTAAAGCACGTTTTTTCTATTATCGTCCTTTTCACTAAGCAGACTAAAGGTTAAACTGGGTCAAAACGCAACAAAGCTGAGAGGAATGGAAAGCCCATTGGCACAGGAACCACTCCGGTGGAAATGAGACATTAAGAGATCAAAAGACTTAAAGTAATTATTATATCAAGATGACGGTACCTTAATAATTACCGTCCATTAGATGCTAAATCAGTATTTTTCCTGAAAGCAGGATGGGTTGTGTTTTTTTCCCCAAGAATTTACAGTCCCTGAATTAGAATTATGTAAAGCACACCCCACATCTTGCCCAATGACAAATGCGATAGGTTGTTTCCCCCCCCCCCACCCCCGCACAATTCTGAATTGGATTAGGCAGATGTAGGAAATGGATGGATAGATGGATATTATTCGATTATTGCTCATCCAGATATTGACGTTTTGGTCAAAGGGACCACATGACAGCAGAAAAACTTGTCTTTTCAAGAGAACTCATAATAATTTCACTTCACTTTGTACCTTGTTTGGTGCTTGTGATTTTAACCCTGAATATTTTTCCTTTGCAGAGACACAACGGTCCAGACTCTGACCCTGCAGCCATCAGTTCGAGATGGCATCATTTTGTATGAGGACTCACCTCTGGTTAGTTAATACCATTGATGTTTATTTTGCTTATATTATATGTAAGATATATAAGATGAGTGATGTTTCTCATTCCTCATAAATGTGTGCAGAAATCGCACGTGTGAACGCTTATTTTTAGAAACGTAAATCAGAAAAGGAAAGATGAAAAAAAGGAGGCAAAAAATGATTTTGAGCACCTTAGCCGCCCACACAACGGCTCAGCCAGAACCTCCCGTGGGAAGTGTTGTGCATGCTAAAGGTTGAACCGTCTGCCGTCTGTGCGGGGGTGACATGAAGGAAGCACTCCTGTGATCAATTTCGGCTGCGACTTCTGTCAGCGGGAGAGAAAAGTGGCATGCTCAGGTTAAAACAGGACGAAGTGTCGAGGAGGAGGTGTGATTGATTGCGTATGATTAAGAGCACTTTGCCTGGTGACCTCCTCTTCCTCACCGACTCAACCGTCCCCACATTCTGATCAATGATGGTTCCTGTCTTGGTAATGACTCTATTGATCTTGTCGGGGTCTCTGGTGCTGATGCTGCTGTCCCAGCAGACCACAGAACGGCAGGTGGCACTCACCATCAGAAACCCAAAGAAGTAAAGTCAGTTTTGATAGGAATATAAAATCTAGCCTTATCAGAAAGCAGTGCCAAGTTCTTAAAAAAGCACATATCTACAAACTTTTTAGGCCTAATTGGTTAAATTCAGGAAAAGTAGAAGGTGAAAGGTCGATATCACCTGTGTAGCTCTTTTAAAGGCCCCTTGTCTCATAGCTGTTGTTTGTAAAGGCTCATGAAACTGTTAACAGATGAAAACCAGATTATATTCAGCTGCTGTTTTCTCCACTGATATTTCCGTAAATGTTTGCGTTCAGGTCAAAGCGGTGAAACTCGGTCACATACTCGTGATCGACGAGGCCGACAAAGCCCCCACTAACGTCACCTGCATCCTCAAAACTCTGGTGGAGAGCGGCGAGATGATTCTGGCCGACGGGCGCAGGATCGTCTCAGGTACGTTCACTCATGATTCCAGCACCAGAGGATGTCAAAGATAAAGAATGCAGATACAAGGAGGACAATTAGATGGTTTCCTCTGATGTTTGAATGGTGGGTGCGAGTTGGTAAATGAGGTTTAGGATTCAGGATTTTTAAGCCTGGCACCAGTTTCTTGATCTTGATGGAGTGTAAATAAAATTACCTTTATATCACCACAGACATGGAAAGATTGTCTACTGTCCTAAGATGGTGTTGTGAATCTATTGCTGATCGAACAAATGCATCATGTACCAATGCGTTATTGGTTGTTTGGAGTGGTAACTATGTATTTTCTCCAAAGATCCACGCGAAGCCGAGGGGAGACCCAACACCATAGTCATGCACCCAGACTTCAGGATGCTCGTCCTAGCTAACCGTCCTGGTTTTCCATTCCTCGGCAATGACTTCTTTGGAGCTTTAGGTGAATGAATGTGCACAATCCAGCACCCTGTAGGAGAAGATTACCAAATGTATGTCTTGTGGAGTTAATTTACATTCTCTAAAGCGTTGCAACTGCATATTAATGTTACATTTCTATCAATTTAAATGTTAGTAGCTCTACTGAAATGATCCCCATGTTTTTATCTTTATTGGTCATAAGTCTATTGCATTGGGATCTTCCATGTCCATGAGTGTCATGTCTAAAGGTCTGTTTTAGAAAACTGTCAGAGAAGAAACATTCCCAATCAGGTTAAAACTTGTTGACTGTCCCGTGGAGTACCCAAGGTGATTCCTTTGTGAACTGTTTTTTCTGTAATCCTGTGTGATATTGTCAAAAGTCAAATCTGCTCTGGGATCTGTTTCAGGGGACATTTTCAGTTGTCACGCTGTGGATAATCCAAAGCCCCAGGCCGAGCTGGCCATGCTGAAACAGTACGGCCCCGACGTCCCCGATGCCACCCTGCAGAAACTGGTGGCCGCCTTCGGAGAGCTGAGGTCCATGGCCGATCAGGGAACCATCACCTACCCGTACTCCACCCGAGAGGTGGTCAACATCGTCAAACACCTCCAGGTACGGTGCCGCTCACGGAACGCGCTTTATCTTTTTTTATTAACTCCCTTTCAGACTCAGACTAGTTTCCGTTAATAATTAAACACATTTATGTACTCTCCGTCCTCCGCGGCTTTTAATAATGCAAGAGAGAGTCTTCGCGGCTCAGCTGTGTCGCAGAGGGAAGACGGTGTTCCCTGCCTCCTCAGTCTCTCGCACTAACACATGAACACACACCCAGAAATGCGCCGTTAGCCAGTTAAGCGTTATGTGCGAGCCGTAGGAGGATTTTTTTCACACCGGACATCTATCAGGTTATGCAAGAAAAGGGCGGTGAAAGTGGAAATCTGCACAGCTCCTGCAACTGTTGACGTCAATAACAATACAACAGTGTGCAGATCCGTTCACGGTTGCTCGATGACAGCCAGATGTTCAGGTCATGTGGCGGCAGAATAAGCCCAGATCATCGGTTTTTTCTGCACACGTGCAGCTCTGCTTTGGACAAAGTGGCATTGCTCCTGCAAGGACATGTTTTTTACAGATCCAATAATCAGGTTTGTCATTTTCTCTCCACTTGTGCTCCGAAATCCATTCAGCATCAAAAAAGTAAAACGGAATAACGAACAGAATTCACATTTTTACTCGCGTAGATCAATAATTGAGTGCACCGGAACAAGTGCATATATTTGTTTTATTTGTCTTCTGTCCTCCGTCACCGCCATCACTGATATCTGCAGGAGTCGCCTAAATTGCCTCCTTTTGAGACCACGGCTGCTTATGGCTGTAATTAGCATTGCACCTTTGGTCATAAAGGCTCTTTTGTGGCAACAGGAAACCTTGATCAATGCAGATCAGTGCCCTGAACATCCAGCTGTGACCTGCTGGGATGAGGCTCGTATTGATTGTGAAGAGAGTTATAGGACTGTGTAATTGCCTCTATAATATGTTCTATGCTCTAATACTGTCCCATAATGCATTGCTCTTTGGTCACTGTCAGTATAAAATCAGTAATGTCCAATTACTGCCTCTAACAAGATTTATTTCAGAAAGACTGCAGTGTGACGTTGATTTAAAATTAGGTATTTGCTTTTATTTTTAACTGTAACAAGATTTTAAAAAACCTGAATACAAAGTGATAACACTTCGTATTCAGGTTTTTTTAAGTATTTAGTTCTACTACAAAAAGTATTGAAAGTTTTTTGCTTGAAGGGAATTGGAAGTGAGCAGCATGTCCTCACATTTTAAACAAAGCTTCTGTTTTTTACTGCATATAAAGCCACTTAAATATTTCAGTGTAAAATTAGAGTTTGATGAATGAAGATTTAAAAACTTGCAAAAAAGGTCCATCTTTTCAGACGGAATAAAATTGTATATTTAGGTCAGGGAGAATAAAGTGCATGAGGATACCCTCAAATCTCAATTTGTGTTCATGCAACATCGATCGTGTACAACATTCAAATAATCACCCAGTTGAATCCCAACAGAGATAAGATCAGACTGTAGCTTCTGTCTCTCTTTGAGTCGGACACGTTTTGTGTTATTTCACTTGTAACAATGGGACACTTGATTCAAATAAACACAAAAGTGTGTGTGATACAGTCAGAAACGTCACCCATTTAAATTAAATTGATTTAACAATTTTAAATGAATTAAAGCAGATAAGAGGCACCCAAGGGAGAGCAGGCAGACGTCCAGTCTCCTTACAAACTTCCATACCTACATGCTGGTTTGGAGTCTAAATATAAAATTAGATTCATGAATTATGTGTATGACCTTAGCATACATAGTTATTGACACTATAATGTTTCATATATGGACAAACAAAATTGGAATCCTGATGCAGACAAAAGTTTCAGTTTGTTTGCCCAAAAGTATGTCAACCTACAGTAAACTTCCTGTTCAGGCAAAACGAAAAGTATTTCAGATGATAGAGAAAAGCAGTCCCCTTTGAGCTAAGAGCTCAGTGTCAGCATCTAGAAACAAGTTACCCACACTGTGATTTCTGTCTTATTTCAGGATTTGTGGACTCAACCTAAGCAATTTTTAAAATTCTCCGTTTTGCCCCTCTCTCCACTCCCTAACCAGAAATTCCCCGCCGAGGGTCTGGCCAGCGTGGTGAGGAACGTCTTTGACTTCGACTCGTACAACAAGGACACCAGAGAGGTTCTGATCGAGGCCCTGCACAAGCACGGCATCCCCATCGGAGCCAAGCCCACCTCCGTCAGCCTGGCAAAGGAGTAAGACGGGAGCGCTTGCTGTTAGAATCACGCACACACGCTGTAGGCACATCCAGGTATAGATGGAGCATAAGAAGGGTTACAAGCAAAGTCAACCAATGTAAGCTAGCGGACTCGTCTATCCTTTCTTTTAAAAGGCAGATTAAGCGAAATGTGAAGGTAAGGGTCAGCCTACTGCCATACCTCACATCCTGCTAGTCGGGTGCAGACCATAGTGACTCATTAAATACAGTCTCACTCAAAGATCTGCAAGGAAGAAAAAGGCTTTTATATTCTATTAATTCTCTCATTTAGGAAGGAACCATTTTTCTTTCAAATCCCACTCTGTATCAGAGAAACAACTCATTTCTGTCAGAAGCAGTTTTAGGGTAGTAAAAGTCACTACATAGTCTGACCTGCTTTGATGCGAAGCGATTTTTCTCATGTCATCTGAAGTGAATCAGATGCTTTCGACCCATACGTATAGAGAAAAAGAAAGTAATCTCGGGCAGTTCCTGTGGTCTGTTCAGGCCCCACCCACCAGCCCACATCAGCTTCCCTGTAATCCAAAATTTTGTTTGTTAAATTGGACATGAAAACTTGTTACAAATTTGTATTAGACGCATACGAAAAAAATATTTTTACTAATCAACCAGTTCTATCCTTGTTGAGTAAGATAGATTATATAAAATGGTCAAACTGACTTTGAATGCATAATTCCAAACAGTGAAACAAATATGATTTATGACTAATTTATTCTGAAGGATGCACATTTATGCTTATTATTTCAGATGCAACAGCAATGTTTCATGGAGCTTTTGTTCAATAACGTCTTCTTTTATAAAAAAAAAAACATGTTAATTTTACTGTCTATAGGAAATGCTCTACAGAAACTTGTTACCGGAAAGCGTGGGTGGTTTGTACACCCGCTTTAACTATTAATCATGAATATTAAACAATTCTAAAATTCACATAACTGTCTAATAATGTACAGTTTTGTCTTTTGAATAAAGGGAAATATTTGTTTCCTCTGTCTCCTGTGGTTTTATTTTTAAGTATCACATTTGGATATTGAATTCGGTTTCATGACTAAAAACTCAAATCTGAAGAACTAAGCGGGGCAGAGACAAGTATTTTCCTTTACCCAATCCAAAACTCATATATAGATTGCCTGCTCTTTACTGCCTTCTCTGACATCACCCAAGTATATTTGCTCATCTGTGTCCTTAGAGGGTCTGCGTGGGAGTGATTTGAAACCCATCTTGAACAGTTCATGTCAGACTTGTTTCTTTCACAACTTCTCATGTACATGAAAGCAAATATTTTTACTCTTGATTTCCAATTTTGGATGTGGAAAACTTGAAACCATGTCTCTGGGCCTTGTTGCTTTTCTATTCATGGACATATTTATGGTTAGATGACGCTCCATCCATTAAGCCTGCTTGCAATCTTTTTGGAATGTGTGTGTTTAGTGGTCATGGTGCATCTTTCGCCCCACCTGCAGCCAATAAGACTGTGGCAACGGTCCAGCTGGGATTCATGGGAACCCAGTAAACATCAGCTCAGACGCGACAAGCGCGCAGCAACTCAAACACACAAACACACTCATAGGTTTTTGTCCTCCTCATATTGCCTCTATCCTCACTTGAGACCACTGGATCAAACCAGAGGTTTTGCTTTTTTAAAAAAAAACATCTTAAATGATGGCAGCAAGTCACAGGAGCCCCCCCAAAAAATATTTTTTTTCTTTCCCAAATTAAAAACTCTGAGAACTGCAGTGCATTTTATGTAAAAAAACATAATGTTTGAATCCATTTTTGCACTTTTTAGGCGTAAACAGTTTATTGTCTTCAGGTTGCCCCTGCCGGAAGCCAGGATGACAGGATACTGGACCATTAACCAAGGTGGCAATGCTCGCCGCAAACTGCTCTGTCCCACAGAGACGCACCCCATAGACATTAAGGTATACACACAACTCATTCAGCGATTCTCCAATTTCTACTTTGTAAAAGCGGTTATTGCAAAAGGTGTTCTTTCTCGATTGTTCGTCATAAACATGAAACCTCTGTGTCAGGCGTGCTCGCTGCTGTAACGGTGTCCCGTGTGCCTCCAGGGTCCTGCGTTTCTTCGTGTTCAGAGCTATCCTTGCGACCGGCAGGAGGGCAGAGCTCTGAGCTTCACCGAGGAGAAAGCCCATTGGCAGATCCCCATGAATGAAGTTAACATCGTCTGTGATGTCGCCACCAAAGAGGGTACTTTACATTTATTTCAAAACACACAAATGACAATTGTTCATAGGAGGCATACTCAGTTCTTCTCAGATTTTGAGCTTTTTAGAATCATTAAATGATCCAGCAGATGAAGAACAGATATAGGTAACAGAGGTGTGATATTAATGAATGATCTTAAGCTTTTAAGTACAATTCCATAGCCTTATCTGATCACCCTGCTTCAAATAAAAGAGAAGACTCGAGACACAAGTGGAGCTATCGACCAAAAAAACATTTAACCTAATCTCAGTGAGATGTCCCCTCTGCTTGTGCGTTGACAGACACAATGTACGTTGCCATGTGCAACCCAGTGACCCTCTACTCCATGAAAGAGCGCGGGGATACAATTCAGTGCATGGAGCTCTACGACGTGTTCCCCAGGACCATCAGCGGGGTTTGGCAGCCTTTTGTCACCGTCGCTCCTCTCGGGAGTCCTCTGGATGGACAGGTGGTGCTGCACGAGGAGCAGGTGTGCACACACACACAGACACACACAGACTTGTGTCATAGCATTTAGATCCAGTAACCTTTGGACAATGTTGCCGTGGAAGTGGAGCCAAGAAACAGTTTAATAGCAGTGTTGAATTTCCCAAACCAAGAAAACAGCTGTGATGTTCCCTGTTTCAGAACCCTAACAGTGTTCATTTTTTAAATTTCTATTTGAAACGCTCGTGTAATAATGTCACCACTACAGAAAGAGATATCTCTCTATTTACTGTGAAGATTAGTGGTTAAATGCAACCACGAGTGTATAAAAAGGAACATACATGCAAGGATGTTTTTGGCCCAGAAGCTGCAGAGTTCCGGATTGTGACTGGTCAGACCAAAGGACACTATTCAAAAAGTCTATTTTTCATGTCCTTGTTTAGCAGCATGAAAATAATACAACAGTGTCATTTCAGAGGAAAACCACAGATTCCTTGCAGATTAAAATAGATGCACATAAATATGAATCCTTTCCTTTGATTGGTGGTTTGCATTTGTTCGCTTTCGAATGTGTCTAACCCCACGAGGCCTGCCCTGTGACTGAGGAGAACAATGCGCGTTCACTTTCTCCCCGACCAGAACTCTCGCACAGCTGGTGCATATTAGGCAAGAGGAGGACCTCTAAAAATACTGTGGTGATGGATCATGTTTTGTCTGTCCAAAAAATGAAGAGGCCCAGACAACACGAGGTTCACTCACAGGTCGTTGGCCTTTCAGGGAAATGGTCACACAAGTATTGGAACACAAATATTAGATCTTACAAGGTATTACCTAATGAGCCGTGCATATGCAGATGTCACGATGCATCATTCGTTAACATGCCAAAAAAATTCCACAAAAACGCAATAGTGTATAAATCCTTTATGTGTGTCATATATAAACAAGCACACTGTGACATGCAGGAAAACACGTGTGCTTTCACATGCACGCAGTCCCTTTCATGGAAGTATATGTTTAGAATCAGGAAATGGGGTTTGCCCTTTCTGAATAGCTCAAACAGCCCTCAGCACAGCAGTGTGTGTCTGTGTGTGTGAGACTGTGTGTGTTTGTGGGTGTGTGTGTGTGTGTCAGGAACGGGAGGCCATGAGGAAACTATTAGTGTGAATCAGAGTAGCTGGGGCTGAGGCCAGTTCCCTTGTGGCTCCTTCTCATACAGCTCAATTGAAGATGAATCTTTGTGCGTCACAAAGCCTTTTTGCACGCTTCATCCAAAACACACACACACACATCAGAATATACCGCACACAAACCTAGATGGCCGTACAGACAATATGTCTGCTTTAATTGAATTAACTTAGAATGCAGTGTTCAAATAGAAATAGTTGGATTGGTTGATTTCACAGCTAACATGAGCTCAGTGCTGGGATACAGGGGATCCCACATGAAGAGGTGCACTCTATGGGCATGGTATGAATGGGGGGGGGGGGGGGGAAAAAAAGGGACCATGCGTGACGTGACACTAAAAAAAACCCTTTGAACTAAAATAAGATTATCCGTTTATCAGCTGAGGGTAAGCAAGGCATCATGGTCCAGCAAGCCAGAATCCCTCCCCCTTTTTCCCATTTTGTGCACAGTCAACAGAGCTGTGATGAAATGGGCAGACGTGTGCACAAAAGCTTCTGAAATGCAGATGCCCTATGAAAAAAAAACTATGTTGCTTTAGATTTGATCAGTATTAAATTGAATAAACAAGTATAAGAACAGCTAAACACGCTGTAATGGCATGGGGCACTTAGTTTAATCATTTTCAATTTCAATATTTTGACTTTCCTCAGAGACGTTGATACATTTTAAGGTTTTGGGGGTAATTATACTATGGATCAAGGAAGCTTGCAACCTAAAATGTATTAACCAATGCTCTTAAAATAATTTGATGTTGATTTGGGTTGTTTCTGCAGTTTTCATCCCTCTTTCCATTTGTCTCCTCGCCAGAGTAACACAGTGCTCCATTTGGACATGGTAACCGGCGCTGTGCGGAGGCTCCTGCTGTCTCCAGAAAGTGATCAGCCTTCTTCCAAAGCTGCCAACTGGTGGAACAGCAAGGATCAACAGGTCAGAGTTTTCACCGTCTCCAGAGAGAAGCGTTTACCCGTGGACCAGACTGCATAAGTGAAAGCCTTTTTTTCAGCCAACTGTCCCAGACTGCTTTTCAAGGAGTGAAGAGGAATGTTTTTACAAATGACTCAAAAACGATGTTTGTTCACGTGGTGTGTGCTTTTATTTTTTTGCAGGGAGGGAACAAGATGTGTCGGGAATTTTCCCACAAAAACTGGCTTCTCTTCTATAAGGAGGATGGGTATGCATTAAGCTCTAAATTAGATTATCCACAACAGGTCTAACCAGGTTGCTCTTGGTCAAACAATGGACAGCGGTGCTGAGCTTTGTTTGATGTGTGCAGCAACCAGCTGGATGTTCTTGATGTGCTCGAGGGCCGCGTTCACTCCATCTCCCTCCCTATCAACCTGAAATCAGTCTTCCTGGTTGCAGAGGACCGCTGGATGCTGATGGAGAGCAACACCAATAAGTGAGGAATTCATTTGAATTATCCCCCAAAACGCGTCTTTAAATTGAGTTCTGTCATATTATGAGTGTATCTTGACTTCACAGGAAATATTTGCTGACAAAGCCCATGCACATGACAGCCGAAGACTCCGGTGTGTGTCAGCTCCACAGCATCAACGAGGATCCGGTCAGCTCCGGCCATGGAGTCAGTTCAGGTACTCAGAGGGAATGGAACGAATGCCATCGGCAATTTTTTAAAATATCATGCCACTCACATTTCTGATTCGGCATTTAGAGCCTGGTGTTCACTGACAAGGAACATGAATGCAAATGACATCCTTTACTTCCTCCATCCCAGCCGATGTGTGCGTACCACAGATGGTTTCTAATGAGCAGCTACCCAATGAGAACCTCAGCGCTGCTCTGGACCAGAAGATTGTCTCCCCAAACCGTCTGCTGGCTGACACCGGCTCATTTGCGCAGATCATCGTGGGCTTTCCAGACCTTATGGTGAGGTGACAAGTGGACATGGTGGAGTTAATCATAGGCTGAGCTAATAATTGGACCGTATGCATTCTAAATACCATCGGAAAACGTAATCTCTTACAGAGAGTATAAGATAAAATTCACTGAGTTTGTGATTTAAATGTAGTAACATGTGAAACAAAGTAGGGCAGTTGATTTTTGTCAGGATCTCGTTTTGTGGATGGTCGAACTGACCTGAGTGCAAAGCTGAATGACTGTATGTGTGGTGCCGTTCTGCCGCCGATGTCTTTTCTCAACCAGTCCCCTAATGAGGTGTACAACTTCAAGAGGCCTGTTGACCTGACAGCGATGAAAAGTGCTGAAAGTGGTGGTCACATGTTCTTCAAAAGTGGGCTTCGGAGCAGCGCGGCCAAACGGGAAAATTGCGTCAGTCTGCTCCCAGCCAATCAGGTGGTCCGAGCCATTCCACCCAGCAAAGTGCCGATCAAAGAGATCTACCCTAAAGGTCAGAGTTGAGACTAATATTATGTTCGAGACATGATTCACACCGGAAGTGTCATTTATTTGTGAATACTTTGTTCTTTGTCACTCAGATGTTACTCCACCAATGACAGCAGCCTACCTGGAAGTGGTGGATCTGAACTCTAAAAAGCTCAAATACATTCCTGTTCCCAGGTAAATGGAGCACATGTGATTTTTGCTTGTGGAATAACCTGCAAAGTCCTCAGGATTTAGTCCTGAATCTGCATACTCTACCACCCCCTTGTGGTAAAATATCAGAAATGAAAATAAATGTAATACAACTATGTTGTAAAGGAGTTGATCTAACTACTGCCATTTCAACACACACTTTACAGTTTCTATTCCTACATGGACTTAGACTTTATTTTATTGTATGATTTTGTATGATATTTTCATTATGAACCCCAACATATATATCTTGGGAACTTATTTTTGATTATTATGCATCTAAGGGCAGTGATTTGACCCAAAACCAACACAGAGCCTAGTTTTTGGACCAGCTTCCAATAAATGTCTGGATGTTTCTTTCGGTCTTTGTTTTTATAGCATAAAGCATCCATATCAGTCAACAAAAATCTGGAAAAATGATAGGAAAGTGGCTCATAGGGATTCTTTGTTTTGTTTTTAATATCTTGGTTTGTACTGTTTCCAGCCAAAAGAAAAATAAAAGGGTAAATGTAAAGATTATCTGTATTTTCCCTCTGAATTATCTGTATCAGCAGTCCAGAGTCCCTTTCCTTTCCACATGAATAGCATGACACGGTGATAACCTTTTTTTCTAGGATGATAATATTAGAACGTGTCCTGGTGTTTGTGATCGGCAGGTCAATGACGGTATCTCCCTACACCAGCTGGCTGTCCAAAGTGTCAGAATCCGATGTGCTTCTAGCTGCGCTTGGATCTGGGAGTGTGGCGACGGTAGATATGGGTGGGTACGTCCGGCTCTGGGAAACAGGACTGGACAGCCTGCAGCGGTCACTGATGGAGTGGAGGAACATGATCGGGACTGAGGATAGCAGACCCATACAGGTAATACTGTCTGAGAGACGTCTCCATCTTGGAGATTCTGGCGGCCTGCGGTTTGCATTACCACCACTGAGGGGCGTCGCTGCTTTACAAATAACCGTCAGCGTGAAGTCCCTCTGCATACTCTCCGTCCTTCTAGCAACGTATTCTCGGAACATTCCCAATTTTATGAGCAGCAAAATTTATGACCGTACCCAGTGTACAGCACTTTATAACCACTGGACAACATGCCCAGTGTGAGTAAGCATGAATGAAGGTGCATTGTTGTGATGATGCAATAGGTTTCGACCCTCCGCCTGGGTCAGAACATTCAGACCACTCAGACTGAGACAGCATTGTTCAGGTGCCCACATGTGCACACAGACAGAGACATTCTTCAGATAATGGAGCCTCGCAGACGCGAGATGCAGTATCTGCAAAATCTGTGTTGGGTAGTCGAGGAAGAGACGTCAGGACATGGCTTGAAATGTCATGATAGGGTTTATTAAGGACAGTTTGATGTCTCCTGATATCACGGGCTGTTCAATCTCTCATCTTTTAAACATAAAATGACTTCAAGTTTTGTTTTTTAATGCATAAGCTCTAAGAAAACCAGCGCTGAATAAATCATTTGGTGTTCCAAAAACTATCCATAAGGATGTCTTTCATGGGAAATTATAGTAATTAATAGAAACACTCTTTTGCACCTTGCACACCTGCAAAGCAAACAGGGCCTCCTTCTGGCCTAGATTCCTCAGTAGTCAGGTCGTCTTTGATGGGGCACCTCGCGCCCACCATAGGTCAGACTTGGACAGACTCTTTTTGTGCTCCATGTCAGCTCTCTGCAAACAGTAGTTCTTCTATCTTTAAACATACCTGCCTAAAAGTTTCCCCTTGCATATGTTACACGACCAAAGTATTTACACAAGTCAAATTCATACAAAACTAAACACTCGCATGTAAGATAGCTTACCAAATAACTTGTTTGTATGACAAGTATGTAAAATAGCTATCCAATTTCATCCACTGATATCGAGAAAACTCTTCCTGGCTCAGTCTAGTTTCACACATTTACAATAATGTACACACAAACGCCTAGAAGGCATCAATCATCATCTGTCTTTTACACAACATGTGCTCCATTTGTTTGTGGTTTTGAGGGACATCTCAACAACTATCTCAGCAATCCAGTCCCTCAGCCTGACATGTATCTGTAAATAATGGTTGTTCTATACCTCTATGCCCTTTGTTTCTTTTGTTCCACTACTAGTATGGTCGGCAGCCTGCCACAAATTTCCCTCCCTACTCTTGTCATGCAAAATCCACTTTATCAGTCTCTCATATACAAGTATACACATGCTTGCCGCTTGAAAGTGCAGCACTCTTCTTAAGAAAATGCCTATAGCATTGTGCAACAACATCTACTGTGTGTTTCTCTACGGTGGAAAAGAGATCTATCCTCTGTATTTGTATTGTCTCTCATTAAAATACAAATTAACACAAAAATACAATTTCCTGAGGTTAGATTTGAATGCTCAGCACCTCAGGTTCAGCTACAGCTATTTCGATGGTCATGACACCAGATTTTAGGGTGATGGAATGAGCCGCTGGGCCCCCTCCGACCCTGTCTTCCATGGAGTGTTCCCCTCTTTGAGAGGGGTCGGCTTTATTATACCATGGAAACAGGAATTTGGGGGAAAATTACACTCAGTAACCCTTGAAACATGTTATTACCATAAGAGTGCAAACTCACCAAAATGAAAGGAACATACTTTCGACAGTTTCTTTGTAAAATATTTCTAATTCCCTTGTCCCCAGTTCAACCACAGACAGTTAGCACTCATCTCTTTAAAGAAGCTGTTGTTATGTTTTGAGCTGTTCCAGGATTTTGAACATTTTGAAATTTCTGGAGGCCATCAAAACAACACTTTGACTGTTTCATAATGAACGATAGGCACCCTCATTTAAATTTTGAAATGTTCTAACCTTCCTGCAATGCTGACATGCAGCTCGGTTCATATTGGGACGTGCGTTCACCCGCAAAATACCCCCATAAGTGGTTGAATGGACTTGTGAAACTGCATACACAAACACACGTTCACACTCACACACAACATCCCTCCTAAATCACGCTGTCTTTAGGCATTTAATGAGGGATTCAGAAATTTATGAGGCCATTAATCCTACAAGACCAGGCGTGGACCACAGATGAGAGAAAGACAGACTCAGTGGGTGCAAAGCAGAAAGACAGGAAGGTGGGGGTAAGACACTGATTCCCACAGTCATAAAAATCAGATTTCCCCCATTGTATCCACCACCACTCCTCTGATCTTTCCATTTCTCCTTTTTTTTACACCTTATTTCCGTCCACTTTTCCAGTATTAACTCATTCTTAAATTGTTAGGGGCATTAAAAGCACAGCAGAAATAATACGAGAATGACTCTTTTTGAAAATGTATTCAAACAGCAGCATCGGTGAAAAGCTTACATTAATTTGCCTTTGAATTATGTATTCATACTGTTTGAAATTATTAGCTATGATACCCCTAGAGGGCTTTTAAATTGTATCGCACTTTTCACGGCTTCTTTGGGTTCAGTTACCTGCAGGCATTTCTACTTGTTGCTTGTTACTATGGAGACAATGCCATTCTGTACCAGTCATTCTTACAAGCTCAACTCACAGTGTGAGCAAATTTTAGGTGGATCGAAGCAACGTCACTCCTCTGTAAGTGACAGACTGAACTATTGGCTGAAAAGATGAACCCTTTGAGAAAATAGATAGTCGTCACACTCTGGTAACAGAGCAGACTGGAATCATTTGTGGTTGTTGTTTTATTAAAACTTATAGTCATGCTTTCCAGCTCAGGAGAGGCTCATGAGAGCTTCCCATCCAGAATGAGAACAAGAGGAGAATACGGCAACTCTAAAAATCCCCCCCTCCCGAGCCCAAAATTGGTGAGCTGTAATCCATCGCTCCTCATTTTTTTTTCTTCACGCCAAAATTATAACCTTAGTCACACATTTACTGGTTTCGATGAGGCCGGAGTGCAGTCCGTAATCGGTGTGATGGGAAAGCCGTGCGTTAATTCTGTCACCAGTGCTGTATAGTGTGATGACATGGATGGATCACTGGAACAAGACAGTGATGAGGAAATCCCTGTCGGCTCAGTTTTCCCCTCTGACAGATGGTTTGGAGACAAGGGGGAGGGGAGAGATTTCAGGGGGACCAGCCAGCATTTTGACTTCGGGGATGTGGTTCTGTTTATCAAGCGATCGTGATCACAATCAGGTGCATAACCTCCACCAACCAGCACGCAGAGCTCCTGTTTCCCGCTGCTTCTTTTTGTGCCGGACGCGGCGTGCGACTCGTGCTCAGGCACGTTTGCGTCGGCGTGAGATCGGATGGCAGTCACATGGTGGAGGTGATCTGCTGTAACGCAAGCGGCTCAAACCTTCGACCCTTTACCTCACCACGCAGCTATGAGAGCCAGCTCTCTCCGGTTGCCGGTTGCCTGACACAGGTTCAGCTGTCGGAACAAACACGCGCCCCGTGGATTGTTACAAAAGCCGGACCAGCGGGGGCCTGTGTTACATCTTCAGTTCCCACATAAAGGAGTCGAATTGTTCACATCCAATGCGGCACTGAGATCCAACAGGGACAAACCTAACTCTTTTAAACCAATCTAGAATAAATATTATCATCATATTCATTTAGCAAGCACTTTTATCCAAGAAAACTTGCAAGTTAGAATCTTATCTATTGGCAATGTTGCTCAGCATCTTGTCCGAGTACATGGGACCCTGTGGGGTTTCTCTTTTTAAAGACCACGTCTGACTTTTGCCGTCCAGCTCGGACTGGTCAGTAAAGATTTTCCCGGTCTGATTGCGGGGTTTTGCGAAACGCAGAGCGCTGGCCGGTCCTCATAATCTGTCGCCCTGCACATCAGGCTCACTGCTAATCTGAACTAAATATAGAGAGGCCTGCTGACACAGCAGAATCGTTTGGAGCTCTGAGCTCCCCTGTGTGTCGGTTTGAGGTGTGGCCAGCGGGGTCAGTACAGGAACTCTCAGATGAAGTGCTGCACTGTCTTGATAAGTCTTTGTGCATCTTACAACAACAGCAAAAAAAAAAAAAAAATTGCACACTCAAAGCCATTCCTCCAGTTCTTGCAGTGGAAAAAAAAAAAAAAAGAAATCTCCCCCACAGATACATTCCTAAATGTGTGCCAGACTTAGCTCGGGAGGCCGCCTCGCCTCAGTGTGGGAGCCAGAGTGCTGATTTTGGCTCGGATGGAGAGATGCAACAAAAAATTTAGCGCCGGCCTCTGTGTGCATCCACTGCTTTCCTCTTCAGTGCTCCTCTGCACAGAGCGCCCCGATTTGTGCTTCTGCCGAGGCCAAATCTCCCTTGATGCTATCAGACAGGGGCCCTGTTACGGTTGGTTTAGAAAAGGTTGTCATGTGTTGATAGGAAATGCATCAATTCCGAACCTTGAATACATTCGACTTTATTAAGAAAAAACAAATGTTCCTTTTTTCAGATAACAATCGAGAGGGACAGTGGCCTGGACGTTTCTGCCCCGAAATACGGCAAGATCGATCCAAACAACGTTCCCCACGTAGGGGGAAACCAGTGGGCAGGAGGCACAGGTAACACTTGTTTCTCAGTGTCCACCAAAGCTGGACTTAGCTGATTGCAGTTGTCACAGACCCTGCCTGCATGACTGATAGCAATTGATGAGGTATGTTCTTGAGGGCACCTGTGTGCTCTGTTGCCCTTAGGCAAGGCACGAAACCTCCACCTGCTTAACCTTTGCAGTGATAGCTTAAACTGTGCTTATAAAGAGCAAATGCTGGAAGCAAAGTAATTATAGCTGTGAAATGGATAGCTGATTCATAGATTACTCAATCACAACTAAATTGGCTTTTCATGAAAAGGGAAAAGGACATTTTTCATGTATGAAGTGCACTAAAACTGTCAATGGTAACAATATCAATGGTTAAGTGTTTAACTGTTTCAATACTTTACTAGAGACTTGTACAAGGGACCCAATCAACAAGTTATCAAAGAACTGGTAAATGACCGAAAAATGTGATTTTAGTAAAGCTAAATTTTATTAGACTTGTTAGACTCAACGCTGTATGACAGCCTTGTTTGTTTTTTTAGTCTCTTTAGTCAGATGTGTTGTAATTACAAGGTTTAGGCTTAGTCATGTCTGTCTTGATGGGAAGGACGGAATATCTGGAATAAAAACTCAATATATTCTAAAATGTGGAAACATTGTAAGTATAAGCCAAAGAATCCCAACATATCAAGCTTATTCATCATAGGATGCTTAGTTTAAGACTCATTTGAGTAGATGTGGGCAATTTGGGCCTCTAATGCCTCCTTATAGACGGCCGCTCTCAACAACAATCATATTGTCAGGCAAGTTCAAGCAGACAACAAATGACCAGGTACATGATCTTTACATCATGTCTTAGGCACTCCCAAATAAACAGTGTAATACAAAAGTGGATCCCTTTCAAATCCCCAAATCTGAGGCAAAGCATTTAAAAATATCTGATTGTTTATATTCGGCAGGACATTTGAGTTTAGACTGTTCTGTTTGTGAGAGGTTCCACATCTCAAAATTGGACTAAAATAAGATGAGGAGTGGCGTAAAAGTGGTGACACTTGGATTGGATTTTTTTTTTTCAGGTGGCAGGGACACTGCTGGACTCGGAGGAAAAGGGGGCCCCTATCGCCTGGATGCAGGGCATAAGGTCTATCAGGTTTCCCAGGCTGAGAAAGATGCTGTTCCAGAAGAGGTCCAAAGAGCAGCCCGTGAAATGGCCGAGAAGGCTTTCAAAGAGAGGTAGGATAACCGACTAATAACCCATATTCACAGAGTTCGCACCATGGGTTGGAAACCTCATGGAGGACGGAATGTCTTTTTTCCTCTTTGGAAAAAAAAAAAGGGGGTTCAAGAGATGTGTAATATGGAACAGGTGTGTGTGAGTTAGTATGTGTGTGGGCCATCCGCGGTGTCAGTCAGCCATTCCCAGGTATGGTGCCCCATCCTGGGCAAACAACGCCAGGCCGGGCTGCCCCGGCTGAATGGCTGAGCTCAATAATGGTGGATCCCGCTGGGTTTGTGTTAATGTGTGCGTTACTCTGTGTGTGTGAGTGTATGTGTATGCGTGCATTCACATCAGAGCCGAGGGGTTGAGAGGGCATCCCTTTCACCGGCTCAACCATGAAGGCCGCCTCTGTTCACTGTTCACTCTGGCTTCAAACAGTCCTTACTCTCTTTTCTCCCCCCCCCCCCCCCCCCCCACCCTGTCCTGCATGGCACCCCTCATACACTGGCTGCTTTCACACCGAGAGGACAACCTCTCAGTCTCTCCTCCCACCCTCTGTTTATCTGCTCTTTTTTTTTTGTCTCTCGCCCTCTTCCATCTATCACTGCCCTTGTTTCTCTAAATTTGCTCACCTCCCCGTTTTCTGTTATCAGAGCTTCAAGCACGCAGGACATCATGTGGATACACGCCGAATCTTTAGGTTAACGTCAGTCATCTTAAATGTTCTCTGATACAGCAGGTGAACCGAAGGGCTGTTTGGTTTTCTTTTCTTTCCACGTCAATCCGTCCGGCTTATTCCAGCGCGTTTTGCATGCGCCCGGCTCCTTGTGTGCTTTGCTTAGCATCAATCAAAGCATTCTCCGTCAAGAAGTCCTCAAGTGTGTGACACACACACAAGCACAAACAGGCAGAGAGCCAGTCCTACTTTGCACAACCTGGATGCTTCTCCACCTGTTCAGCGTGCATTTTTTTCTGTTCGTCAGCTCATTTTTGTAGGTTTTGTGATAATCACTGGTTTCAAAAGCAAAAATCTCTGTTTTTGACAGCCAACTTTGTAATAGGAAGTCAATATAAGAGCGTTTAGCAGGTTTCCTTCAGCTGTGAACGCCCTTATTCACTCACAAATGTGACACGCGGTTGAACAGATTGCGAGCAGTTAGTGCTATTACTGTTAGTCGTTTGTCGCAAAATGAATAAAAAAAAAAGATCCTTGTTATTTGTAGACAACCAGAACAAGCAGCAGCTTTTATGCACATTTGTAAAGTTTTTAAAGAGAAGTGCAAAACCACTGTAAAAAAAAAAGAAAACAAACCACGATCTGCTGCATCATAACGAGCAAAAGAAAAACGGACAAAACACTCCCTCTCTTGAGTGTTTGTCCAGCGTTGGGTTGTAGGGAGTGCCGGCTTAAGTCCTTGTTTTTGTGGTTTTCTGTGTGTGAAATGCTAACTCGCCTCCACCTTATGGGGTAAAGGGGAAAAAAACAAAAAAACAGCATCCCTCTCTCTCTCCTTCTCTGTTTGTCACTGACTCTGTCGCTCTCACGTGTTTAAGTCAAGGTTCAGGAATTCGGAGGAAAGAGCTGCGGCCACGCATCCTCGCAGACACATATAGACGCGCAGGAATGTGTGGAGGAAGCGGCCTTGGTGCGTGCCGTTCAGTTCCCTGACACGATGCGGTGGGAATGCCGGGGAACAAAGCCGCTGTGTGTGTGCAGGTCGAAAATAAGCGAATGATGTTGTGTATGACGGCAGAAGCAGCCTAATTACAGAAGCAACTCCTGAAAACACTGGGGACCGTTTATCCTCAGAGGAATCCACAGTGGAGAGTTCGCAGACACACATTTATACGTGTCACTCTGACAGTCTGATGTCTGTCCTGTCATTTCTGTTTTATTTATGAGCTGATCGGAAAAATGCCAATAAGAGAAAAATTGGAAAAAGAGCTAAGTATGATAGTATGGCGAAGAAAGAAAAGAGGAAGGAGAGAAAATTGAATAAAAAGTAGAAGAGTGGAGTTAAAATTTAATAGGAAGGAGAGGAGGGGGAAAAAATGGAAAAATAGGACATTTTGATGTAAGATGCTGCTAAATGAAAGATCTTTAAAGTCTAGTGTCTGACCTTGCAGCTGTAATTGAACCTCTTTTTTTTCTTTTTTTAGCGATTGTGCAGGTGCTAGCGATGTCCGTGTGTGTGTGTGTGTGTGTGTGTGTAGACATGATCTTCTTTGATGGTACGGCTGATGGCGACCCAGTCAACACAACTCCCCTCATGCTGCACACGCAGAGTTGTTGCGGCCCGTGTGACACATCGGGCCCCGTGTTTTATCCTTTATCCTCCAATCTCTGCCGGCCTTCTGAAGCCACAGCGCCGGTCGCGGTCTAGTTGTCGTCAAAAGACACCTGGCAGATATTTCACCCATCACCCACCCTCTCCACACACACACACAC
>JABUIW010000225.1:255427-266179 GCA_013363375.1 Menidia beryllina
TGTGTGTGTGTGTGTGTGTGTGTGTGTGTGTGTGTGTGTGTGTGTGTGTGTGTGTGTGTGTGTGTGTGTGTGTGTGTGTGTGTGTGTGTGTGTGTGTGTGTGTGTGTGTGTGTACATACGTACATCTACTTCCTGTCATTTTTTGCTCACCAACTGTTTATCCACAGAAACGTGGAGCTATTGTTGCTTATGTCAGAGCTTATCAGTGATGTAAAGTCATGAGATCTGTGTCTTCTCATGTCTTTGTTCTTTTGTGTGACCACACGTCATATGCTTATGAAAGCGGGTGGGGAGTGTTGGATCGAGTTTCCTTCCTTTGTCAGACGTTTCTCTACAGGAGCTCTCCTTCCTCAGAGAAAACTGAAGACGGGAGAGAGTGATTTTTGCTCTCCCTTCGACCAAATGACAATATCAGAGTAGGTACTAAAGAAAAGGTGGTGGACCTTTAAAGTGGCTTTTTGTTATGTGGGCATAGGCGGCAGGGAAGTGGTGCAAGAGGACAGAAATACACGCACGTGCAGGCTGTGAGCCGCTTTTAGTGTGATCATAAGATGGGTGTTTCACAATATTTCAGAAATAGAGATTATACACATGCAGTTACACAAAATACACAAGACCAGAAAAAAGAAAGAAGCAAATATGCATGACAACTATTCCTGAAAGAAAAATTCCTATTCCTAAAAAACAACTATTCCTGAAAGAAAAAAACACAAACCCACAGAGAAAACACAAAGAAACACTTTTTCCAGAACTACAAACTTGGAAAACATGTTTTCCTTGTTTTTGGCGTTGTGATCGTCCAGAGTTGTTATTGTGGTTTTTGCGATCATATTTTTATCGTTATGCTGTTTTTTTTGCTGCATTTTCTGAAACAAGTTTTTTTCAGGGTTTTTTAAGGTCACCATGAATGACTCCTAAGTGTACTCAGACTTGTTGTGTGCCTGTGTGTGTGTTTTCCAGGCTAAAGGCAAGGAACGGCAGTGGTTGAAGAACCAGGCTCTGGGAGAACTAGATGATGCTAAAATCATTGATGGCCTAACCGGAGAGAAGGCCATTTACAAACGCAGAGGAGAGCTGGACCCTGAGGTGTGTGTGTGTGTGCGCACGCGAGTGTGTTTTCCTACCAATGTCATTACATGGTTAGGTTATCTTCATTTTGATCAGCCACACCACTAAACACACAAGACTTTACGTACATAATTTCAACCGTTTATCTCCCAGATGGTACATTCCAGTGGTGTGTGTGAGATTATTATTACAGCCTGTGCTCCTCATACAGTTTGTGGGGATTTCTTGTGCTGTCATGCATGCTAGAGTTAGCAAGCATGGAAACATCTTAACCATAATACGCACACCTTCTCTTTATACTTATTTTTGCCCCTAATGTTGCATATTTTCGGTGTGGCCCGAAGGTCGACATCAAGATAATTACACTCGGTGATAATGGCTGGCTTTATTTTAAGACGGCTCCGCCAGAATCAACAGAGCACCATTTAAAGGGTGTATTTTTCTTCCGTTTAACCATCAGATTTTCTGCCTCTTTACAGCTGGGCAGTCCACAACAGAAGCCAAAACGTTTCCGGGTCCTGGCCGACGTGTCGGGCAGCATGTACCGCTTCAACGGCGTGGACGGACGGCTGGAGCGCTCCATGGAGGCCGTGTGTATGGTCATGGAGGCTCTGGAGAACTACGAGCACAAGTTCAAGGTGAAAAAAATCACACCACCGTAGCATTTCTGATTAAAACGTCAATGTTCCAAACCATGTTTTTGTAGATCAGACCATTGTAGTTCAGACCCTTTAGCATTTCCTTAACCACCGGCTATGAAACAGCAAAAACAGTTGATGGCAAATAAAGCCAAAAGATCATCAATTGATAAGAAATGCGGAAAAGACAGAGTAAGCAGAAGTAATGCCCAGGAGGAAGACGTCCGACAAGTCTGAAACAGCCTGTCAGACTCAGATGATCATTTAGTCTGACTCTTTCCCTTTACAATACAAAAAAAAAGTATTTAGAAGTATTTTAGAAATAGTTTCATGACTTAATGTCTTCGTCAGAAATTCAGTTGAGATGGAAACATGCAGGGTAGAGTAGGAGTCCCTCTGGGTTATTGGTGTAATCTAATAGATCTAAAGTTAGTGCCTTATTCAGCCCAGTCGAATTTTGCTTTGAATTGAACAGCAGTCTTTTATTAATGATGATGATGGACGTAGTTTACATCTAACAACAGCTCCAAACAGGCATTTGAAATATAAAAAAAAGTAAATTATTAGTAAAGCTGCTTTATTCAGCAACTCAAGCTTCTTGGAACAAACTGAGGCTCAAATCTATCTTTTCAGACAGTCGTTTGAAGATCACGTGTTTAATAAAGTTTCTCATACATTCTGTACATGTTGATGTCAGGGGGATGTTAAAAATACTAATGCAAACTTACAAATGACTGACTCCACCAGTGGTGACATGGCTAAGAACACGTCTAGGTCAGAGTGCTAATCCAAGCCTGCAGGCTGGAGTCGTCTTTACGGCCTCGTTGAAAACGGGGGAGTCCGTCGTCGCCAGAGAGCAAGAGTCGTTGAAAAGAGGGGATGACGGAGACGGGACAGAAAGGAGAGGAGACGCGGAGACGAGAGCGTGTGCAAATAAAGTGGAAGGGAGTCAGACTTCCTGGCCCCCGAGTGACACTCAACCCAACCTAATGCTGATCACATAACACACAACACACACAATTTCCGTGTGTCACATCCCATGTGGGTCTGAGGGCTGTTTCTGCATACGGCTCCTTACATAAAAGCCCATGTGATAACACACAGGGCACACACCACCGATGCTGCTAACGGGGGGCCTGTAAGCAGAGGAGGCCCCCGGGCGACTTTAGCCTCGGGGAATTTTTCACTTTATAGTCTCGTGTCACATTTACGACACTCGTCAGACACCCACTCACAAGCCGGAGCTGGAAGAGCACATCTACATGTCAGAAGTGTGTGATGGAGTGAAACTATATTGCCGGTTTTAAATAGGCAAATGTTTTGGATTTCAACACTGATATGGACAGTTGACAGTTGACCAGCGCTCGCATGCCCTTAACAGAAGTATCCCATATTAGTAATACCTGGCCCCTGAAATAGCTGAAGGCCGGTGTAACCTTATGTAAGCAAGCTATGATTGATGTTTCATGGGAGGCATTAACATCTCTGACATTGGCAGGCATAGTCCGAGAGCTGGAGTGAGAAGTTACGATCCAATGCATCTACATCTTCACATAAAAGTTTTGTAGAGTTTCCCCGCAGCTTGATTTTTGTCGTCTAAGTGACTAACATTGTGTTTCTCTGCACAGTACGACGTAGTGGGCCACTCAGGCGACGGCTACGATATCGAACTGGTCAACGCCGACAAAGTCCCCAAGAACAACAAGCAGAGACTGAAGGTCCTCAAGGTACACATTCTTAACCAATCTCGGAAAGCGTTGTTAATAATTATCTCTTCCAGATATAGGAATAGATTTACCTTCCAGTTCCAGTTTGAGGTCAGGGTACCTGATGTAAACTTGTGATGTTACACATGACTTCATGTGTGATGAAAGCATTTCTAAATCTCGTTAATCCACATGAATAGACAGGAAGTACACAAATGACCAGCATCTCATGCATGCTGAACGGCTGTCACATGCTACAGCAGGTTTTACTGGGTTATCCCAGCGAGCGTAGTTTAACTACCAGGGCCTGAACTGTTAACTGTCATTATTCATTAATCACAAGTCGGCCATGTGAAGGTGCCTTGTTCTCAAGACTTCTGAAAGGACCACAGCGAGAGGTTCTATTCATAGTGCTTTTTGTGTCCACATGGCCTAAGCTTTCCATTCGGCTATATATTTTCTGTCCGCAGTGCATCGTGGAGATGTGAATAGCAGCAATGCTCTCCTAAAACAAACATTCATCATTTGGTTTGTGTGTTTACTGCCAAACAGTTTCTGCAGAATGTTCTGTGAAACTTGTTGGGTTGAATTCATTGAGCTTACTTAATTATTTAAAAGTCTGTTTAAACGTAGATGGAAAATATACATATATAATATATATAAAGTTTGATACTTTGATGTTTTCAGGTTGTTTTTGGTTTTTATTTCTAAATAGAAATTGATTTTCCTTTATTTTATTGTTCTGAAGGAGTATATCTGCCATCTGGCCTTTATCTACTAGATGTCATAAGCTAGAGAAAGTTAGCTTAAAATGATTAGAATCTAAGGATATCCTATCAGAAATGTGTGATTGTGTTCCATCTGCCCCGCCCTGCAGACCATGCATGCCCACGCTCAGTTCTGCATGAGCGGGGACCACACTCTGGAGGGCACCGAGGCCAGCATCAAGGAGCTTTCGCGAGAGGAGGCCGACGAGCACTTCGTCGTGGTTCTGAGCGACGCCAACCTGGAGCGCTACGGCATCCGTCCGGAGCGCTTCGCCCAGGTGCTGACGTCCGACCCGCAGGTCAACGCCTTCGCCATCTTTATCGGCTCCCTCGGCGATCAGGCAGAAAGGTGAGGCGGCTAACACGAGTCACGAAAGAGGAATATATAGACAAAAAAGAAAAGCTTTTCTCTTTGATTCATGAACTGTAAGATATTTCAGCGTTCAACATTTAAAGTAAAGTCAAAGACAGTTCACCTCACAGTGTGGAAGTGATTTATGGACAAGTTCTGGTTACATGTGAGCATGTGGACACTTTTTACTGTCTCTTTTTTAAACCCTCCTGATTGGCTTCACATGTCATCACCCTTAGTTTACTGGACGAACTTTCTCATAAAGAGAGGCGCATAAGTAAAGCACATCTGTGACAATACAGTACATTTAAAAATTGCAAAAATACAAAAGGGTGTCGATGTCGCAGCTTACAGACTTATTCAGTGGAAAGTCATAGTAGTTACTAGATGTACTAAACATCTGACAGCTGGCTGTAGAGTTTCTGGAGGGGACATATTAATGCATTATTCAGATGGAAATGTCTGGTTCGCTCCTCAAACAGGCACCAGTCTGTATTCTTATTTTGGAAAAATGTTCCCAAAGTCCATTTTTGTTTTTTTTTTCCTGTTCCAGGCTCCAGAAAACCCTTCCGGCGGGGAGATCCTTCGTCGCCATGGACACCAAGCAGATCCCCCAAATCCTGCAGCAGATCTTCACGTCGACGATGCTGTCCAGTGCCTGACCCCGACGCGTGCTTCAGATCCCCCAACAGTATCAAAAACGGTAGCCGTTTGCAGTGTCTTTTCACAGCGTGCCCTTTTACTCCCTCTCATAGCGTCGCATAACGGGGCAGAATCGGCCCCGGACTCTACTCTACTGTTTTTACCAGAAAGCTTTGGCCCGTCAGGAAGCTGTGACAGCGACGTGTTTGCGTGTTAACAGAGTTAAATACTGTTTAGATGCTTTGTCCCAACCCCTCTGGGAACAGAGACTGTGCAAGTCTGTCATTTTGGCTCAGTGCGAGTGGGAAATGACACGCAAGTTCAACATCTTTTTGGTGACCTAAAGATGCCTGGAGCCTTCCTCACACCCCCCTTGTTGGGTTCAAAAGCAGTTTATTAGTATTAATTGCGTATTCGGCAGGCGTGGGGCTGACGCACTCACTCAGGCCTTTGTGCTATTTTGGATGTGAGCAGCTCAGAGCAAAAGGGCTTAAGAACGCTGCACTTTTTTTGGGGGGGGGGGTTTCCTCCTCCTTTATCAGCCGTCGCACAAACACTCACAGGCACTGGCGGGAAAAGACACCGACCTGAGCGACACTCTGGGACGCGCCGGGCGGCGTTAGCTCAGCTCCTGTGGAATGCCGGGACTGGGAGCGGGGGGGTATTTCCCACCTGACTGCACACGCTCTTTAAAGGCAGCCACCCCGGCCCGCCCCCCCCCTTGTCGGTGGGCCTCCGCACATGTCAACACGTTGAAGCCCTTACCTTGTGGAGCTTGCGATGCCCCGTGCGCTCTTCTCAACCCTGCAAGGAATCTCAGATCACCTTTCATTATCAGACCTCCAACTCCCCTTTCTCTTTCCAAAATGTAACACGCACACACACACACACACACACACACCTCGACCACCGGTGGGGTTAGTGTATAAAAAGATATAAGGCTTGGTGGCGTGAGTGTGGGCTCAGTTCTGCATGCTAACAGTAACGTGCCACGTGCATTTAACATCACATTTGTTTTTCCTGCTTGTCGCAGTCATGTTTCACGTTCTGACTATCTGTCTGTTATCTCCATTAGTGGGATCCCACCACCCACTTTTTAAAATGTCTTTTATTAATCAGCTTACCTCAGCTCTCACTCGGCTGACTAACTCAAAAGCAGAGAGCTAAGTACACGCCTGCGTCCTATGACCACTTGTTGAAACCCACTGTCAACGAGGCGTCTTCTTCTCATTTAGATTGTAAAGTAGTTATTTCATTGTACATGATCATAAAGTGTATCAGAAAATGTACCGTAATTTAATAAATAAATCAGCATAACTCAATCCTTTCAGTCGTTCCAGTTTGTGTCTGTTGGAGATGATTTCTGCTGCTTCTTTACAATGATGTTTAGTCCGTTTAAAATGGCCCCTGTTCTGCTTATTTCTTCACAGGATGAGAAGGAAGGTAAGAGGCATACAGACATTTCACATTAGGCGTCTGAAAGGCTTTTTCTAACTTCATATTCAAGAGTAGAAGCCTAATATTAGGAAAAATCAGTTCATATGGACCGTTTGAAAGTTTTATTGTGTCTGGGGACCTCATAGAGTACTCACCATCCCTCTCCTTTCCTCATGGTCAGTTTTTCCATGCCTTGGAACTCACTCCTAAAGCCTCCGACTTCCTCTCATCGCTGCGTAAAGTTCAAATGACACGATGCAAATCTTATGGTATCATTTCAGATACCATAGGATTTGCAAATCTAGAAGCACTTGCTTGTTTTTTAGACTTCAGCACCCAAAATGTATCCATTGGCTTTATTGACATTATTTTTTCCCCCCATTTCTGACCAGTAGGAACAAATAATTAGACACAACAGCAGCATTTCCTCACTGTTCAATCCAAACAAGTCTGACGGGTGAAGCTGTATTGACTCATTGCGTATCACCCCGGATTTGCAAATGACAAATAGACTCTTGGGACGGTATTTGGAAAGCACAAAGACTTACCTTTAATGCACAGCTGCTCGGGCTACTTAAAAAAGTCCCTGTGAGATTACAGGAGAGAGAGATAACATGTCTAGACTCCCGGGGCATTACGTGCATTAGTAAGAGCTCATTGTCTGCTTGTTTGGGATTCCGCCGTCCTAAACACTGACATAATGTGTGAGTTTGTGAGTTTGTGGTAAGAAAAATCAGCAATAATCCAACGCTTAGTCCTAACGTCCGACCTATTTTGGGCGATGTCATCATATTTGACTCTGGAGCTCATTTACAAAGCAAAACACTCAATATATGTGACCTGTGTGTGTGTGTGTGTGTGTTGACTGGAGGCTGGACAGCAGTGGCACACAGTGACTAAACGGAGCCCCGAAGGTTCAGATGGGCCCAAACAAAGGGAGAAAGTTATGTTATATCAGATCTTTTGAATTCAGAGTCATCTTAGAAACCCCAATTGTGTGATATTAAATACAGAAAGCGTTTAGAAGTAGATTCAAACTTTAACTTGTGGATTAAGAAATTAATTGTGACTAGTTTTTAATTGCAGTGCCTGACCCGATGGCTTTTACATAGAGATATCCTCCCCCTTTTGCATGAAGACCGACTAAAACAGAGACTCTGAGGAAATAAATCTCACACTGTCGTGTCTGTTGGCGAGTTAGAGGAATTTATCAATAAATGTGCTCCAACATGAGCGCTTCGGTCCCTCGTGGTGGTTGAGACAGACAGCCGCTCCCTTTCCCAAAGCTGTATGTCAAACTGATAACTACGCTGTGGTTTCTGAGTGGGTGTCAGGGCCTTAAGTCTGTGGGAGAGACGGCAAGTAAAAAAAGCAAAAAGAGAAACAGGCCTCATCGGGTCAAAAAAAAAAGACATCCTGAGTTCGTCGGACCGCGTTCTGGGCACCCCGGACTGGGGCGACCACCTGACACCTGCCCCTGTCAGGCCTTAATTGAGCTGTGCGTTTTTGAGAGGGAGCCTTATGAGCTGGGCCGCTGACAGATCCAAAGACAGATCGGCGGTGAGCACCTGATCCAGAAATGTTGATGCGCGGACGATCGGGCAGCCGTTCAGACTGTTGGCGCGGCGATGAAAAACAAACTGCTGTAAAGAAGGGGATTACACCTCTGCCTTTCAGCACGTTTTTGTAAGCTGACGCAGAGCCGGTGGCGTTTTCATCTCGAGCCGACGACACAATCGCAGACAGACCCAAAAAATGAGAAAAGCCTGGAAAACAAACTCCCGTATTTAAGTGCGTAATGTGGAAATGAGGTCAGAAGTAAGCCGTGGCCGATTTTGGCCGATCGGCCCGTATAGGATCGACCAGGTGGAAGTCTGGAGAAGGCTCCAGCGGGCTCCTGACAAACATCGTATCCCATCTCTGGTGGGGATGAAGCCAAAAGCAGCCCGGTAATTGAACTGCAGCAACTAGATACACTACAGATGGGGGCTGGGCTCCACTTCCAGAATTATCCGGGGGGGGGGAGGCCTGGAGGAAGTGTAAAAATACTCAAGAGAGAAGAGTTTTTCCCAGGCAACAAGCAAGAAACACTGGAGCAGAGACTCCATCTATCCCACCCAAAGAGTTACCCTGGACTGCCCTCAGAGTCCACTGGCCGGTCGTGGCAATCTCATATTGTATTTTACAGAGCACACACACACACACACACATACACACACATATGCAGTCTCTCAGTGCTTTTCTGTGTAAATGGTTAAAGTTTAAACTGATTAACACATGCAGTCTCTGGGGAAAAGTCATTTTCTCATCTGTGTGTGGTTGCTGAATAACTCAGACAACCCTGACCGGGCCCGAGTGAGACATCTGTGGTAATCACATCCAGTCCAGATAGCAACACGTTGTGTTAACATGAGACTGAGACAACGAAGGCCAACTGTTCCACTTTTTAATCCCAAGCTTTCAGTGTCATATTTCCTAAACTAAACGTACGTCGCGCTGAGGTAAATAATAATGCTAATTCACAATACAGTGTCTTTAAAGAAGCTTGTATGTGGCTGAAAAGTTTGTTTTCACATTACATCACCAATTTTTAAATGAAATAATTGTTGTCCCTGACTACCAGCAAACTGTTGTGCATCCCCTCTGCTTTTGCTGTCTTTTCCATGCTTATTACGTTATATGGGTGTTTTTTTATTTGATGCAAGTCTTCTACAGAATTTCTGATGTTGTTTTACATTCTCAGACAATCTCATCTGAGAGTGTACTCATGATTGGGAGTAAAACTAATTCAAGGGATTTGGGCACATTTTTGTAGCATGTGCTCTATTTTTAACACTTACGTTGGTATGTGTGTGTTATATTTCACACTTGGGGATTTATGTGACACGTGGAGGAACTCCCCTTCTAACAGTGTTTGTCTAAAGTTGTATTGACAGGATGTGCAAAGTGGAGACACAAGTCTGAAAAGGCTCTGGGAGGCTTTTCTTTGCACTGCCCACGTTTTCCTTTGACCAGTCAAATGAAATCAGCCCAGCTTTCCTCAGACGGCACAAAGTCCAACAACACGTAGAAGTCAGAGGCGTTCACGCTTTTTATCTAATTTACAGGAAAATTACAGCGCACTTGCATTTACTGCATCGAATATTTAGTTAGAACCATCATCCTAAATGACCTAATGGACATTTCACAGTGTTCAAAATTGGCACACTTTGACATAATGTGACTAAATGATTCATTTCCTCATGTAATTCCACTTGAATAGAAACGTGGAAGTGAAACTAAAAGACCATTTAGATTCAGTATAAAAGTAATGTTCATGTCGACATTATTGATCGCTTCTGTATGGACTCAAAAGAAGAACCGGGTACCATCAGCAGATTTTAAATGGACTCATTTTAAGATTTGTATTACATCGGATCACATTATGTGTGCATTTCCTTCATCAGACGGCATGTCCTTATATTCACATTCTGGCTCGTAGTCGTGGTAACTGCACATGTTGTAACAGACAGCAGAAATGTTTCTTTTTCTCATTGTTGCTGGTGTTTGCAGCCTTTTCCGGTCCCTGCCTGGTGATTTGAATGTGTTTTGGCCTCTCTCGCTCTGCTGATTTGTTTTGCAGATTCCTCTCCTTCCTCTTTCTTTCTCCTCTCCCGGTTTCCTTCTCTCAGCGCCGCCACACAGCGTCAAACAAAGTCTGCTCTCGTGAAGATTTAAAATCACTCCCATCTTCCTTTTTGGCTTTTTCCTGCATCTGCACTCAGGATCATATGCCATGATTCGGCCTGTTCAGACCAATGTGATAAATGCCTTTTTTTTTGTATCATTAATAAACAAGATAACACTCAGCAAAGGGACTCATTCACAGTGTTTTTGCCTTACTAATGGTGCCATCCTGCTGTTTTCTCTCAAGCACAAACCGAGAATGGCACTCGAGACCTCAGAAATGCCTCAAAATGTCTTTTATCCCCGACAACAGCCCGGGGGGGAGAAGCCGCAACCAGCAAAATGATGATGAATGAGATCAGAAATTGTCTTTTTTGGAGCCATAAAGGTTAAATCCTGTTTCACAGAAAAACATCATGCTAGGGACTCCACACACACACACACACACACACACACACACACACACACACACACAC
>JABUIW010000225.1:266189-320392 GCA_013363375.1 Menidia beryllina
ACACACACACACACACACACACACACACACACACACACACACACACAGATACACATTCCTTCCAGAACTACCTCTGGAAGACAGTCTCTCTTCTGACCTTTACTCGACTGAGTCTGAGAAGTTCACTAAAGGCCAGAGCTGTTTTGGAATAACAGGGAGAAATATTTTCCTCTCCAGCTTCATCACCTCCCCACTTTCCTCTCTAACAGCAATCACGTAAACAACTGATAACGTAGATTTAGCTTTTATCTAAATATAGTCAATGATATATTTTTGCTGCCTACTGTGGTGGGATTTAAAAGGAAACAAAGGTGCATTCCTGTTTTGAGTAAATGAAGGCGACTTGCAATTCTTCAAAGCTCGAGAACACTAATGTGGTCCAATTAGTGTAGATTGGTTCTTTTTGTGTGCCTATTTACCTCAAGGGTCAGGAAATGCCTGCTTGAGTGGGCAGTTTACATTTCAGCCGGCCGACTCAGTCAAAGCTTCTGTTTGTGGACTCTGAACACAGATTTCCTTCTTCATACCATGAAGTTTGACGGGCGACATGGCAACCGTTGGAAATAGTGATAAGACACATTACTTGTTATGGAATCTGAATGGTTGGCGCCTCTGCTGATATTTAAAGAAGTTTAACTGTTCTCTGCAAGCTTTGCTGGAACAAATCATGGAACAATGGGAGAGGGCGCTTCATTCCAAATGAATAAATCCAGTGCTTAGGTTAAAGCTTGTCCTTTGATGAATAGGAAAGGATTAGATCACCATATTTTAGCTGGTGTAAATGCACAAAAGACATCACAGGTTAGTGTAAAGAAAGGATATAAATCGGTTTATAATTGTGTGGGCAAGGGCCTCACAAACCTGTGATTTCTCTGTATACCACCCTACACATTTTACATAAAAACTTTTAAAGAAGTCAGTCTTATCTATTTCACAACCTTGTCAGGGCGTGACGCTGAAACCAACTCAATCTGTCAAAAAATTCCTTGTTTGACTGTAGAGGATTTGAAAAGGAAAAAGTAATAATCCTTTATTATGTATGCAATACAAATGCCGTACCTTGGTACATCATGTTTATTTAGATTAAATGTTCAACATTCCCAAAAGCAAAGCATTTCTCCACATGATGAAAGCTCAGCAGAATTCAGGGCTGATGAAGCGTGCAGCGTCTTGTTGGGGCCTCATCTGCATCTTTCTTAATTTGTTTCTACTCCGGGGGAGAACGGGCTGACGGATATCTCTGCTTTTGCAGGAGTGGCAAAGAAAGCTTCCGATTTGACAGTAATTCGGTAACCCTCCGCCCACAAGATTCAGCTGATAAGGCTGGGCTTTGCAAAAATGGAAAGCACAAGCGTTTAAAAGCAAATCCCAGCTACTGCACGTCTCATTTGGGGTGAGATTTATAGACCCTTCTAATGCCTGGGTCATGCACCTGCACATGGAGAGGGTAAATTAGAATGACTAAAAAGCCCGTAGAGGAGCAAAGCATGAAAATGGCCTGATCTGAGAAGCCAGGTCCTTCAGGAGAACAAGCTTGTGCAGTCATAGATCACATGTAAGACTTTGCCCCGAGGTGCCCGTTTAAGAGGTAACTTTAGGTATAAGTGTTGACACGAGTGCTTTAGATAAATTGTTCTCTTTGTTTAAATGATGGCCATCATTCGAAGTGACATGACTCCCAACTTGCCCTCAGTTTTTTTTTCTTCTGTGTCCCAATTTTCCCCTACTGCCCCCCTCTTCTCTCCCTCTTTGTGCAAGCGTGGGCGAATGTGTGTGTGTGTGTGCGTGTGTGTGTTTGCATTCAGTTTTCCTTCTCGTGGACGTGATAGCTCTTCCCGCACACCTGCTCATTGTTTCCCCATTAACTCCTGCCATATATCAACTCCTCCACCTTTCTGTCCCAAATCATCCTGTCACTCAGGGTTAGACATGTTCAGACCCATGAGTTGGAAGCTTTATTAAAATATGCAGAGCTTTATGTGGGGAGGTTTGTTTCTTTTCTCAAGCGTTTGTTTCTTCTCTCTCAGTTTTTTTTCATAATTCTCTTCATTATAGCCAGACTTTCTTCCAACCTTTGAAAGTGGATATCAATCAATCAATCAAGTTTATTTGTATAGCCCTTTACAAATTGTTTCCCTTACTTTCTATAGTTCTCATAGTTTTTTTTTTCTACTTTCACCCATTGGCTGCTTCTGCATTTGTTATCAGATTAGTCCATGAACAGGCCCATTTTCAGGGTTTATATGTCTATTAGACTCTTAACCCTAACCATTGAATAATTCAGCCATAAAAAAGGCATCGCAAGATCTGAACCACTATTCTAATCAAATTCTATTATTATGCACTTTTCATATCATTTGTTCACATATCCTCATTCGAATCTATGACAAATATCGCATTTTACATTTTCAGACAAAAAAGAACAATTTTGCACCAACAAGGAGATATATGATCTGTAAATATGGGACAACAAGAAGTGAACTGAGAGTCAGAGGCAGTGTTTTTTCTGGAAGGATGATTAAATGTGCAACTTTTATCATTTTCATTTTAGCATTCAAGGCACAAGTCTTTTACACAACAGTCTACAAGTTGACTTCAATTTGCACAAAAAAATAACTAAGCTGGTGTTCCCTCTGCTGCAAAAGATGATGACATTCTTATCCAAAGTTCTCATTGCTTGTCAGCGAGCTGAGTGATTACTCCCCATCAAGTTCTGAGAAAGTCTCGTCACGTGTAACTCAGTCCTAATGACAGGGTACTCTTGCTAGCCTGAAGGTAAGTTCTGACCTGCTTTTTTTTTAACACAGGCCATGGGACAAAAGGGAACAGAAGAAGGTGGAAAGAAAGACTGATAGGTGTAATGGGGATTAAGATGGGGCATTACAGACAACCCGCCCTTCTGAGAAATGCCAGGAGTCAAGTAGTGTGAATATTTAGACCGGGGGCAGGAGTTGACGAGATAGTGGGACCGAATGAAAAACACCAGACGGTGGCCAGTGTACAGTAGCGGTGAAAAGCAGATGTACACAGATAATACAGGCGGGGTCGAGGAGAAGTTTAAGCTCGAGGTATCTGGGTGAGATAAAACAGAAGCACGGGGGGAGACCTGAACGTTAGAGGAGGGGTCGGACAAGTCAGCAGCTGGGACAGCTAAATTACAGACAGTGGCCAGTATTTGGTGAAATCCATCCATCCATATGCATGTATACATGTAAGTAAGATAATCAGATATGTATATTAGCCTATGTATGCATCTGGATCTGCTTGTGGGAAGTTATAACTGTAAGTTTGTCTTCATAAATACAGACAGAGAAATGGAAAGAAACTAATCCAGACGGCCTAACGTGGCTTCAGGAAGGACTGCATGACAGCAGTGAACCATCTGGGATCTGCTTAATACATTTGGGTCTTTAAAAAAAAGTCTAGCTTAATGATATTTTAGCCTTCACATATATAAGAAAGCGGATATCTATTATGTCAGTTCAACAGATGCAGTGCGGTCATCGCGTTTCCTCCTTGGGTTTCCACATCCATCATATGTGCAACAGTCCCCTGACTCATCAACTGGAAATATGGGGTCACACTCACTTCTAGCTAATGAACCGGAAACACTGACTCAGAGTCTGTCTGCAAAATGGACCATGGGCCACAGAGATGATTCATGAGCGCTATCCGCTATTTTTTGTCCACCAAATCCAATTCTGGCTTAAAGTGGATCACATCACGTTACAAAAATGACTGGTTTGATTCATTTCTCTCTCACCAGCTTCAGCTGTCCAGCTTTTCAGAAATGACGCACCGGCTTAATAAGTCAGTGTCCTGATCTGTCCTCGCCAAAAAAAAACGCTCCAATTTGACTCGGCCGGGCCCAGAGGAAGTGCTGTTTGAGATAAGAGTAGCCAGGGGAGACAGCTGTGAGGGCTGGCTTGGGATTCATCAGGCTCAATTCCCAGTGATATCACCCCTGTCCACAGCCAACACGTCCCCCATTTATGATCCATTATTTGGTATGTGCCAATACTTCAAGAAGTTGTGCTTTATTCTTAGTATTCTTTTTGCCACTTCTTTTTCACTTTTTATCTTTTAGAAAGAGGAAACTAAACTTGCTTTTAATCCGGTGAACTCATCACTCATCATCAGGACTTTGGGAATTTTTTGGGACGAAGAAAAATACCTTTTGAAAGGCTGTTTGGCACTAATGATTGTTTCTACTGGTTGAAATATAGCACAACAACAAAAAGACAGAATTTTTTCCAACCGTCAAGGACTCAAACGTGTCACAGTAGTGTGGCGTTGGAGTTAGTTTCAAGTCAAAACTTTCCATCTCTCTTTAAGTTTGACTTGACATGAAGTGAAATACAATCAGCAAAAATGTTAAATTTGATTAAAGTTGTAAATACAGCATGAAAATTCTCATAATCTTTATTATGCTAATAAATCTCTCAAGAGGAATATTCGGTCCACTGGTGTCCATCATTACAATGTTACAATTGTGAGTTTTCTTACAGTTTTCTTGCAATTTTCTCCCAAAATATCGGGAAAAAGTTACGATTTCACGTCTTTTGTTAAGGTACATTTCAAAAACTGTTCTCGGGTGAAACAAGCAACTCTCTGTTTAACAGTTGATTTCCACAGCGTGACTCACTCCCATTTGCAGTTTACTGCGCAGTTATATAAAATAAAGGAACCGGTCCATCACACAATGTGGATGTAATTTACCAAGCTTTCATTTTACAGAAAAGACAAAGGAATGACTGCTGATCTACTGAGTGACTGATGCCAGAGGAACACGTCTATTACATAACAACCAGACTTAAATCTGTTGTCATAACAAACGCTGTCATTGGTTTTGTCTAGATTTGGTATATTCAAATTACATATTCCAATACAGTGTTTCTTAGGAACGAAACGAGCCAAAAAATGTGTCACGTTTTTTTTTTTCCCCTGAAGTACTGACTCTTTAGAAAAACCATCTGGCACCTGCCACTGAGCTGTCTGCTCAGCCATACAGACATCCACAGCGGTCGTTTTACTGCCCCGTCAGCTCCAACACACCCACACATTGTCCAGACCTCCCAACAGCCAAAGTGTGTGTGTGTGTGTGCACGCGCGTGTGTGTGTGCGAAGCATCTGCCTGCTTAGAACACTGTGACCTCATTCCCATGGTGGACGCGAGGCCAAACTACTGTATTCCTCAATTCTTGACTATGAGGGGCAGTGTTCGTAAGCATGTGCGATATTTAGCCTCGTGTCGTGAACTGAAGCTCGAGGCCATGTTCGGTTCAGAAAAGTTGCTGATACGGTGAATCACATCTGAAAGAAGTCAGTCTGATGTTCATAACAGAGGTGCAATTTAAAAGACGGAATGATCTCAGGGAAGAGCAAAGGTGAGAGCCGTCATGGACCGACCTGTCCGTCATCGGTTTTAAGAGGCTGGGTTCTCTCTCCGTGGTAAAAGTCTTTTGAAGAAGTTCTTCAGACTTTCCACTGAGGCATCTGTTCCTTTAGGCACTTCAAAACAACCAAATTCAGGATCATGCTTGACTTATTATAAACCATAATACTGACACAAAACAGTCTTGAGTTTATTGCTAGGAACACAAATTTAGCATTTGCGGCATTAGAATCTACCCTTTTTTCCTGAATTCCTGCAGAACTTTAAGAGCAATGTACCATACATTAGCTGATGATTACTATGCTGTAACCAAATCCATTTCATCCAACCTGACAAAGCAGACAATGAAAGCAAAGGTTAGATTTAATGACATGATGGTGTATGAATTATTTTTGTTGAGGCTTCTTTTTTTAAGTGGCGGACAGTCTTGTCGACAGTATCTGGAAATCGGTATCTTTATAAATTGAGTGACAAAGAAACATATTGGAAGAAGCTGCTTCATCAGTGCTGTAACGTTAGATTATCCTCCTCATGTTTTCAAACCTCTCTCTGATTTTGAGTGTTACAAACCACTCGCTTGGACTCCAAAATCAGACAGGATTTGGACAAAAAATCCTCTCCCACAGGTCCAGCGACTGATATTCTCACTTCCCAGAGGTTGGCAGACTGAGGGATTAGCTGACAGTGGTAAAAACTTCCTGATCCAGCATTCTGAGACATGTTGCTGCGATCAAATTCAAGATGCGTGACCTCACGCACTTGTGAACAAAGAAAAATCTCCCACTTTCAACATTTGCTCTTAACATGTTCTGCATAAACACGACGTTTGTTTATGAGATGCGCACATGGTAGCAACAGGACTTTTTTTTTCTTCAAACCGTTTATTTCTCAAGCCGAATCAAACCTTAAACCTTGCTTCGGTGAACAAAATGAAAGACATCTGCAGGCCTTCGTTAATATTCGCTCCCGCGTTTGCCAGCGGGGACATCTGGACTCCAGTGATGTGAGGAGACCCGGTGGAAATCTGAACTGGGTCTCTGGCTCTGTTTCTCACCGATGTGGACTCATGTCTGTCCCAGCCATCCTCATAGAACGACCACTTGGGCGTTGCTCAGGGGTCTTGGGGACCCATCTCAGTCCTAAATCTAACATCTGGATGAAAGATTTAGCATCCTGCTAACTATCCTCATCTTCTCTGTCCTCGTCAGTTTTTTATTGTCACACGACTATAGATTCTTGGACTATAGATTCTCTTTTTTTTAACCATGTTTTCACTTTTTCGTGGGTCCACGTTTTGTGGGCAAGCTGGTTATGCTCTGCCGAGGCCAGCGCTCGCACAGGACCGACCCCCGCTGCCAAAAAGATGCCCACTGCTGCCAAAAGGGGAGGTTGTTTTGAAGGAGAGAGCCCCCCCCCCCCCCCCCCCCCCCCCGCCTCGTCCTCAGGGGATCAAGTGTTGTGTCAACATGGTTTCTCCGATCAGTGCCAGCTCCCGTCTGAAACACGTACCCACGGTGCAGAGCGATGGAGTTAGGTGGACTCTCGATGGGACTCTGCCCACAACTCCAGCTTTTGCCAACTATGCCGAAGAAACAACATGAAAACCGGCGCTCCCGTGCCAGCTTCCTGCCATCAGATTAGTGCGGATCGGCACGGAGGGAGAGGGAGACGTACAGAATGTGAGAAACTCTCAACACGTGGGCTGAGGGTTTAGGAGGCCTTGTGTCCAATAGAATTTGCACATACATTACAAAACTACGTGCAAATATTGGAACGTTTGATCCAACACCAACAGAGACTTTCAAATCATCCGAGGGATTAGCTTTGGCATCTTTTATTCATATTTATAAAATTCGAAGGAGAAAAGTCAAAAGAAAACAAAATATGAGCACTGAGGGGGACCTAAACAACCTTGCAAATTCTGTCTGGGCCAATAAGAATTTATATGACATGACTGATTGAGTGTTTCCAACATGATATCAGAATCAGAATCAGAATCAGAAATACTTTAATAATCCCAGGGGGAAATTATTTTTGTTACAGGCTCCATAAGCAAAACAAAGGCACATACATATATACATGTCTATACATATATACATATATATATACAAAATTCCTCATAAATATAGCTAGATATATACATAAAAACAATATGTGTATATATAGGTCAAAATGAGAGGTGGATAGTGTCAATGATTAAGATTGACTCTCAGAGGGAGGCGTTGTACAGATTGATGACCACCGGCAAGAAGGATTTCCGGTGGCGCTCTGTGCTGCATCTGGGTGAGAGGAGTCTTCTGCTGAAGGAACTCCTCTGTTGGGGAAGTGTGTCGTAGAGGGGGTGTGACACATTGTCCAAGATGGACGTAAGCCTGGACAGCATCCTCCTCTCTGCCACGGTCGCCAGAGTGTCCAGCTCCTCCCCTACAACATCACCCGCCTTCCTGATCAGTTTGTTTAGTCTGCTGCTGTCTGCGATCCTCAGCCCACTGCCCCAGCATGTGACAGCAAAGAAGATCGCACTGGCCACAACAGACTCATAGAACATCCTCAGCATCGTCTGACAGATGTTAAAAGACCTCAGCCTCCTCAGGAAGAAGAGTCGGCTTTGGCCCTTTTTGTAGACTGCCTCGGTGTTTCTTGTCCAGTCCAGTTTATTATTTAAGTACACCCCGAGGTACTTGTATTCCTCCACAGTGTCCACAGGGACCCCCTGGATGGAAACAGGGGTCATAGGTGTTTTGGCCCTCCTCAGACCCACTATCAGCTCCTTTGTCTTTGTCACATTGAGCTGCAGATGGTTAAGTTTACTCCAAGTGACAAAGTTGCCCACCACAGCCCTATATTCACCTTCATCTCCCCTTTCAATGCAGCCGACTATTGCTGAGTCATCAGAACATTTCTGAAGGTGGCAGGACTCAGAGCAATGGCTGAAGTCTGAGGTGAAGACGGTGAAGAGGAATGGAGAGAGGACAGTCCCCTGAGGGGCCCCGGTGTTGCTGATCACCCTGACAGACGCACAGTTCTGTAGGCGTACATACTGTGGTCTGCCCGTCAGATAGTCAACAATCCAGGACACGATGGGGGCATCCACCTGCATCGCCGTCATCTTCTCACCCAGTAGAGCCGGACGGATGGTGTTGAAAGCACTGGAGAAATCAAAGAACATGATCCTCACAGTGCTCGCCGGCTTGTCCAGATGAGTGTGGACTCTGTTCGGCAGGTAGATGATGCTGTCCTCAACTCCCAGGGCGGGGCTGGTAGGCGAACTGTAGTGGATCCATGAAGGGCCTGACCATAGGCCTTAGCTGTTCCAGAACTAGCCTCTCGAAGGTCTTCATGATGTGGGACGTCAGTGCCACCGGCCTGCAGTCCTGAGGGCCGTTAGGACGCGGCGTCTTAGGCACAGGAACGAGGCAGGACGTCTTCCACAGCACGGGGACTCTCTGGAGGTGCAGGCTCAGGCTGAAGACCAGACTAAGGACTCCACACAGCTGGGCGGCACAAGCTTTAAGCACCCCGGGAAATACACCATCGGGGCACGCAGCTTTGCCGGTGTGGAGTCTGGTCAGTTGTCTTCGAACCAGGTCAGGTGTGAGGGGCACTGAAGAGGTGACACTTGTGGGAGGGGCGAGGTCCTCAGGTTGTGGAGGACACGATGCGGAGCAGGGGGGAGGGGTGGAGTAAGTGGGTGTGGAATGAGGTGGTAAGGAGAAGACAGGGCGTCTGAAAGGAGGAGGAGTGGGGGAAGGTGGAGTGGTCATCGTTGGGAAACCATCAGCAGAGGCTTGTGGGGGATGGGCCTCAGAATCAAACCTATTGAAAAATAGGTTCAGTTCGTTGGCTCGTTGGCTCGTTGATATGATTGGTAAGCAATTGAATAAATACATTGAATTGAATAAATACATCCATCCATCCATCCATTATCAATACCGCTTATTCCCTCATGGGGTCGCGGGGGGAACTGGAGCCTATCCCAGTGGTCAACGGGCGAGAGGCAGGGTACACCCTGGACAGTCCGCCAGTCCATCGCAGGGCCACACACAGGACAAACAACCACTCACATTCACATTCACATTCACTCCTAAGGGCAATTTCCCCAATTTCCAAACAACCTAACATGCAGGTTTTTGGACTGTGGGAGGAAGCCAGAGAATCCGGAGAGAACCCACGCAGACACAGGGAGAACATGCAAACTCCACCCAGAAGGGCCCTGGTTCCCCCAGGATTCGAACCCAGAACCCTCTTGCTGGGAGGCGACAGTGCTAACCACCACACCACCGTGCCGCAATAAATACATTGAATGAATAAATAAAGAAAAGAAAGAAAGAAAGAAAGAAAGTGAGAAAAAAATAAGCCTCCTCCGTATCTTTTAATTTCCCTTTGCCATTCACATACAGTGGGGGAAATAAGTATTTGACCCATTGCTGATTTTGCAGGTTTGCCCACTTACAAAGAATGCAACGATCTATAATTTTAATCATATGTACATTCTAACAGTGAGAGACAGAATCCCAAAGAAAATTCCAGAAATTCACATCATATGAATTTATAAAAATTGATAACCATCTGATGAGGAAAAACAAGTATTTGACCCCCTGGAGAAACAGCATGTTAATATTTTATAGAAAAGCCATTATTGGCCAGCACAGATGTCAAACGGTTTTTATAGTTGGTGACAAGGTTTGTGCACATTTCGGCAGGGATGTTGGCCCACTCCTCCCTGCAGACAGCCTCCAAAAAATCAGCAAGGGGTCAAATACTTATTTCCCCCACTGTATAGTACAAAAATAATGACAATTAGAATAATCATTAAAGCTGCAAACTCTTGCTCACTGGTGCGATAACGATCAGCTTTTTTCCCCAACATACAGCCGCTGCTTTTACTTTTTCATTTTTAGCAATACACTGGCACAACTGCTTGTTTGCCGGCCCAAGATAAAGAAAAAGCCTCCGCTCATCACTCAAGAGGCATCTGCACGAGTCCGACACAATGTGCAGCAGTCTCCACAAGAACAGCTTTCTTCCTTTTTGGCTTTTAGGAATGAGTGCTGCAAACAGGAGAGCGTGGTCTCTAGAGGAAACACAGGACTACACATCAGTTTGGAAATTGCTGCTTCACAGAAAACACGAAAAGAAACTTCACACCTTCACACAGAGAATATGAATTCATATGAATCCCAGCAGCCGATTTGATGCTAGGGCAAAAACAGCAATGTATTTGTTTTCTCTACTTACTGACATGGTTGCCTGGTTACTTTGTGTTTGTCTTGAAATTAGTATTATGAGACGAAGAGATGGAGAGAGAAGATAGACCTGAGTGGAAGTAATTCTGTACCACTAAATGCAACTTCTGCTTATTGACAAGACTGTTTCCAAGGACATTTAAGAGACAATCTCTAAAATGAGTTGCACAACCAAGCCGTTCATGGGTCAGATCTGTGAGACTATGATTTTTAAAGACTGCATACGTGTGCCCTCCGATGTCCTGATGGACGCTGCCGTGTTTTCTTGGTGTAATCGCAGTCGTAAGCAGAACATGTCACGTCTGCCGTTTGCGCAACCAGAGGGAAAACGCTCGACAGTGCTTCTCCATCGTGCTTGTGTAAGCTTCTCCTATAACTTACCAAAGCCCCACCCAGCAAATAGTCAGGATAGGTTGGCACCGGTTCCTCGAAATAATCTACACGGAACATTTGAGCCGTCTGACCTCGTCGTTCTGAGGCTGAGCGTGCTCCTCAGCAGATTTTACGGGAGAAATTATGACCGTGCTGTGGGTTGATTTTGCTGGTAACGCTATAACTTTTGCAACTCCACATATGAGCATATTAACAAGGTGGAAAATATTATTTGAATTTGAAGCGAGACCATAAAAAGATTTACCCTGATCCCATTTTCTGGTGAATATCATCCTCACTGTATTTTTTTAATGGACCACTTAAAGTCATATTAGTTACAATTTGTTTTTTTTTAAAGCTATTTGAGTTATCTTATTCTGGTTTAAGTAAGACAGCCATAAAGATGTACCAGGAGGGGCGTTGAGTTGCATTCTGGGAAATGAAGGATCCAGAGGAGATTTTGCTCGTGGCTCCGAGTGGATCTGCACCTGCTGTGCTGCCTCTATAAAACCAATATGGAAGCATGTCTGCTCCTCCTCGGTGGCATTTGACCTCTGCTGGTCAGCAGACAGAGGGGTGCCTCTGGAATCAGACGACTTTAGCCTCAGCTGCCGCAAATCGGGGTCCCGCCCTCCAAATCGTCTCACACCCTCCCGTCTCCTTCCACCCCTGGAAATAGACCGCGATGCTAAAGACGTTACACAAGTTCTGCTTTGTTGAGAGACTGATTGATGAGGACAGAGGCCAAGAGACTCGTGACAACTATTTCAGCAAGCTACATAAATCAAACACATTCCTTAAAGGAAGTAAAAGTCCAACCTTTTGCTTCATGGTGCCTGTGGCCCATTTCGGAGGCACTTTCTCTTTAGCGCACTATAGTGAAGAACTATTCAAATAATGAGAGTTTAGTTACAAAGGCACTTTAGTCGGATTCTTTTGAAAGGTAGTTAAAAACTAGTGGTCAGATCAAACTACGCCTCAAAGACTACAGGCCTCAGTTAGGATGCTAAATCTTTAACTTCCTTCCGGTAGAATTAGAAATTTACCAAACAACGTTGTCATGTTCTATGGAAAAATATAGCGTCTGATAGCTAAAGCTCAGGTGAAACTCGATCATGCAACTGCTCAAGGAGAGAACTGAGGTATGCCGTGATCTGATCACTGTCCAGGCGTCCAGTTGTGAGCGAAAATAAAGAGGCCGTGCTCCTAAATGATCAATCGTTGATCGTTTATTATCTCTGGCAGGTGTTAGCTGTATTGAATGCTCACCCTGCTTTCCAGTCCAGTTTTCAATTCACATTAAATCAACTTTGTTCCAGTCAACAAATGTCAAATTTTTTACATCTGACTGTCATTAGAGAGGCAAATAGAATTTGAGACAAATATTATTTACATATGGTACAAAAATATATTTCACGGAAAGTGAGATCGATTTACAATAAGAAGCTCTATAAAATTACAAATATACTTCTGTTACAAAAAAAAGCTTTTTTTTTTTTTAAATAGTCTTCCGTCTTAAGTTCTGGATGAGGGAGGGAAGCCTAGATTGGGTTGGTGGGACGACATGCGTGTGAAGACAAATGCTCCAGTGACCCTGTTTCTAAGATGTGCGTCTTCAGTCCCGACAAAGGCGAGCGCGGGCCTTCCCTCGGCCTGCGAGTTCTGGACTTTGACGATGGCGGCTGGGCCTGATGTTGGCGGTTGGAGACGCTCAGCGGTTGTCATGGCGTCCGGCTGCATCCTGCCGGGTGGCTGTTTTTGTGTGTGGGGAGCAGGTGCATTCGAACTGCTCAGGGGGGGTCCAAACATCCCCTCCCTCCTTCCGCCGCGGCTGCACTCCAAGATGGCAGTGAGCCCATGTGTCACATGCCTGAGAGCAGATAGGGGAGGGACGGAAAGAGACGCGATTAGACCGGCGCTGCTCGATAGGTTGCCGGTTCTATTCTGGTTTGGTTTTAACAGGGGGGCTGGTCGCGGTAAACAGAGGCGGCCCCAATGAACACGCTAACAGGGGGAGAGCTGGCCGAGTGCTGTTTTGGAAAGTCGGGCTTTACAGGGAGACCCACGTCGAAGGCCCAAAACACCGAAGGCAGGATTTGAGGGCGCTCGACTCCCACTTCTGTCTCATTCCACTGCTGACATTTACAGTCGGAATTCCAGCTCTGGTTTGCCCTGGCAGGCATTCTTTGTGCTCAAGTATGCAAGTTCAAACATACGAGCAGGCGAGTAGGGAAATCCAACGCTAATAGCCCCGGCACTGTTTGTCTATTAATGTTCCGGAAACTGCTCAACAATCCAATCCTGCCGTCTAAAGTTACATTTTTGTGAGTTTAAAGCAAAGTTACACTGATACATGACTAAAAATTGCACAGCGAATGAGCCTAGGTCACAGTTACATAACAGAAAATGCGTATGCAGCCTTTCTCCGATGTAACCCGATAGGCTTCACGGAGTCACTTCACAATCCCGACGCACGATTGTTTTTTGAAAAGCAAAGTGGAGTGACTCCGTCTCTTTATGAGCCGTCGTTAGCAGATGCCGGCGCTAATCCCCGGGAGCGGGCGGTGCCAGCGCGCGGCCCAATTCATCAGGGAGTTATGACAGCCGTGTCACATTAACACTTACTCTCTAACGTCCGGTCAAGGTCGGCGATGAAATCCTCCAGCTCTTTGGTGTCGCCCAGTTTAGCTGAAAGGAAGACAAAATGAGAGATCTGTCTGTCAGAGCGAGGAAATAAGGGGGGGGGGGGGCAATGGCTGCTTCTAAACATGTTTTCCTGTGGACTATTTATAACCCTATTTCATTCAAATATGCTGAATCTGTGATTTCCAGCAACAATCCAAAGCGGCTGAAATTAGTTTTTTTTCCTCAAGACGGTATTTTTTTAAATCTGTTTAGATGTATTCGTCTATCAAAAAGTAAATTAATAGAAATGAAATATTCATGAGAGTTTTATTTCATTTTGAGATTTTTGTACATTGTATTTTGAACCTAAATATTCCAGTTGTATTTGTATTCCTTTGTAGTTCCAGTATTCTTCCCTATTAGATTAGCTCTTTTCCGAGCACAAAAATAAAAAGCAGATACCAACATCTGGTTTTGTACTCGCTTGAAAAACCCCTGGATTTCTCTACGCTGATGCCGCTCAAACATTTTTGTCCTAACCTTGAAGATACTGATCAATTTCAAATAATCAATTATCAGTTGCTTTTGAAAACAGACAATCTGCCATTGCTGACTTTGCTTTATCAACCTGAGTGTTTTTTTTACCTGAAAATATCTAAAAGAAAAAGAAAAGAAAGAAAATGCAAACACATTCTGCAATCTAATTTCTTTCTTTTAAAAATAAGATAAACCAACACTGCCTGCCATCCATTCCTATAAGTAGAATTTCCTCCCCAGCAAATTTACCAACAGCATGAGAAAAAAAGAAACGGTAAAAACGAACGTGAACTGGTAAAAGTTGAAGAAATCCATTCATCCCTGGGGCACCAGTGCAACAGACAACAGTGGGCTGTGGTGAACTCACGTTTGGGTGACATCAGAGGGGGTGAGGCGATGGCGGGGGACAGCGCGGTGGGGGAGTTCAGCCTCTCATCACTGAAGCTGAAGCTGTTTCTGTTCAGTGATTCTGCACCTGTCCCAAAGAAAGAAGGCAGAACCGGCTTAAGATGAGGCCCCGTTTTTAAGCGAGCTGTCCCTGATCTGTGTCAGTGTGTAACCGCTGCATTCTCTTCTAATGACAGCCTTCCTCAGGCACCGCCAGGCACACACAGTACAAACACATGCACGTGGCAAGTGTTCTCACACAGAAAACACAATATTAGGCAAAGTTTATGCGTTTTTCTTTTTATAAAACCTGTATTTCTATTTCCCTTGTGCCTCACTCACGCTAACCCAGTGAAATTGATCATATTCATTTGTAATCTAACTGCATAATACTTCGGGCTGTAAAAGCAAATCCATCCAAGTCTTCCTCATCTGTGTATTCACAGCGTAGCAGAGCGTTGTGATCATGCTTTGGTTTCTGGTTCTGCCCTCTTTTGTGCTTTCTGCACAGGCCTGATATGCCGGCCGCACTGATTCCATCAGATCGCACTTCGGTTTGCCTGACAAGACAAGAAGCCGGACGGAAAACGTCCCCCCCCCCTCTTACTCCATTTGTCGACGGCTTCTTTTGTCGTTCGCGCTCTCCGCAGAAGACAGGACAGCACTTGGAGCTATTTTTTTTTTTTACTCTGCTCTGCTGAGCCCCGGACAAACTCGCCGCCGTCTTAGATGTCAAGCACCCACTTATTCCCATCTTTCTGACCTTCACCTTCCCCCATCACTCAGCACTTAACGCACAGTGTGGGAGAGGAGGCGCCACACACAATGGGGAGCACCGGGGGGGGGGGGGGGGGCACTACAACCACACAAAGCCCAACATCTGTATTTGACTTGAACTCTCCGGGCTTCTTCTCGTATCCATCTCTGTCGTTCACCTATCTCCTCTCTTCTCCCCACGTATTGCTACCTGCACGGCTCCCTTTCTTCCTCCCTCAGACACGCAAACAACCCCGGGGAGCTTTTTTTTTTGTCATTTATCTGCCCGTTCATCGGCCCATCCATCCATCAGGCAGCGAGACAATAGGTCGAGCCTGTGTGGGACGCTCCTCTGTTCATTAGACTGCCATGGAGAGGACACAGCTCAGGCCGGAATCCCATCCCTCGCGTAAATCAACAAGCCCATTAGTGTCATAGACACATATTCCGACACCTTCCCTGGGTTTTTTTTTTTATCTTATTTTATTTTATCCCTGTGTGATAACACTGTAGGGAGTAATTATCCCCTCACAAAACCACTGGAACTCCAGTTATTATGCAACTAGCAGACTGAGAGGAGAAAGAAAAAAAACTCTCTCTGCTCTTAAATGATTCCACAGCCTTCCCAGGGATCGTAGGAGCATAAAGCCCCTTTAACGCCTTCCTTTGGAAGTCCGAAACGACTCGCATGTGGGTGTGGAAACCATTTTTGCATAAGCGGGCCTCAAGGATACGCTTTTTTTCTGTGTGTGTCGGCATGTGAGGCCAGTTTGGCAGCCCGGCCGGACCCAGCCCTCCAGCTCACTTCACGTCAGGGAAATATAGCTCATGATGGAGGGGGGGGGGAGCTTTGGAGAAGCGACGGCAGGTTTATCTAAATATGCAGCAGCAGCTTAATCTGATAGCAGTATCTCTGCACACTGAGCTGAGCTGAATCGTTTGTTGAGGCAGGCATGAGGTGATCGTTTATCAGTTCCTAAGCTGCTCTCCGGATGATAAGATCTGACACACTAGTAAGGATTTGGAAATTGGCTTTTGTTGCTGACGCATGGCATTTGAAAATATAGGGAAAAAAACAGTTTTCATCAGCTTTTCAACAAGATTGGAGGTCAAAATCACACTTTAACTTAATGTTAACTCCACATCTGAGTTGGGTGATAGCTGCAATATTCAGGACTAATTTAAGTGACTCAACCAACCAAAACCTACAATCAGGTACAGTTGGTCAGATAAATGGAATGGACTGGAGAACAACAAAAAAACAAAAACAGTCTTTACAGTTTTTACAGGGAAAAAAGTCAAGTCTGAAAAGCCATTTTTCAGGGCCGCTTTCAAAGATGCAAAGAAAAAAAACCTGACAACTTCACACACAAAATCTAAAGAAGTGAGTGAATCCAAACTTCTGCAGGACATGGAGAGGAGTGGACACGTCTGTGGCCGGCAGCAGTCACGGGCAGAGAGGAACGTTCACGGTTGGTCGTTGCAGATCACAACAAGTGGTCGATCGCCACCCCCCCAAAAAACAAAAGCACTCACTCTCTGAGTCGCTGATGCCGCTGTCGCTGACGCTGGCGCTGCTCCGCCTCTTCGCGGTCTTCAGGTGCTCGTCGTACCTGAAGTGGCGCTTCTCCACCGGCGACGTGAAGTCCTCGATGACGGCGTCGAACTCGCACAGCACGTCGCTCAGGTCCTCCTCCTTGATGAACTTGGCTGGAAGACAAGGAGCGACCTCAGTGGCGTCGCGATGCTGCGAGGGGCATTTTGGACTCGCGGATGTTATCCCCGAGCCAACGGTGGCAGGGATAATAAAAAGCGAGGAGAAAGATTTGTCGAAAATACCTTGAGTTTTCAGCTTCGGGGACTTCATGATAACACTGGCTCAAGGATTATCCAGTAATCTTCTCAGAAGTCTGTTCAAGGTTGTTTGTTTTTCCTCAGTTTGGTGTCAGTGAACGCACCACGGGTCTCGGACTAATCCCTCCGGCCGGGGACCGCCGCTTTTTATAAGGAGCGCTTCTCGGTGGGGGCGGTGACAGCAGGAGAGGGGTGTGCGTGCGCGTGTGCGTGTGTCTGGGGCGTATTAAACTTTTCCAGGTTGAAGTTACACACCAGGCACCCCCCCCCCCCTCTCCCTCTCCCTCTCCCTCTCCATCTCCCTCCCCATGCCCCATCGACGCCAGCTTCATTATAAGTGTGTTTGTAAACAGCTCCCATGTCGCCTGCCGGGCAGAGGGGTAATCGGGGGTATTTTTAAATCCCGATCCAACTGGTTTTCATCCTTTATCACCGGGCAGAGGATGACACAGAGCTGACTGACCAGAAGCAGCATCAGATTGTGTGCCATGTGAGATCTGGCTCATCTGTATGGTCACAAAACAATCATGGACCATCCTGTCCTCAACGGTAATACATTAACTTTTGACCATAAGCACATTTTTAGAACTTGAAAAACAAAGACACAATCAAAAAGAAACTTCCGGAGCATTATTTTGGGGGCAAGTGTTGCCAGTGTCAGATCCAATTTGGTCCTCCTGAGCATGAGAGATAGAAACTTCTTATTTTTCTTTTTTTTACTTAAACGAGTTTCCTTCTAACTTCCATTTCCCCTCCTAACATTAGCCAGGTGATAGTCACATAATCACATTAGATATTAATTTCCCATGTTTACGGTAAATGTATGTCTAATACGACACTTAAATGGCCAATAAACTATAACAGGACTTCTCATCTCGTTTTGTGGCATGTGATCTCCAGGATCTGCAGATGGAAGACCAGCAGAGGAGTTATGTCAGTGACAGGAAGATGGTTTTTTGAGCCAGAGCTTAAACCAAAGTGGGCCTGCAGTGATATCTGCTGGTGGAAAACCAGTGCTGCATGTGGTCCCAGCTCAGGGTTGAGCTGATGTTTTGCGCACCTGGAAACAGCACATGGCTGTTAAGGCTGTCAAGAACAACATATATACATATTTAAATATATGTACCATTGTTGTATCTCCATCGTCAGATCATATATTGATGAACAGCTGGCTTTTACTCAGCTCTACCTATATGCCAACACTTGTTGGGGAAACGCTTCAGCCAGCTGATTTGCTCCTCTGTTGCAGGCAGTGAAGCCGTGCTGAGACTTTAGCACCTTCGCTGCCCAGATGAACATGATCAGCAAATGGGTAAACATAACATGTGTTAGCAGCTGCACGGGTCTGTTGACTCTTGGGGCCTCTAGGTGGTGCTTGGCCTCGCCGGAGGTGCTAAAAGTAACACCTCTGAGAAACTGAGAAGATCACAGTTCTCCCTGAACTTGAGTTACCACACCTCTCTTCAGTATGTCCATCACTGTACATCACTCAGCTTGATACTGGATAAAAACAATATAAAGCGTTTTTATTAAAAAATAAATTACACAATTCATACTGTACATCTATTCATTTTCAACTCTTATCACACTTATTTGATAATAATAATAATAATAAAGTAGTTTTAAAGATTACTCATGCAATCTTAAGACTTGTTCCTGGGGCTAAACTGTAAATAGTTTTTAATGTGCGTTTGTTAGCATGGCTGACCCTTCATTTGTCAGCCTATAAAGCATAGATATCCATCACTCAAAGTCACAGCCCAGTAACTCGACTCTCATGGTGATTGAACCCATCCAGGTTTGAGGGATGATACGGATGAAGCGTGAGAAGATGGGAGGATAGATGTAGTTCTTCACATGGCCGTTGTTGTCTGAGTTTCCATTGAAGATCTGGATTTAATGGGAGATAGAGAAATTCTTTAGAATCGACTCCTATGAGATAACACTTCTTATGATCTCCATGTGTTTTTTTCACCTTGACTGGCTGGTCCGCCTCGTCTGTGTAGCGTGTCCATTGTCTTCCATCGCTGCTGTACTGCAGAATGTAAGTCATAACATACAGGTCCTTCCCAAATGACCTGGCTCCCTGCGTTATGATGCCTGTGATCTTCTGAACCTTTTGCAGCTCCACTTGAAGCCACTGGTTCATGTCATTGTTCTGCAGAAATCAGCACACAGAGATGCATCTGACACGCCTGAGTTTCATTTTTGTGTACTTAACTCGTGATGTGGGTGTGTGTGCAGTGTGTGGGTAGTAGTTGTGATGCAACCTTCAGAATAAAGGCCAAAAATGTCTTATGATTATGTATTCACCATTTAAGAATTCTTAATCTTACCTTGGTCCTCCATGCATTGATTGTGCCTTGTTTGTTGAGGCGACCAAGGGAGGGTTTCCAGGGTCCACCGTACCAGCTTGAGAGTGTGGAGCTGGCTGTGATCTGGTGGTCCTTGATCAAGCCACTCTCCATCCCAAGAGGCAATGAGCAGCCTAAGATCAGCATTTAGAAATATTTACGGAACTAAGTTGACGGTAGGTTTACCAAGAGCCTTTACGCACATGCTTTGCCTTACAGCCTTAAAAAAGTAGTACTACATTGATTTGTCATACCGTCAAGTTCACAGCCATACAACTCCATTCGGACCGTTGCTGCCCTATACCAAGTGATAGGATGGAACCTTATGTACCGTGCTATCACAGGAGGAAAGAAAGTATTTGTGGTTGTCTCATAGGCCTCCCGGTTTCCTTGGAATACCTTGTTAAAGAGGAGACAACACACACACAGAGGAATTAGGAATGATGACACTTTTGTTTAATTTACATGGGGTGAGGGGTTCAAGATTCTCTAACCTTCCAGAAGTCCCTGCTGTCGCCCTTGTAGAAGATCCACTTTCGGCGGTCATTGCTGTATGAGATTGAGTACTTCTCCACAAACTGGGAATGGAACATCTGCTTGGCTCCCTGAGTGGCCACCTGGCTTATCACCACTGGCCGCTGAAAGTCTACCTGTACAGAGGTCCACGGGGCGCAGATCAAAAGCTGAACCCAGTCCCTTCCTTTGACCCTTCCACTTGGCTCTAACCTCTAATTGGTAGGGGCGAAGTGACCCTTATATATTTGTGGTCTATAAAAGTGGTTATCTAGCGGCTAAAATCATTGTCAATGCCCTGACTGAAAGTTTATGTGGATACTACGTCTTGATCACAAGAAAACAAGGGGCAACTTTTTCTTGCAAAACAGAGATGAAGGGCTGTATCATTTCCACTATGATTTACGGTCTCAGGTACATCAGATTAAATTAGTATTTTTGTAAAAAGGACAAATCAGCAATATATGTATAGCCAAGGTGTGGCTTGTTTAATTAGTTTTTCTAGAATGTTTTTGCCAAAGAGGGAATTAGGACAGGTAGACAAAGTCTTCATAAACGCTTAAGACAATCCAGACTGTTTGCATGTGTCGTTCCAAGATGGTGGAACGACCTACCAAGCTCCACAAGAACAGCAGAGTCCCTGTCTGTCTTCAAGAAACTCTTGAAGACCCACCTCTTCAAAGAGCATCTCCTATCCTAACCCTAACCCGTACCTCTACCCCCCCACAGCTCCTTCTGTAGTCCCTCTACCTCTATCTCTATCTCACCAATGACTCTGATCAGTGTTTCTCCTCTATATAGCTTACTGTCATAGTGATGAGAAATGTAATATTGTGTCTACTCTGTAAGTCGCTTTGGATAAAAGCGTCTGCCAAATGCATAAACATAAACATAAACCACATATGAAGTTAGAGAACATACTTTGCATAATTAGTCATCTGCACCTCATACCTGAAGCCAGCTGTTGTTCTTCTCTGTGCTCCATGCATTGAGTGTACCCTGATTGTTAAGTCTGGCAAGATGGGGCTCCCAGTATCCTTCAAAGATCAAATGATTGTCACAAATTTTATTAATTCAGTATCTAGCTGCAATAATCTACCAGTCTTGATAAAAGCAAATACTGTATATGTCTGTTGTCAAAACAAATGCAACCTGATTTAAGACCGCAAAGTTACCTCTGGTGTTGATTGCTGTTATTTGGTTGTCTCTCACACTGTTGGACTGAAGACCCAGTGGACGGAAGCAATCTTGGGTCATTGAGACCATTTTCAAATATTAGAGTACAACATGTCAGAGAAATAACTGAATCAGAATGTAAAGTATTGTATTTGTGGGCTTTGTTTAATTGTACACACCATTATCTAGAACCAGAAAGAGGGTCTGCATGCCTTTCTGTTGGTTAAAACCAACTTCTGTTTCCAGTAGCCACAGGCCAGGTTTAGATGGATACATCTCCAGAGTTGCAAAGCTTCCTGCAAAATGAGAAATAGACGATGTGTTCTGATGCTGATACCAAAGACAATAAAAACATGAGCAGAATCGTGTTCTGCATTTTTCTTACCTGGCAGCAGGGGATACACAGCCTGTCTGTGGCTGTAGGCCGTTTTGTGAATAAATGTCTGTCCATGGAAGTTAATGCTTTGATAGTCTGTAGGTGAACCCATGTTTATCAGGTGCCAGCGCACCAACTGGTTGGTGTACATCCTCAGGCCCTTCAAGCTGTGTATAATTCCATTGATAGCTGTAGAAACAACAGACACAGTTAATTTATGTACTTTTGGTCCGATGGCTGTGTTCTTTGGTTTCATGTAAGAATGTTTATTCAACATAATAAATTATTATTGTCTTTAAAAATGGGTTGATAATGATCTAAATTAGGCTGATTGAAGACTTTTTACAGTGGAACTTGAAATTCTCCATGTGGTTGGTATCCAGAGTTTTCTTGCGGCTCTTCCTTTGCAGCAGTTCAAAATGTTTGTTGTAGTACCAGCTCTTAGATTCGTCGAAGGTCATGAAAAGCAGCACAAACTCCCTCATGTCAGGTAACTTTTTATCCAATGTCCCTTCTCGACACACCAGCAAAGGCCCAATCAAGCCAGAGTGGATATCCCTCTCCTTCAGATTACAAAGACAGGAAGGTGTAACATCATTTTGTGGTTTTAATTTGATTTAAAGTTTAGAGGTTTGCGTTAAAATGTTTTCACTGACAGTAATTGAACAGTTTTATTTACTTTATATTTTGTGAACATATATTTATACAGTTCCTTACATTCAACATGTACATTTATTTCATTCTCCTTAAATCTCTTTCGTCAATACTCACAGGATTGACACCTGAGTAGTAGGCCCAGGTCCGACACTGAGCCTCTCCTGGTGCAGGGCCAACCATAGAATTGACTTTCCACAAATATGTGTAGGTGCTGTTGGGTTGAACCATGTTGTCATATTGAAACCAGTACTCAGAGCCATCCTCATAGGATAAACCCTCAAACTGCTTTGTATAGGTTACCCCATTAGGGTGTATAGAGAATGGACGGTTGGCATTATTCCTGAACACCACCTAAAAGCAATTGACCAAAAAGAGACATATTGGAGCATGCATAATAATTTTTTGTTAGTGGAGGAGATCTGCCATGCTGGTGTCAATAAAGTACTGGAAAAAGGTGTTACTTTCATTTAATTGTCTTTTTGTGTCACCTTTGTAGAGGTGAGAATGAAGCCACATGTGGAAAACGGTTCTGTTTAAATCTTACCATGATGCTTTGTCCAATTTCTGCCTTGATGACAGGCCCCAGAATACCTAGATGCTCATCCATCTCTCCACGTACGTCAGGAGTGTTGAAACTTCCATCCATGTAACCTCGGAACACCACCTTGGTGAATTTAGTTTCTCGACTGTTGAGTTGTGACTTTTCTTGCCTCCTGTATCAATAATAAATCCTTACTTTACCAAATGACGTGTTCTGGTATTACAGGTTTTGATGATTTAAAGTAGTCATATATCCTCTTCTTACATTAGTTATAAAACTTGTTTTTAATTTGGATCTTACCTCTGCCCATAGCCAGCATAGTCCCACTCAACCTCCTCTGCAGCAATGAAATAAGTCCTCACATTAGGGCCTGACATCTTCAAATAGTATTTGGTGGTCTCATCTAAATTTAGGTTCTTGATATCTTCATGACTGCTGTATGGGTCTTTGTACATGACATACTCATATTCATTACCAGTCAATTCTTCCTCATTTGCTTCAAGATGATCTGGTTCATTTCCAGGAACATACAGCTGGTAGTCACTGAAATCAGGCCGGGGTACGCCAATGACCACATCCCACGCTTCTTCGTTAGAAACAGGCTGTGGGTCAAGTGGCCGTGAACCACGAGGGGTCATCCCTGGATTGAATCCACGAGGGGAAAAAGGCAAACCAGACTTCACCTGTGCCTTGTATTCCTTCCTCTTCCTTGTTTTCATGCCTTGGCCTTTCTTGGGTTTTTGGCGGCGAGTAATTTTTATGGACTTTTTCGGAGGTGGTGTTGTTGTTTGAAGAGGACCGTTTTCAAAGTATTTCTTCATGTGGTCAGGAATCTCTACAGGTACCATGTTGTGAGTTCCATCATAAGTCCAGTTACCTTGTGGTTTGAGGGATGAGGTTTTAATAACCTCTGTATTGTTCTCTTTAAGGTAGATGAAGACTTCCTCACTGCTGTCTGAAGAATCTAGCTCCTCATAACTGACCAGTTTTACTTTGCCATAAGGGTGAGAGTGGTTATAAGAAACTACAACCTCACTGGAATTACTTTCCATAGAAGACAAATAATTGAGCTTGTCTGCATGTGTTGCATTTTCAATGCTGGAATTTGCTGAAACAGTCACAACTTCAGGAGAATTCTTTTGAAGTCCATGCTCAATAGAAGAGTTATTTCCATTGATGTCTGTGATGTTATCCACTAATCTAAAGCTGGTGACGTGTCTGTCTGTGCTGCTGGTGTTTACCACCTCAGCCTGTAGCCCTGGTGTTGATAGTGTATGATTTGTTCCAAATCTTGACATGTTAACATGTCTTGTTGTGTTACCATCATCGTCCACACTTCTATTTAGTAACATGCTGTCATCAGAGACATTTCCAACGACGGTGTCGTTTAAAGTGTCGGCACTGGGTTTGGATTGAGGCACATCATAAAAAAACACATCTCCTCTTGAGAGTCGCTCCTCTGAGTCCTCAGCCATGACAATGTTCACAGACGTTTGGTTATAACCAGGTAGAGTCAAGTTGTCTGAGATGGAGCTTGAATTTCCACTTCCTTGAATTTCCACCTCCTTAGTAGTGTCCAGTGGTTGCAGGGTTTGGTTTATAGAGTCTTGTAACACTTCAGTTAGATTGGTGGCATTCAGTGCAATGATTAGGTCATTTTCCTGCGATGCTGACGTAGAATTTGTGGTGTCCGTAGATATATTTCCAGGCAGTGATGCAGCGGAATTGATTACGGTTTTGTTCACAGTGTCAGAAATAGATGCATTATCTGAACTGTGATTTGAAAATAAACTTTCATTCCCTAGTACATTATGTCCACTTAATAGTGTTGAGTTTATTGTTTGATAGACATCAGAAACATCTGATGTACCATTTTTGTTTACATCTGTTTCATTATTGCTGATGCTGTGGTCATGAACCTCTGTAAGATTTGATGTCTCCTCTTCTTTCCACTTTAAAATCTGTGTTTCATTTAATGCATCCGGCTTCAAATATAAGTTGGATTTGTTGTTTGCTTCCATGAAATCAAGGTTGATATTCGCATCACCGTCAGGTACATCGATAGCATCGTAATCAAGAAAAGACAAGTCCAGCTTCTCTACATCTGAAGCACCGGATTGGTTTTTTAGGGACCTTAGACCCAACTCTTCTGCAAACATATCTGTGTAAATATCACTCTCCCTTGGTGTTTCTGGGACTTTTTTGGCAGCCTCTTCTTCTTTTTTGATCTCCTCTAAGGTTGGAGGTTTCCACACAGTGAATTCTTTGGTTGCTACCTCAGTGTCATACTCATACTGGTAGTCACGATAACATTCAACATCTCGAAACTTAACACGCATTCCTTTAGTTGTCTCATGGGTATTTAGGGAAGCCAGAAGCCAAATGCCTGGTCAAAGACAAGACATGTTCAAATATTCGTGAAGCACCCAGTAAATTAACAATCAGGACTCAACATTTGCCAAGAATCACTCACCAATGTTGTCCATGTACATAGTGATAGTTTCTCCACTCATGGGGTAAAGGGCCAGAAAGTCTTCTGTTCTCTCATTCAGCTCAAATGGATGGCCATAGAAAGTAACGGTCTGAATGTAGTTCTGTGCTCCAACACTGGACACATGCCAAGTTGGAACTTCCCCATTACAGAAGCCCAGGAGTGGTCCACTCTCAAATGAGTAACCGTTGATTGCTGAAATGATACCAACATGATTAGTGGCAATACAGGTGAAGGCCTCATTATGCGAGAAATAAAGCATCATATGTTTTATATGCTTTAGTTGTTGTGCTATTTTCCCTTCTATATTTACATGTGGGATTCTATCAGATAAGCACAGACAGATTCATACTCAGCCTAAGAGTTGTAACTCTTCTGAAGGTTTCAACCTTAAGATCCCTCTTATCTGATTAGCCTAAATCTGAGAACACTGAGACCTTGGGAGCACCAACACACATTCCAAGTTCCATAATTCCTGATAGGAAATGGCAGCTTCTGAAATTTATTAAAGCATGTTTGAGCTGAAATTCAATCAAAATTGTAATTACCGTTTTAGGGAAGAAAATTGAAATTGGGCTGCAAGGTGATCTCTTGGTTAGTACTGATGCATATTTAGTGAATTATCTTCTCTTGATTAGAAATATTTTTATTCCACTGCCTAACAAGCTTCATAAGTCTGTCTAGGGCTGACACTCACTGTGCATGACATTGGACTTGTAAAACTCTGGGTCGTCTCTCCTGACTTTGGATCGATCACAATAATGGCGAATATTATCCTCCAGGTACCAGCTCCTGTTCTCATCGAACACAGCAAACATGGCGTGCTGCTCCTTGTCTGCTCTCAGCTGCAGAAACAAGCAAATCCCGAAATGACTTCTGCTCACCTTCTTATACTTGTTTAACAAATATTTCACAGGTTAAAATAATAATAATAACAGGTTGAAATAATATGGCATCTTTCTCCAAAAGAATCAGTTCTACAAATACTTAAAAACCGTAAAACTACACATTGGACGTGGCCTTGCGCTCAGACATGTGTTCAACAGTGGTATTGCAGATTAAGGAACTTTGACTTGATCCCAACTTCTTCTTTCTGTTTATGTATTCTAAACACCTTCAATCTCTTTTAGATGTGAAACCTTTACAGGGAAAAACATTTTTTTGATACCTGCACATTCCTGGTATTGAGGGACTCCTTTTTGCAGATGAGGATCGGCCCTATCAATCCTGAAGCTATGTCCCGTGGTATGTCCACTGCACTGTAGTACATTCGTGTAAGGCATTGGGAATCGTGATGTAACGGCTCATCCTCTGTTAGCACGTTCCACTCGTAAGTGTATGTCTCGCCTGGCTGGACACTGTGAGACTGGTTTCCTGTAAAAACCTCAGATTAGAGTAACCCCGAACACGTTTAATCAATTTGCTTTTGAGTGATAGGACATAAGTACCTCCTTCTGGGTAGTTGACTCCCTCCTGTGACTTTTCTATCGTCAGTCCATGAGGGTAGATACTGTAGGGCCTGGAGGCCATGTTCTTAAAAACTATCTAGAAGACAAGGAGGATGAGTGAGGACACTGTCAGTAAACAGTCCGAACTGATTGCGCAATACACACTCTCTAATGTTGTGATATCATTATATTTATGGCTTAAAAAAACAGCAAAAAATCTGCATTACGGGCACTTCTTAAGATAAAATAAAGTGAAAGTATTTATATGGTCTTACCTTGATAATATCTCTGACTTGAGCTCTGATCACTGGGCCCAGTATACCCAGCTCATTTTTTCTCTGTTTGTCCTCTAACTTTTCGGTGAATGACTCGTCTTTATACCTTGTGAACACCGCCTTTTTGTACCTCTGTCCAATACGTGTTGATGACTGTCTCAGATACTGGTTATAGAAATCTCTTTAAAAAAGAAAAAAAGAGAAAAAAAAGATAATTAACTTTGAGAAACCAACTAATAGAGCAACAGAGACGCACTTCATATCAATCAGAAAAGCAGTTTTTTTTTTTGTCGTCTTTGACGATATTGGCATATGTGTGTGAATAATTTGAAATGGTTTACTCATCCACGTGTTCTGGTGTTTTTGGTGAATAGTTCCAGATAACTTCCTCTGCAGCTATGTAGTATGTCCACTTAGAGCTTTTTCTGCTTTCTTCGACTGTCATCCTCCGCAGGGGTTTCTCAAATTCCTGGCACTCCTTCACATCCACAAACCCATGCATACCACCTGCGATAGAGGCAAGTGTCAGTTTAGCCAAAAGAAAATAATGTGTATAATCCATTAATCTCTGGAAATATACCTACTTTCCATGTGCTTGAAGGTGTGTGAGGAGAGCAGCCATCGGCCTGTGTAGAGTGCCACCAGGCTGGCAGTGGCAGAGGTTCCACTGATCAGCCCCACGGATGATACTCTGTGACCCGTCTGAGTCAGCAGCTGCCCGTTCATGTGGATTGAGAATACCTCAGGCTCTGAGCTCATTCCCAACAGATGTAGGCTCACGGGGGCGTACGCACACATAGTGACATCTGGAAAACCACATTGCGAGTCACTTGGCGAACTTTACTTTTTTACGTTTTGCTTTGTTCACCTGTAACAGGCAGTGGCCGATTTCACTGATAGCACGTCATATGTGTTACAGTATGTACCAGCCAACCTATGTATGCATACAGACATCCCGTTGTTCTGTTTCGTTTTCTACCGAAAAGATTTCTAGAATAAAGACATTAGACTACAAACACAGACTCACCAGGTAGCGACCCCTTTGTGTATCCGTTGATGGTATATTTTACATGGTTGTCTGCAGCATGACTATTTGGAGCGTACATGCTCTCTTTCTCATCAAAAACCCCAAAGAGAAACACTTGCTCACTGACACCGATCTGCTTCCCCGACTCATCCAAACTTCCTGGAAAGAAGAAAAAAATGTCTGTAGGCTATCTAGAACCATTTTTCTTTTTTTCTTTTTTTAAAAAAAATACTTGATTACTTACCAGCTTTGCAAATGAGCAGAGTACCAATGAGGCCTGAGTTGTAGTCTTCTACCACATTTTGATGGGAGATGTAGGTATAGGTGAGGCAGTTGGGGTCCTCTGCCTGAGGAGCAACCTCTGGTGTCACCTCCCAGTAGTAAACATGTTCCTGCTCGGGGAATACTAGATCATCTTCTTTTTCTTTCTGGGAAGTGTTGTCAAAGTAGTAAGCTCCTATGGAAAAAAACAAACATCCAGTTTTCCTGTGTACTTAACCTGTCTGCATTACACATGAGGAAATGATTAGAAACAACATTTCACATTAGTCAGATTAATTAGATTCCACAACTGTGCAAAAGTCTGGGAAATTAATCGACAAAACTAAATCTGCTTACACAATCCCTAAAGTTTTTTTTATACATAATGAAACATTTCCTGCAAGCTGTTTTTTTTTAACAAATCTTTCCTGTGTGATAGGATGTTGGATTAAGTCAAAATTAAGGAACGCTAAGCTTTAATTTCCTTATATTCCATGAAAAGGCTTCTTTCTGACAATGATTTCCAAAGGTTTGGCAACATTTTCTGTTGGACTTCAGAACTGTCTGTTTTTATAATCGGCCAGTCCTAGTTAATATTTTAGAAGAGAACAAACAACACTGTTTGTTGTGTTGGTCAATGTTGAGTAATTATTGCAGTGAGTAACATGGTGTGCACCCACAGTGACCCTATCAGACAGAGAAGCCACATCTGTGCGTGCAGAGAATCTGCCGTGTGGTGAGCAGCGCTCACCCTCAGATTGTTTCCCGTAGGCCACCCCGTGTGGGTGGATGCTGTACGTTCCCCTCGCCATGTTTCGGAAAGTGACGACAATCGTCTCCCCCACCTCAGCCCTCAGCGTGGGTCCAAGCAGACCTACAGAGAAAGACAGGTCACAGTTTAAATATACGTAGTCCACAACAGTGCTGTACTGTTCTGTTCTGTGGAACTACGCAGCAATCCAGATTGACCCAGTATTTCTGAGTAGCTTGGCTCGGTAAACTCAGAGTACAATTTACCAACACATATAATTTACCCATTAACTCATGTATCATCATTAAGAAATGGGCAAAAATACAGATAAACAATGTGTTCCGGCTTTCTGGAAGAGTTTTATATCTAAAATATTAAGGTGACATGGTCCCCAAATATAAAAACTCAAAATGCCTTTTCTGTTTGCTCCATCACTCTCTGCCTAAAAATGGGAAGCATCAGTGAACATCCAGAGCTGCTTGAGAAGAGCTTGAATTATTTTATTTCTCTGCTAGAAGGATGAATGAAGATGAGCTGTCAAGTGGTGTCCATATTCTATTTGGTCCTACCAGGTAACCCCTAGAAGAACTAAGTAAAGCGCACACAGTTTTTTTATATGGCTGGGAGATGACTTTGAAAACAGAGAAAGTGTTTCTTATCAAAGAAAGACAGACATAGAGCTCATGAAAACCTCCAGGAATAATTACCTAACCAGGATGGATGAGTCTTAGCCTGTTTGAAGTCTTTGTCATACTCCCGAAAGACCACTTTCTTGTAGGTTGGACTAAACCTGAGTAATAGTGGAAAAGTACAAAACGCTCATCAGCACACAAATGACAAACAATTAAAAAACAAACGGCTGAACTTCATACATTTCCTTATTCGCAGTTGCATATGCTATAACCAACATATGTTTGTGTCACAGTATATTGTAACTAACAAGTCTATGTTTCTTATGAAGCTGATAACATGAATGAGGTACACACTGCTAAAGAAAAAACAAACAAGGACAAATGGACTGATGTCAAGACAAATAGGTTAAATGATTAAGTACGAGTAAAGCTATCTGAAACAAACTTGGATGGAATTTATCTATAAAAAAAACAACACAAAAGAAATATCTATTGTATAACAGTGAAAACAATGTAGCGTTTTGAAATCGGTATTTTTTTTCCAGAAATTTCCCACCTGTCTGTTTCATTGCCAGAGTAGTTCCAGTTTATTTCCACAGCAGCAATGTAGTAGTGTCTCTCCTTGGGTTGATCCTGGACTGCTTTAACACTTAGGAGCCTTAGAAGAAGCAGCACAGTCAGGAGATGCAGCGCTCCCGCCCAGGGACAGAGCCTCATGTCTGGGGTCGATCCTCCACTGGTAGTACTGGTAGTCTGTGAAGCTGTGATCTGACTTAGAGCTCTGCTCCTGTTTTATCTGTCACTGACGTGCTCACAGGCGCACACACACAGACACACACACACCTTCAACGTTATGTCGCAGCGCAATGAACTGTGGCCCAGCTTGTTTTTTTTCTTCAGCTTATAACCGTAACCATATGTCTTTCCGTGAGTCATAACTGAGGTAATTTTCTATGTGACAAGACATTCATCCAGCCAAACCCCATTCAGTTGAAGAGTAAAATATTACTATGTGTTGTTGCGTAGTAGTTATTGCAACAGACCTATGTTTACCATTTATATTTATGTGATTATTATGATCATTTATTGACTCATTTGTGAGCACCAAAACATTAAGTCTTACATACATGTCTATCTATTTATCAATGCATCATCTTAATTATATTAAAGTCCCAAATTTTTCTTTGAAAGTTAGTCAATCTACTTAAGCAGTTTGTATTTTATCCAGGTTCTTTAGCTGGTTCAAATTTGCCTGAAAACCAAGATATTCAGGGACTACATAGACTTAGAATCCAGTACTGTGACATTTTCTCTGAGGTCTTGGGTGTTTTTATTTGCCTCGTTAGTAGACAGATACTGGTTCAGAGATCGCATGTGTTCATGTTTCATTCTGAAACAATTTCATTTTGGTTCACACTGTGCCCTCTTAGCTGACTGTCACGTCACAGCGGGAACACTCAGAAATGCTTATCTGCTATTTATTTAAATTCAACGCATTTTTGTTGAGTCCCTTGGGACATTTGGAAATACTCCGTGCTGCAAGCTTCACCCAAAGATTCAATGTGGTTACAAAAGTACTAACAGGCCTGTTTTAGAGTTGCTGTGGTTAGGGTTTACGACTACAGTTTACCAGGAATTCCATGAGCTTCAGTGCTGGGAACAGTACTTTTCACCTTGACTATAATTCACTTCATTTTTGCAATTATTCATGGCCAACACCTGAATTTATATTCTTGTTCATATTATTTGGAGTTTTGTTTCTCTATTCATGCCAGAATAAACATATCAGTATTTATCAACAATCAAGCCTTAAAGATGAAGACCTATCATTCAATTCCTCTAAAAAAAAATATAAGCTCTGGCCGTTATGTTGCGCTGATCTAGGACAGTCCGACGTAGTAGTACGTAGAAGATTACGTCAATACGTCATACGCATCAGCACGCATGTGCATGTTCAACTAGGAAGTGCTTTTGTTTACGGTGTAAAATGCGACAGCTGTGTCGTGAGGGAAAGAGGTCTTAATTGGTAGGTGGTTCTACTGTTTATTCATTTCCACGTTTTATTATCAGCAGCTGTGGAACTGTGTTGTAATATAAACTAAATATGAGCTGTTCTTATCTGGAAATGGAACGCGTGAGAAGCTAATGATGCTGAATTAGCTCCGAGCTCACAGTCCTGAATGTTCAGCGGAATATTTTTACTTCATTTAGTGACTGTGCCTTGTCTGTCTTTGTCATTTATAAACCAAATCAAACATCTTTTTTACATCTTTTCAAGTCCAAAATTATCTCCCACAATTACTTAATCCTATCAGATATCCATTATAATTATTGTAAAGCACCTAAAACAGGATTTTCTAATTTTACCTAGATCATATATCCCTAGCTTGGATAAAAGGGGTAGGATATATCTGATTATTTGCTATTTCACTTTTAGTCTTGGTTTTCTATTGTCTATTATAGTAAAGACAGCCAAACACAGACTTTAGATATCAAAGATCAAGTCATATCAATATTTGTTGTATGTTTAATGTGATCCAGCAGATTTGAGGACATCCAGGTCTGGCCCCAGACATGGTGTGTTGCCCCTCCTGCCCCGGGCTGTGCTCCCGCTCCTCAGCCTACACCCTGGCGCTCGGCGTGGGCTTTGTAACATTAGGGACGAGTCGCATCCTGCTGCTCAAATTCTCAGCCAATGCTGGTGAGTGACAAACAACAGATACAATTTTCAGACCGGGATAAAACAATCACATAACCTTCTCAAACTAGTCTGAAACTATGTGGAAATGCTTTTGTGGTTTATGTCTGCTCATACCAACAGTAACGTTTTGATGACTGTTTTGTTTCACTTTCAGAAAACAAGTATGACTTCCTTCCTGCTTCTGTCAACTTGATGGCCGAGGCGCTCAAACTCCTCTTCTGTCTGCTAATGTCAGTCAGGGTCATAGTTCGAGGTATATATGAAAACCTTTGAGTATTGCTGATGTAAGACCGGAGAATGGTGCGGGCATTTATGCTGTATGCTTTTGTAGTCAATTCTGTAGTGCTCCACTAAAATAACGTGCACTATCTCTCTCTTTTTTTTTCTACAATATATCTCAGTTTTGGCCACATGGCTTTGCAGATGAGGAAATTTTGGTGGGAGGTTAGAGTAGACTTACATATACATGCACACGTTAGTCTGTTTTTTGTTTGTAGTCATCAGGCTGACCTTTAGAAATATTTAGTGACGGGGATACTGGTGTTATGAATCGGGAATGTTTACTTTTCAATGAAAATGTGGTAATGACGGCAGCAAAATGTCTATTTTCTTTTCATCTTAATCCTAAGAGGGACGGTCGTGCAGAGATTTGGGCTGCGCTTCCAGCTCCTCTTTCCTCATCTCACTGAAGTGGGCTGTCCCAGCATTCCTCTACTTTCTGGACAACCTCATCATCTTCTATGTGATGACGTACCTGCAGCCTGTAAGGCAACTCCAAATTCTGTCTTATCAGTCTTATGTCATTTAGCCTAGTTTGTCGAAACTTATTGTACTGTCATACTGTTGTGTGAACATACATTTACAAAAAATGTTTTAAAAATGGTGTTTGAGTCAGTTAGTGCTTTGACTCAACTGTTTAATCTCAGAGCTTGTTGTTCCACTTGTTTCCAGGCCATGGCAGTGTTGTTCTCCAATTTTGTCATCCTGACCACAGCTGTGCTCTTTAGAATTGTTCTCAAGTAAGTAGCTCATTTCACAACAGTGTAATGCTCTAAGAGAGCAGACAGCGGTTCTGTACTTTTGCTGGTAGCCTGAGAGGTGTATATTTTTGGTTTAAAACAACCAAAGAGAAAGCCAAAATGGTCTGATCTTTTTCTTTTCGCTGGACTTCATTTTGGGTCCATTTGTGTTTAACCAAATCATTTAGAAGACATTTTCTGTCTTCATGTGAAACGTTGATAAGTCATAAACCACTGTCTGTGTGACCTGTGTTGTATTTTTACACATTACTGCTATGTTAAAGATATTGAAACAATAATACAGAATATGGTTCAAATTTCATCGTTCAGGAGACGTCTGTCTTGGGTTCAGTGGGCAGCATTGGTTGTACTCTTTCTGGCCATCGTTTCCTTGACAACGGGATCCGGAGGCAGCCAGAACTCCATAGCAGTGCCAGGCCTCCACTCAAACCCCCTCTCCAGGCCCTCCAACTCCTGCCTTCTCTACACACAGCTGCTGGAGCAGATGAGAAATAGCAGGTAACACCAATGTGTTCTACTTTGTTTGTTCCCAAATTAAGGGAGATATTGGTTAAAATGTGTTAACTACATTGTAAAAAATCACTAGATTCGCCGCTCGGCCCCACGGTTTGGTCGCAAGGGGCAATAGTTTGACTTTTTTTAGGTGAACGTCCCCCACAGCCCTCTCACAGGCTTTAACGAGCTGAGTTAGAGTGTGGGGAAAATTCTCAGTTTTTCTGAATTTCACTAAAACGTCAACAGCGATTGCGGGCAAACGGTGCGAGATCTGGCCTCGTGGCTCCGATATGGCGGAGGCCCGTCTTTCGTGTCCCGTTCAATGTTCGAACGAGGTCTCTCGGACGTCGTGGGGCCGAGCGAGCATGTTTTGGGCCCGTTTGTCGGCGTTTCCCATGCATTTCCTATGGCAAATGTCAAGTCAGCATTTTTTCGGTTTTTTGGCGTTCATTCGAAAACGCCTGGTCCTTTGAGAAAGTTTTTAAAAGGCCGTGGGCCGTGGGCCTTGCCTACGGCAGTGGCCCCCCTAATAATATGCCACAGAATAAGTATTTCGAAGAGTAGAAGGTGGGCCTTGCCTACGGCAGTGGCCCTCCTAATTACTGTGCTATTAATGAGCCTATGAATAGTCATTCACCCATGCTTTAGCTTATCTTGTGGGTTGGGCTGTGTCTTATGGTAATAAGAGGTTAAACTGGGTTTTCCTCTCCAGTCGTGCCTTGCGTTAACTTCCTCGTGAACTCATGGCATTCCCAGGCCAGGATCGATATTTCATGTCTAACCTGCAGCCTCCTCTTGGCACGTGTTACCTGGAGAATTTCCTAAAGGAAATGCTGAGGTGATGTGCTAACCAGATACCCGATCCAGCTGAACAGGCCTATTTAAATGAAAAGAAAAGAATAAAAACAGCTGCTCTCTGATCTCAGTAATAAACTAGGCAGAGGAATGAAGATTCATCTGAACTAATCATATTCAGAATACCGTTAGGATTCTCCCCAGTCTTTTGTACACACCTGTTTTCATGCACCGGCTAATCAGTAGGATTCTGGTTTGTTGCAGTGCCTCTGAATCGTGGACGTCCTCGCTTCCTGGACAGGCCTGGAGGGACAGAATTGTGGGGAGGCTCCGTTCTCTGGGCGTGGGGCACATCTTGCTCCTCCTCCAGTGCTTCATCTCCGCCATGGCCAACATCTACAACGAGAAGATCCTCAAAGAGGGAGACCAGCTGACGGAGAGCATTTTCATTCAGAACAGCAAGCTGTGAGCAGCAGCGCGGCAGAATAGTCAAAAAGACAGGCGTTGGCATTGGTTAATGTGAGTCTGTGGTTGAATGTTTTTACAGGTATGCCTTTGGTGTGGTGTTTAATGGTCTGACCCTCGGGCTTGGCACCGAGGCGCGAGGCCTCACCGTTCACTGTGGCCTCCTTCATGGACACAACATTTATTCCCTGGGTCTGGTGCTCGTTACTGGTGAGTAATAGTGGGAAAGGATAAAAATGAGATTAACGCTTATTATGTGAATAACGGTACATGATGTTCTATTCCATGTATGTTTGTTTACCCTCTTTAATGACTGTTTGAAGCTCTTCAAAAGAGTTCTCGGTCATGATGCTGTGATTAAATATAGGGACTGTGAATATGTTGTTGGGAATTTTTTAAAGCAGTAATGCAACTGACACCAATAATTATTCATAGTTGCAGTCACATGAAAAGAAAGCACACCCTCTTCCTGTTCTCGGATGGATTATCCATTTAAAGATTTAATGAGGGTGTTGTTGTTTTTTCACATGACGGGTATTTTTGTGTCAATAACTGTTGAAAAATTATGCTCTGTACCAGAAACCAATTCCATCCTGGTGGAGTAGAATCATTGAGTTTGCCCATATGATAAGCCAACAACATAGAATTATACTGAACTCCCCTCTCTGTCTTCTCCACCAGCTGCCCTGGGTTTATCTGTGGCCTTCATCTTAAAGTTCAGAGACAACATGTTCCATGTGCTGACCGGCCAAATCACCACCGTTCTGGTCACCGGGCTCTCCCTCTTCCTGTTCGACTTCCGCCCGTCGCTGGACTTCTTCCTGCAGGCGCCCATGGTCCTCCTGGCCATCTTCATCTACAACGCCAGCCGGCCCAAAGACCTGGAGTACAGCCTGCAGCAGGCCAAGCTGCGGGTCATTAACGGAGAAGTGTTCGAGAGGTCCAGAGGGGTGAGCAGCAAACCTTCATTTCTCTCTCTCTGTTGCACTCGCTGAACCCGAGCATATAGCTGCTTCCTCTCTGCCGACACACACGCACAAACACACCAGGTCCTCAGTGGGAAACACTGCTCTTATTTCTCCTTTAATGTGATTTTCTCTTTACATTTATTTTCTTCAGTGCAGGAGGGAGCTGAATTCCCTGCAATCAAAACAGTATCCAGACTCCCACTGACACCGTAGTTCCCATAATTCTGTTAGTAGTTAAGTGGATTTTGAAAGTGGAAACGGTTGCGCAGATCTCAGTGGAGCAGTACCTCACCTCCACGTCCCTCACTTTTGCAGGCGAAACGTACGCTAGCAGATGCGTTCTTGTTTTCTTTGGTAGCCTGCTAACCAGAGCAAACATCAGGTCAGCAACGGGCCTTAAAATGCAAAGCATTTCCCCCCCCCCCGTCTCTGCTCGGAGCCGGGCCGAGCGTCTCAGAAAGCAAGGCGCATATGTGTGAAATACTTCAGCGTCTGCAGGTCTGCGCTCTGGATTTTTTCCCGTCCCCGCCGCTGTGCTGACGTGCTCTTCGCGTTTGCAGGACGGCGAGGAGCTGGAGCTCTTGGCAAAGACGAACACAGACAGCGAATCTGAGGAGGAGTCGTCGTAGATTGGATCCCCGCCCGAACAGACGGACGTAACTGCTGCTAGCTCCGAGCTGCTCAGACTTCTGCTCCGCGCAGCCCGGTGAAAGGCTCCCTGCCAGAGCATTTGTTTCAATTGTCAAGCGGGTGAGCGGGGAAAGACAGTGGCTGACGTGCCGCGCGAGGCCCCGGTGTATGTGTCAAAAATGTGCCTCTCAGTGTGTGACTGCTGTCGTTTATGTGGTGACAGAAGAGCCAGTAAAAATGTGCGTGTGCGCGGGGAGATGACTCGCGCTGCTCCTGTCGTTTTTGGATCATTCAAAGTTTCTGTTCCAGAGGGATTTTCTTGGAACGATTCCAATTTATGCTGCTATTTGTCGTCTGAGTGGTGCCCACATTTCTGCCAAAACTCTCACTGGCTTTTTGAAATGTGGCGATGTCTGATGTTTTAGAAAATGGAGCACAAATCTACAAGTTTTAGATTATAAAACATTAATGTAAATGTACAGAACGCATTACCAGGTGTTTACACAAATTTCAGGACTTTTTTTGGTGAATGTGTGTGTGATTGCAGAAATGTGTATCGCAACTTTTAGAAACTTCAGTTAGTAGATACTGTAGAGGATCTAGGATTAAAGGGTTCTTATGCACAAAAGCCAATTCTAAATTGCATTTGTAATAAAAATGCTGAGAGGAATCAGCATCATATCCTGCACCACGGCTCCGTGGTCTATGTGCTTTTCATTATGACATCAGGCTGTATCCATAATATCAGTATTATCTGATTCCATTTGCTTTCTCTGTGAAGTCATGATGGCAGTGTGAATTTCCTCTTTTCCACACTTCATTATGAAAAATGTAAAAAACGTATTCCGGTCTCTGCAGAAATGAGCTGCACATCTAGACATACATTTTATTTGTAAACTTGTTTGGAGGGATTTTGTTTGCACTGTGTGGCTTTATGGTGCATTTAAATAATGAAAAATGTAGTTGTAGATTGGAATAGTAAAATTTTATCTTAAAAAAAAAAAGTCCCCTCTGTGACTTCTTCCACAATCGCCCAATCAAACAGATAAAATGTGTTTGAAAATGTGTTTGTTTTTGCTATAATTACACCCATCTGTATGGAAATAGGCTGATAAATATGTGCAGGCTTTTAAGAAAGCCTAAATTTGCTCAAAGCATAAGATTATATGTAGTTGTTGACATTCTGGTGAGTTGACATGTTAGTTTTCATTCTGTATTCTTAACATGGAAAGGAGATTCAATATTTTCAATTTTAAAACCGAGCACAAAAATGGCTTTCCTGCATCCTGCTTGTGAACAGCTGCAGTTCCACATCTGAGCAGGATTTTTTCTGGCCCGATCACTTTTTTTTCCCCCTGCCGGCTCAGATGGTGGGAAATGCGATGTGGAGAAAGTGCCAATGTCATAAACACAAGCACAAATCCTACATATGGTCTGAATGTTTATCACAAAGGGAACCAACTAAAGGCCATGTGAGCTTTTCTCTCTTTTTCTTTCTACAACCTCTCCTTAGTTCACCTCCTGCCATCGTGCTCAATCTATAACATTATGACGTTCTAGATTGAATTTGAGGTCCCTGATGTGTGAGAATTGACAAAATGGTCCAGTAAAACACAAACTGCTCTTTTTTATGTGGCCTTGGATGTAATGTTGTAAGGTGAAATATGACTTTTCTCTTAAAATGATTAAACAAAAACATGCATCAATGGCAGTTGTGGAATGATTTTTGATGCTCTCCCCAAAAAAATGAGCTGAGATTCTGCACTTCTGCATTCAGAAACGTTTATGTAATTATGGAACTAAAGAAGTTGAGATGGTTTTTTATTTTTACTCCGGTTTACAGTTAACGTTTCTCCAGTCTCAATCGTTAAATGACCAAAATGTGAAGTGTTCCTCTTGACCACCTTATGAAATCCCCTCTAGAGGGAGATGTAGCTCAAAAGATTATTGAAATGGATTTGAGATTAATATGTTAAGATATATTGTGTATAGCAGGCAATGCAGGTAGTTAACACAAGTTTATACGTCATTATTATCAATAAAGTATAAATAAGAACATTAAAGAACAACAGAGACTTTACAAAGGAGAATTAATGTGACAGCTTTTTATAAAAGGAGCCGTAATTGCACTTCAAAGGCGACAGATGTCCAATAAATACATCTTATTTGAGCTCATTATCTACAAGATGAAGGTCTTCTGATGATCTTAATACGTCAATTTGACCTGGGAGGCAAGTGGGAATGACAGATGATACAAAAGCAGGTTGGAGTTGGAAAAATTGGCAAAGCACAAAACTAAAAGTACAAAACAAATCCCTGATCCCCCAAACTCACCTACTTGTCGACTGCCTAACCAGTTCTGATTCAAAGCTCCCTTCCGCCTACCGTCACTTGCAGCCTATCGTACAATGAGCTGTATATGGAAGAATCGAGTGGGTGAAAGCAGTTCTGTGACTTCCACTAAGTGCTACAAACATTCAAGGAGCTCCCTCCATCTGCGAGGACTGTTGGGTGGAGGATGGGTAGGAAAGACGAAGAGATGTAATGGATCGTAATAAGACAACTAAAGACGAGCGTGCCACTCTCAGTAACCGTAACCCTGGTGATACCCGTCCTGATAGCCGTGCTCGTATCCATGCTGGTGGTAGCCGTAGCCGCCGTATTCGTCCTCGGGACACCGCATGCCGAGCGACTGCTGGATGGCCATTTCCTGTCTGCGCAGCTGCATGGAGTCCACCAAGTCATAGATATTTGCCATGGACCACATGGGCGAGGGGTACCAGGACTTGACGTTGCCGTCCTTCCCCACCAGTAGCATGGAGAAGTATTCCGGGCTGATTTGAAAGTAGTTCCTCATGTCCTTCACGAGTGTGGCTGAGAGGCCTTCCCGTTCCACCGTGGCACTGCCTGGATGGACAACAGGTTGTGTTTAGGGCTATAGAAGACATTTTTCACAGTGGAAAACACAGACGCATTTCCTGTTTGGAAGGTGCTTTGACATTTACGGCATCTCCCCTCGCTGAACTCGGATACCAGAGAAGGCAACACCTCAATCTGCTGGCAGCAGCTGTGGATTCTGCAGGGTTGCACAAGCCTGACTCACACTTTCCAGAAAAGTAACAGCTTGATACAATGTTCTTTTGACCAAGAACTATGCGAGCGAGATATCGTATCGATCGGGAGTGGGATGCAGAAACGATGGTCTCTGTAGGTTTTCCGTCTTGGGAAACAAGAGTCTATCTGAGTCAAAACTGATTCATAACTCGAACAAAAACATCCTTATGAAAAGGATGATAATGAAGGGCATGTTTGAAGAGGAGAAGGGTGTACAGTGAAGTGAGATGAATGGATTAGTGAGTCATGTTTCATCTAAAATCAGTCACAAAAGCCTCTTTTAAGCCAACTAGATCATGGTGGTTACTGATGCTGAACACATGACCTGTCCTGATTAAGGTTACGTTCAGAGTTTCTGATGAACTGGCTGCAAAAAGCTTCCCTCTTTCACAGATACTTTTTCTTGATGGGATCCCTCAGAGCAACATCAGACTGGGACAATCTTCAGGGACTGGATATATTTCAGACCATTGCTGAATACTAATCAGTCTTTATCTCAACCACAAGTTGAGGCAATACTGGTGAAATGTTCCCATTTGGAGCTGCAGGTGTCACAGGATTGTATTTGAAGACTGAACCCAATGGCAGAGAAAACTGTATTACCTTTAAAGAAAAATGAATTCATTAAGAGGGTTTAAAATCAAACTGTGTATCCAGGCCACAAATGCATCACGGACCTAAAATAACTGCATTTCACTCCTCATTCATGACCACATTACTGTACTAAATTATATATATTACAGGGTCAGTCCAGAGTCTATTTATTTTGTAAAAACATACCCTTTTGACATTAACAACCTGTTTATTTGCAAGTAAATGAATATACGCATTGACGTTTTTCTGGTCAGGTTGCCTGTGACCCACCCTTCTGGTTTCAGTGTTTAACAAAAGGAGGTCTTCAGAGAAGAAAAAACAGACACAAGACTGCGTGCTCGCTCTAGATATGTTCCACTGATTCCTTATGAGAATTCTTACCATTGATGGGGTATAGTTCCAGGACTCCGCCCATATCTGGAGACTCCGTGCCAACCAGCTTCATGATGGCGATGTGCCTCAGACCTGTGACAAAACACAGCTCACATGAGAAACATACAAGAACAATACGCATTGTGCTATATTCAGCCTAACTCTTTCTCATCCACCAGGCGTTCTGCTGATCTGAGCTCATTTCTCTGCACTTGTTTATTATTGGAACCATCCAAAAGCGTTGGCTTCAAGGTACAGGGAGGGGAGCGCGGTGGTGGTCCAGTGACTCCGGCCAAGAAGCTGTTTCCTCTAAAGCAAGAAAGCCCACATTAAACACAGGAGAAGACTGTTTTTACTTGATCAGAGCCAAGTGCTGAATACCAGGATCAAACCTCCCAGGCCCTCCCAGCCCAGTCAGCAGGAACAAATCTTCATGTGTATAAATGTACATTTTTGTTGTTGATGGCCACGCTGGAATTCATTAGAGGATTTTTGACCTGCTGCTAAAGGTTAAAACAGGCTTTTTCAGCAGTAAATTAAAACGTTTAAGGTTTTACACTCCTCCAGGTGTGACATCATGGCTCTAAGAGGTCCCACATTATAAAGTCCAGTCCTCTCATAGAGGATCTTAAAACTCAAACCATAGAAAGGGTTAGGATTATTTCTGAATAAACCTCAAAGACATCATTGAAACTATAAACATTAGATTGTATGAATGATGTAATAAAACCATCTAAACTTCTATATATAAATCTTTGGGTATTTAACATTAGCTACATAAACAAATAAACTGGGAACTGATCCTTTAAAGCACAGCCCTAAGACAAAGAGATCATAGGGAGAAATGATTAAATAGCTTGTCTCTAATGTAGTAGGAAATGTGCCTGGTCATACTGTCATTTTGTTACATTTAACCAAAAAACTGCAAGTGCAAGAGAGCACTGGAGAGATGCATAATTTCCACAATACTGGAGGAAAATTCCAGCTCATAAAATTTTCCCAGAGGTTTGAATGGACGGCTGTTGGACTCCCCTGAACTCAAGAGGACGAGGCACTGTTGATGTCACTGTTATTTGGTTTCAAAACCTTTGGCAACAATCGTGCTCTGAAAATTTTAAGTAGGTGTCTGGAAGCTGCATCTGCCAGCTGGTAGTTTTTCCGTCTTCAAACCAGCTTTAGAAGTTCTTTCCCAGCATCGTGTCCGGGAAGCATCTTCACAAATGCCTGTGGAACTTTTTGATGACCTCATTAACAGTGGAAGTCGCTATAAGCTGCACTGTAACCTTTTGTTTTAACAAAAATACGTTCATTCAGGCATACATAAACGGCAGAAAAACAACAACAAATGCCTCCGTATTCGTGCTTAATCATAATGGGACTTAACGCAGAAAAATCCACAGAAAAATGTCAGAATTCACGTAAACAACTCTGAAGCATGAGGTTCAAGTGGGGTAGAAAGTCCAGATGAGAGAATCTATTTAGTTTCACTGAGAGGTGAAGTTATCTGCAGTTTATTTCAAGTTCGCGTTCATCTCCCATTAATCTGTCAGAGACGTCGGATTGTTGAGATTCACAAAGTTCACACGAATGAGGCTTTTTAATAGATGCAGTAATAACTTTTATGCAATGGTGGAAAAGTTGACTAACCGGTCATCTTAGAAGGGGAGAGAAATGAAGTCGAGTTTGCCTGAAAGGAGTTCTTTGCCTGTTCCGTCACCTGGGATCTGTCTTTGAAATATATCTGCAGCACTAACGACAACCCATACCCGAAGAATAACCGATTCACTTTTTTTCAAAACAGGTAAAAAACACCTCAAGATACTCTTTTCAAAACGGACTCAAAGTATCTTTTCTCATTGCTTATTTCGGGATAGTCCACGATCCAAAACTTCTTATTTTCTCCCTTTCTCACACTAGAATTAGTCTCAAATTCATTGTAGAACTTGAATTTTCTTAATATATTCTGGGGGACACATAAAATGAGGTTGAAAACAATAAAAATGGCTTATTTGACAATCGTGAGATCCAACCAAAGCTGGGTGAACTTACTCTCCCCCGCCTTAAATATTTTCCCAGCAGTGAATAACATTTCAGAACAATTGCTTCTTTTGGATTATTCCTGATGTTGATCCTCTATATCTCACCTGAGACCCCCCAGAGTAGCAAAATGAAGTAAATTCTCTTCTCCTAAAGGTGCGCATAATTGCTCACGATCAACCGGTCCGGTGCTCTCGGCAGCCCCTTAGCATTTTAATTCCTACAAAAAGTCTTCCGTCTGGCTTATTTTTCCGTTCGCATCAGGTGACTCACCCAGATTGCAGGCCTGGCTGTTCAGGGAATAAAGCTGCTGCTGATAGGACCACTCCTCGTCGTTCGGGGCAGAGATGATAAACAGACGACGTCTCCATCGGAACCTGCAATCACAGAGAATTTCAGCCCCGAAATTTAAGTGGCGCTTTTGTTGCGGCCGTGAAAGCTCCGCGCCAAGACCGGCAGTTTGCGCCTGTGCTCTACATATTCCCATACAATTACTGCCAGAGGGTGACAACCCCGAATTATGGTCAAAAACCTGCCAGATCGCAACACCCTTCCAGTGAAATTCTCCACGGTCTCCATGGAAACAAAAGATGGCCTGTCTGCTAGAGGCATCTCGTGAAAATTGTGTGACAGCACTGATTCAGGCTTAAAAAAATCAGCGGCCTTGTGTTACTTTTAATCTCTTTGGTACACACACACACACACAAACAGAAAATGTTATTTGCTTTTCCATACTGCCGACACTTCTACTGAAAAACTAAAGTTGTTTAATGGGACGCACTTCTGTGTTTTTACCTGGTTATGTTTTGATTGTCACTTTTAAAATAATGTTAATTGTCTATAAATTCCTCCCTGGGAAGCAGGTTACCATGCAGTGCCATGGATACAGCATCTTTACCAGCAACCCCACCTGGACAGGAAGTTCTCCAGTGACCGGGGCTTGTCCTCCTTCTTGCACACGACCCCATCCCTCTTCTGCTGCTCCATCTCTCGGATGCGGGAGGAGAAGGTGTCGACGTAGTCGAACACAGCCTTCATGGCGATTGGAACCTCATAGGATTGCTAACAGGGCAAAGAAAGAAAAACAACATTAAAAAAGAGCCAGTCGTGTGCTTTTTGTGTGGTTAAGCCACAGAGAGCATCAATCACTAGACACAAAAGCCCCGTCACACCGCAGTCATTCTAAACTAAAATTCCAAGCCACGAGTTTATGAATGTGGCGTGGGTTTCGCAGTCGTTTCTGCGAAACGGCAAACGGGCACGTTGCTCAAACATGACACCGCATCTCATCCTTGTTATTTACAAAATATCGAGCACATGTATGAAAATGTGAACACGCTCGCACCCTCCGTGGGATTCGCCGAAGTTACTGCACAGCCTGTTCCCTTTCACACCTCTCCTTCCACTGTGCTCCGGCCTTTTTCTGTCTCCCCCGCACACACACCCACACCCGCGAACACTCACAGACTCCCCTGTCTCTGCTCCTGTCAGCAGAGGATGTGAACACTGGTCTCTTTGATGGATTTGTCCAAAAACAGCCTGTTGATTTATACTGGCACACGCACACACACACACACACACAGCTGTCGGGCAAACGTCACGCACTGTGAATTAAAACAGTGTTTCGGGGCCGAGCCACTGTGTTGGCAATGTGAGCACAGGTTACCTTAAAAATAGAAAGAAACGAGGCCAAACTAAGCAGCAGCCACATGAATCAGGACGGAAAAAGTGAAGCCAACGTCAAATAAAAAATTTAATCGGGGGGGGGTGACTTCCAAGAAAACTGCATTTTTGTGAAGTATCAACATCTCTCACTGAAAATATGGCCATCAAATGCTTGTTCAGATATTTCTGTCCAGCAACTTTAAACTTAACATCTACATTTACTGTATTTACATTAAGATCAACGTGTTACTGGTTGGATTTGGAGTGTATTTTGGCATTAATTCTGAAACAGAGACAGATGTTGATAAAAAACAGTGTTATGCAAAAGATCATTCATGGCAAAATGATTGGAACCCTGATGATCTGATTAGGTTCTTTTTTTCTGAGTTTGCTATCATGATGAATCTTTATTCACTCGCTGTACTTTTTCCAAGTAAATCAGGAAAGACGGCCTTGTTTATACCTACCTTCACTACTGTCACAGTTGCTTTAGAATTGACCCTTTAACAAGTTCCTTTGGTCAAAATGTAAAATTGGGGAAAGCAAGTCCCTACCTTGACTCTCATATCGGTGTCAGTGAGGACCATGTAGAACTCATCAAACATCATTCCAAACTCGTTCCTCAGCTCTGTGATCAGGTCTTGGTTTACTAAGTCCTCCTGACGGAGACCCTTCATAGGCTTATCATTCTCTGGAGAAAGGAAAAAGACATTAGACACGTTTAGTGACACTTTTTTGGCATTTATTATTTTGGGCATTTAGACAAGTGCTGAATTGCTGTCATGTTATTCTTTAAAAGAAGAAAAAAAAAAGGGAAATCTGACAACACATAGTCCATTAGACTCTGGCAATTGTCATATCAAAGACTCTGACATAACTGCTACAACATCACATAACTGTCAGAGTTCTTAAAGAAAAGAGCACCTGCAATTATTTTCCCATTGAATAAATCATAATGGGAGCAATTCCTGCTTTCCAAATCTGATTTCAGAACAATGTTCTCTTGACAAAAGTTGTCTGATATGACAGTGAAGGATATGCCGTAAAGAGCGGGATGGAAACTTCAGAGGGACAAACTCGACACAGAGCAGCTTTTATTCAGCGTGATCGGGCTGGATTGGGTGCATGGCAAATGTACTGTAGCTGGCATTTGTACAGACCAGTGCAAAAGCCTTTAATCACCCCTCCCTCCACGGATGTGTGCACAACACTCAAACCGCAGAACGGTGAATTTTGGTTGCTGGCTCGCCCCGTTCCCTGCTATGTATTGCACATGAGAAATCGCATCACGAAAACCCAACAAAAAAACTCAAGAGTGAAGACAGAAATGCACAGCAAACACACTCGAATATCTCCTGCTGTCACGCCAACGGTGGTGGTGGGGGGGGGGGGGGGGGGGGGGGCATCACAGAAAGAGGATGTTGTGTGTTCACAATGTTTCCCATCACCCAGACTACACTGATTAGCCTCAATGCTACTACTTGCCGATTCGTAGGCCTTACTGTAACCTAAACCCAACCACTGAGGGAGATTTTGTGCCGAGATTTTGGAAATGACATAATCCGGACATGATTTTTCTTCCCAAATGGAGTCATGTTACCACAACCGGGATGCGTAAACACATTTATGTCTGAACAACGTGAGCAATGCAAGTAATGCTACACACACACTGACCGTTCAGACAGTGAGTGGAACAAAAGCGTAGCAGAGCTGGACCGTGGGTGGAGGCGGATGATGTCAGCTCGGCCTTTTTTTTTCTTTTCTTTTTTTGCATCTGGATAAAACCTCAGACTTATAAAAAGGGGTTTGCCCGTCATGACGCTGAAACGAACCGACCAAAGCCTGGGGTTTGAGAAAAGCCATAAAAGCTTTTCAAAATTGTGAACGTTTGGCTGCCAAACACGAATGATGTAGCGCGGCTCGTAAAAAAAACACCAGCGGTTCCATTGATTTCAGCAAGCTGCAAGTGTTTTCATAATGATGAGCGAGCATTGGGCTGATGATTTAACCATCCAGCTTGTCTCTGAGCCCCCAGGAGGGAGTCTTACCCCCTTGTTCAGAATGATGTATAAGGTGTTACACACTCCTCCCAATAGTAGTCATCTTACTGAAGACTTGGTTACTACACAAAAAAAAATCTTAACAAAACAAAATTAAAGTAGACAAAATTAAATTAGATCAGTTTTTCTACTGACTAAATTTGTTTGCAAAATGTAGACAAATCTGGAAGTTGATACGACGTCAAGTGAGGAGAGACGACCCGGCTGGTCTGTCTGTGTGAAGCATCAGGAAGAGGACAAGCAACCAAAATGTTGTGTTACGCAAGTGCGGACGGAGATTACTCTTAAAAGTACAACATTAGTTTCCACTTGTACGAGAGATGTTTAGAAAGTATTTTAAAAGGAAGCCGGTGATTCACAAAAACAACTTTCTTAAGTGGTATCAAAGTGTGTTCTATTACAATGTCAAATGTTTTACTTAAAAGAAACTGACTGAGAATCAGCCATGGTGTGTTAAATACAGATTAAATTTAATCAAAACAGATTTTTAGTAGAATAAAAAATAATAATCAAAATAGAAAATTATTTAAAAAACAATATATAAAACATTAAAATAACTACTTGTTAAAGTTATTTAGACAATCACTGGTTTACAAATTCACAGTTGCACTACACAACATATTCACGGAAGAACAAAGTCGATTTAATTTTTTGTGCTAATGATTATGAACGTAGAAATACTTACCTATCTGATAGTGATCAATTTTCATGGTGGAGTTGGTCAGGGAGCCAAAGATGGTTATGATAGAGACTTTCCTAATGGCCATTTCACACACGGATTCAAGGTACTCATCCCTCTGCTGAACATACATGCTGTTCTCCTCACTGGGGGACGTTATCAGCTGCAAGAAAAGGAGTCATGGGTATCATGAATAGTCAACAAAACGCATGCACACACAGTTTGCTGCAGGGCTGAGGTTTACGTTGACCTGTACGTGGAGGAGGGAGCTTATTTTCTCAGCCTGCCTGTAGCAGGGCTGTGATAAGAATCTGTGCCGGTTGCAAAACAGAGACACACAGTCTGTTTGCATGCTGCTGCATAGTTCTCCAATGGCAACCTATGCTATTTCATGACCCTTGAATAAATGCGATTTTAAGGAAGACTAACACAGATTTTTTTAAACTGCCTTGTGCAGTTTTGCTTTTTATCTTTCACCTGCAAAAAGAAGGGACTCGGTGCCACATCAGTGTGTGCTTAGCCTTAGGGCTGTTAACTCTGAGCAAAAAAAACAAATGATTTGAAAAACCCAATAATAAGAATAATCTTGCATAAATGTATGTCTGTGAATACCTGTGCAGAAACACTGAGCTGGTATTTCAGTGAGGTTCTGCATTAAGGCTAATGTAGCTAAAAGTGCTAAAACTAGATAGCACTCATACAATTGTGTTTGTCCCAGGAGGAACCTCCACAGCCTCATTATGGTGGAAACGAGGCAGGTGTTGTCTTTGTTTGAACCAATGGCTCATCTTAGCCGTTGGTCCAAAAGCGTTTCTGGTGTAAAATTCTAAATACTTTCAAACGCTATTAATTTTCAATCAGTTTTATATAGGACCGTTTTAGTAAAAGGTTTTATCAATTTGATTTCTCAGAGGAAGTTAGCGGGGTATGAAGCAGGTCAAACTGATTTCAGAGCACCCTCTGCTGTATCAGAAGGCAATCTACTTCTAGTTAGCCAGATGTGGAGGTTCTCTGAGGGTTCTCCAGTTCCCTTCCACAGTTTAAAAACGTGTATGTTTCGTTACTTGAATCCGAATTGAATAAGTCTGGCTGAAGAGACAAGAAGAGATCGGCAAATTCTAAAATGCAAATATCAAGCTCTCACCAAAAGTCGCCTCCTGTTCTCAAAGTAATCCAGAAAAGAGGCCAGAGAGCCCTTTGGAGGAGGTGTTGGCTTTTTAGTGGGCTTCAGGTAGTCCTCTTTCTCTGGGAACTTTGACGTCTTTTTTCCATTTTTCTTCCCACCGATCTTCCCTCCTCTCCTCTCAGCTTTCTTGGAGGCCTTGTCACTCTTCTTCTTCTTCTTGTCGTGCTTGTCATGCTTGTTTTTGCCTTTTTTGGTGGAGCTGATATCGGGGAAGGTTTCAGTGTCCTCCGGATCGCTCACGGTTGGCTTGCTGGGCTCATACTTGTCCTCGTACTCCTTAGTCAACATCTGAACACAGACAAATATGTTGTTCATCCATTTTTATCAGGCTATAAATCCTTATGACGATATCAACACTGCTAACATTTAACTGTGGAGAAAATCAGTCATTAGGGATCAAACTAGAATAAAAACCCAGAAGGCTGGAACAACTCCAATTTGTTATTTGAAAAAATATTGTAGTACACCATTTAAACTATTTCTTTTAAATATTGTGCCAATATTATAATTGGAAGCAAGACCATGCAAAACACATGGATTTTATCAAACCTTTTTCTAAAGGTTCAGTAGGCTGGTATAAATCAAGCAGTACTAGCAAACCGATGTGAATTTTACATAGTATTCCTTTGATTTACCTTCTCCTGTCCATTCTTTTTCTTGGTCGGCTTGATCTTGGAGGGTTTATGGGTGACAGGAACCAGCTTCTTGCCGTGCGGATATCTGTTGTCCTTGTCGGTGTGGTTGTCTCCTGCCGGGGTGGTTTTAGCCGGGTACCTCTCCCTGAGGTAGTAGGGGTCAGCGGTGGTTCTCTGAGCTGGGAGCCACAGCGCTGTGGTCGGGGCTCGGGTCGTTCTCTGAGTGGTGGTGGGTCTCTTTGTGGTGGTGGTGGTGGTGGTTCGTCTGGTGGTGGTAGTTGTGGGTCTGGTGGTAGTGGTGGGTCTGGTTGTCGTTGTTGCTTTGGTTGTCGTAGGTTGGGGGGTAGTCGTCGTAGTGGTGGTTGTAGTCGTTGTGGTAGGTGGTGGAGTTGTTTTGACGGTGGTTGTGGCCGCTGTTGTCGAGGCCGGTGCTGGCTTTCTCGGAATCTTAACGATTTTTCTCTCTGCAAAAGATGTTCGGCACACGCACGTCAAGCCAAGATTGCCTTTAAGATGTTTTTAGTCGTGAAAAATGACAGGGAGGAAACATGCCAGGCTGGTGGAGCCAGTTACAGCTAAACCTGATTGGCATTTATCAGACAAATAAAAAAAGTCAACTATTTTTGATTACTAGAAATTTCAACATGCCATTAATCTAGTGCCTCTTCAAATATATTTTTGAAAGAAATACATAGAAATCCAACTTGTGTATTTGACTTAACAGGCACTCAGACTTTTTTGTACTTTAAGAAGGCGGTGATGTTGGCAGGCTTGCCATCAATTTAATGAAAAAAATAATTGTATTATCTTTATTTTTGTGTGTTTGTCTCATTTTCGGCAATCTAGACCTGAAGCAATCCGGGGGGAAAAATACGTCTGACGCTTCCAAGTCTTACAAACTTATCTTAAACACTTCCTGGAAACTACAAGCTGATTAGCTTGAACATGTTGACTCTAACGGGTGTGAATGCTGTCCGAGTGTCAAGAGGTGAAAGCAATAATAATAACAAAATGTCACACTAAACTGGAAAAACACGAGAACAGTGGTAGATAAAATAAGAATGCATCCCCCATTTCTGACCATATACAAGCAAATACAAGAAATGGTTTCGAAGACCCTGCCAACAACACAACTGAATCAAAGTGAGACTCTACCTGCACTGTGCGAGATGAATAGATTTAAAAACCTCTCTCTAGAAAGCACATTCCCTTAAATCCTAACACATGACACGCAGGGCAAAACTAACTCAGAAGAAAATGTGCAAAGAGATGTTAAAACTTGAAGTCCGAACTAACAAACCCATCTAAATATTGCTGGAAACACCATCGTGACCTTAGAAAAAAGAAAGAAATAAGAAACTCACCTGTGTATGTGCCCTCCTCCACTTGACCCTCCACACCTGCTCCTCTACACTTCTGCACAAAGCCCTTCTGACGGAGCTTCTCCAGCTTCCTCATGGGTGACTGGTCGATGACCTCGTACATGGCCTCCAATCTCACCGGGTAGGGATACTTTTCTTGAACCTGCAGGGTCTTCTTCAGGAGCACCATCCCGAACTTACCTGGAGGATGACACAAGAGCGGTTATTTGCGGATATGAAGGCGGATGACGTCCATCCACATGCCACTCTACTCACCTTTCTCCAGTTTGAGGAAGCTCATGAGTCTGGGGATGAGCGCCGTGTCCAGAGGCTCCTCCATCACCTTCCCCTCCGTGGTGATCCTCCTCACCTTGCCTCCCATCTCCCCCTCCTGATGGAACATCACGATCTGGTGGACGTGCCTCTCGGCCAGCTCGCAGTACACGTCCGGCTTCAGGAGGGACATCATCAGGCGGTAGTAGCCGTCCGATTCGTGGGGCGCGGAGATCACCAGGACCCGGTTCTTCCCGGCGAAGCTGGCCAGCAGGTTGGGCGACCCGGCGCTGTTGGGCATCCGGGTGATCCTGGCCCTGGCTCCCGGAGTCCCCTCGTCTTGCTGCTGCCTGTCCGACAGGCGAGGCAACCCAATCTGTCCGGTCACCCCTCTCCTGGACGCCCAGGCTCTCCTGACCTGTGAAGGCCCCGTCCTGGTGGCAGCCGAAACGCCTTCGTCGGCCTGGACATCTTCCACCCTCTTGGGGCTGTGGACAGAGATGGCCGAGCTGAACCCAGGGCGCATGCGCCCGGCGAAACGCTCCTTGTCCGCCGAGTGCGGCTGGACGCGTCCCATCCGTGTGCGTCTTTGCAGCTGCACCCGCTTCAGATGCGCCTTTTTGTCGGCTTCCGTCCAGTTCAGCAGATAAACCACAGCTAAAACTGCGACGAACGCCCTCATTATGGGGGAAAGAGACGTCAAACCGCGCTGGCTGAAACACTCTCGATCCGGATGACGATCCAGTTGTGGAGCTTCAATCCGGCGTTTTAGAGCATTTGATGGGACTCAATTAATTCCAGATGAAGACATACGGGTGCGCAGGATCGCAAAAAATACAGCTTTTAAAGCATTCCTCATGCAAATGGGGGGGGGGGGGGGGGGGATCCACACGATCTGCTCTTGATTTGAAAAACAAGGTCAGAAGGAGAAGAAAGTTTATTGCGCGCGGAGTTAAATCCAAAACTTCATTCTCTCAGTACTTCCGTTTACAGGTTTAACGGGAGGGCAGCAGAGTGGATCACCATTTTACGCAAAAAAAACACCCAGAGCCGAATCATTCCTTTAAAAAAAAAAACTGTCTCCTTCGGGAGAGGGTTTCAGACCGCGTCAGATCGAATAAAAGGAAAAAAAGACGCTGTCTTCACCTCATTAACTAATTAACTTTCCACTAATCCGCCGCCATTGTTTAATTCCAGCGGGACTGTGCGAGGATCCTCCGGGCGCAGGAGGGAAGAAGTCAGTGGGAAGCTCGCAAAACACTTTTTCGCTGGTACTGCAAAAGGGGGAAGAAAAAAAGTGTCTCTCCCTCTTCCCAGGTTCCCCTTTGGCAAATGTGAGCTTTGGAGGCTTTCCCAGAACTGTCCACACACAAACCTCAGCCTCCGGACTCTTGGCGACACAATGTCAGGACCTGCCCCGGACTGACTGTTCGCTGGTTCGCTCAGCAACACCCACTTATCCCCTCAGATGGTGAGAAGGGATCTCTCTGGAAAGGGTTTTCCTTGTATTAAAGTATACGAATAGAAAAGGCTATTTGCAAAAAAAAAAAAAAAAATTTGAGGAAAGAGGGGATGTTTTTGGTCAGCTTTCCAACAAGAGAAATCCCCATATAAGTGTTTCCTTTTAAGCAAAGAGTGAGACCACCCCAAAGCATACTTTTTTTTTTCTGGGAGGTTGCTATTCCTTGATTTTAGGATGCAGAAAGTTTGAAAAAAGCAACTTGAAGAGAAGCAATGTGCAAAAGTCGAAGGTTAAAAAGTGAAAGCGGAAAATGCACATTAATTGTTCTGAACTTAAAATAACATAAAGAGCCTGTTTGCTCTTAAATGACTCTTGAGACTTTGCCTTTTTCCATTTCCTCCATGAAAGGTTCCCAATTTGGCTTCTAATTAAGGCCTTAAGGAAAAGCCACATCCACTCATAGCAAAGGCATACCTTATTATGCGCGTGCCAGCCGACAACTGCTGTACAAGGAAAATGAAGTTTTATTGAAGATTTGTTACTTCTATTCACTTCTTACGAGCTAAATATCAATGACAAGGTGCAAAACTAGATTTAAAGCATCCAAAAATGACTGATCCTTTGATAGAACGAACCCCTGTTCGGGGATGTTTTATGAGTAAAAAGAAAACCCCGAATTCCCCTGAGTGGTCTCACTGTAAACCAACCACTCTGCACACACCCAGTCTGGCTGTCTCAGCTGAGCAACTTTTCACCATTAAACCACATGCTTTCTTTTCCTGCTTTCTCCAAAACTGCCAACAGGAGCAAAAGACGTCACCTGTTCATCTACACCATCTTATGAAAACACAGCAAAAAGTGAGTGCGAACACGCATGGTTGAGTTTGTGTCAGCCCTACAATAGACCACCAACCAGTGACAGATGCTCCATGTCTGGAAGATAAAGTGGCTACTGTGCTTAAAAGCCATGTTAAGATCAACTGGTTGAGCAAATACATCCAAGCCTTAAACTACTTGTTCCATGTCTTCCCCAATTCCAAAAGAAGGTAATCCATGTAATCCATAATAGCGTGTTTATTCCAACTCTGTGTTTGAGGTCTTATCTCTAACCAGGTGCTGGAAATGTTGCCCTGACTGTGAACTTTTAACCCTAATTCCAATCAGGTGTTTCATCTATTTATTTTTCTTTTCACTTTTACAATCGCACATAAGGGTAAAGTGTTCACTGTGTGGAATTGTATGTCTAGGTGTCCAGGGCAGATGTATGTATGCTTTTTTAATATATTTTTTTTAATCTTTGTGGTATGTCGAATGAGCACTTGTGGAGCAAAATTGTCTCAGATTGTGGTCTCATGAGAAAAAAATTATATGAACATCATCCGTAAAGAAAGAACGAGAACGATATTTGAGTCACGACAGCAAAACAGAAATCACAACATTTCAGAAAATATAAAGTTTCAGAAAACTTAACCGCAAAACCAGAAAAAAATCCAAACACAAAATGTAACCACAAACACGTCAACAATTCCCAAAACAACTAATTAGAATACACATCATCTTTGGTTTTCTAAATTATGGTTTTCTTGTGGTTTTTATGAATTATGATTGATTACATTTATGATTTTTTTTCTCCATTTTCTATTGTCATTCGCATGCTAAAGAGCTGCTTCAGGTCTGTCAGAATTCCCCCTGAAGACGGGATTGTTGAGCCTGTGTCGTCTTTGTACTTTATTGTGCTGAAAGTTTCAAACAGGGCGATAGCTGCAAATATTCTTTTATTCTTACAGGTACCAGGAAGCGTGACCATATAAGGCCTGTACTGGCCTCTTTACATTGGCTGCCTGTTCTTTATCGAATAGATTTTAAGATTCTTTTATTAACTTATAAAGCTTTAAATGGATTAGCTCCCCTGTATCTTCTGGAACTCTTAAAATTTCAGCCCGTGTCCAGAACCCTACGTTCTAATAATCAGCAAAAGCTGATTATTAGAACGTAGG